>CM060969.1:52745215-52802715 GCA_030765045.1 Tenodera sinensis
CTGCCGATAGGAGAGGGAAAATCTTGGGGTAATTGTTGGTAACAAAACTGGCAGGTACAACCAGGCACGACTCAAACTCCAGAACCACCGTAACCCTCTGGTGAATACTCTGGGACAATACGACCAGAGACAGCCACGCCGACTACCATCCAAAAGATTACCAAAAGACATCTTAAATCCAGCGGTTTAATCTTGAAGATGGGAAAGGTGAAAATATAAATTATCTATACTTGCTGCACAATTTCCTAGAAAAACAGCAGTTTTACGTCCAAGTGGGCCGCTCCTCCTCACGGGAGCGAGTGATGCGGGCTGGCGTCCCACAAGGAGCAATAATGTCCCCTTTTCTGTACATATTATTCACTAATGATTTCCCAGTGGACGCCAGATGCAAGGTCGCCATGTATGCTGACGACACTGCAATATACAACTACCATAGAAATCCACATTTCGGCCTTGCAGAAATGCAACGTTATGTAAACAACTTCCTCTCATGGCAACATGACTGGAAAATCAAAATTAATCCCGACAAATGCCAGCTGATTCACTTCTCTAAGCGGCATCACACTTTGGCAATGGACCTAACGGTCGGTGGTCAAATATTGCACTGCCGTCAGCAGGTTAAATACTTAGGTGTCACCATGGACCGCACAATGTGTTGGTCCACCCACATAAAAAATAGCGCCAATAAAGGCAGACAGCGGCTAAAGTTGTGCGCCCCCATCTTCCGTAGTAAACAGTTGCGACTGAAGTCAAAACTGATACTATATAGGTAATTTATTCTCTCGGTGGTCCTGTATGCATGTGTGGCCTGGGCCAATGCCTCCAAAACCGCCCTCAAACAACTCCAAACCCTCCAAAACCTCTCCCTCAGAAGAATCCTCTCTGCTCCACTCCTCACCACTAACCAAACTCTTCACCTCGAAACCCGGATCCCGTTCGTCCCGGAGGCAATAGAAAAATGAGCAATGGCGGCATGGACGCGCATTAGAAACCACGAGAATGACGTGATCGCCAACATCGGCAAAGGCGAGCCGAAGCACCGCAAGCATACTAGGATCAAAACGCTCTAGAAGCGGCTCGGCTCGCCGACTAATGCGTGTCCACGCAGCCTCGTTCCTAGGCCACATACATGTTCCGGCAGAGGCCCTCGCCTCGGAAAATATTCAAGAGCTGCCACCATGGGACAGTGTATATACGAAGTGTAAATAGTGCAGTGCGCTGGGACGCATATCTCTGGTGTGCCCAGTGAAGATGTGTGTATGTGTGTGTGAGTGTGTGCGTGGGTGAATGCGTGCGTGTATGTGTCTGTAAATAATTTGTAAATATGTACATAAGTATATATAACACAAAGACGAAATAGAACTCAAAAAAAGACAAAAGAAAACCATTCTCGGTGACCTACAGACGGTCACCGTATGGGTTTTTGTATATACCGAAAAAAGTGTAAATATGAACAAAGCCAACTGTAAAAAAATGTTAAATATAGCCTGTAAGCCGGGCCCATTGTACCGGCACCAGGCCAATACTTCTCTAATAAATAACTTGAACTTGAACTTGTTCCCCAGTAAGTCATATATCCCTGTAGAGAGAATATCGAACTCATTGCGCAGGTTAAGCCGTGTTACGGCTAGGTACTGCGGTAAAGACACTCGGGCGGGGGAATCATCATCCTCGTTCGACTCGAACTGCCTCTGGAGCCTCTGGAGGCACGACTCAGAAAGTGCGAGCGCTGCATCATTCATTGTAAGACTCACGCCGGTAGAAACTGCACGTGTCTCTCTCCGACAGAACATTACAGTCTCACAGTCTCGGAAACTCACAAGAACGCATACATTCATAACACAGGAAACACGATCCCTAAAATAATCGGGAAAATCAGGTTCGCGAATGAACAGTCTTCGCGAGGTTGCAGGAAAGAAAAATAATCTGTACATAACAATATATGTGGCGTGGAAATAAAAGTTTGCAGGAGAAATTACGAGTTCAGAGTTAATTATTTCACCAATGCTCTACAACCCACGAGAGTCATAGCCGAGGCAAACTTTACGAACTAGCAATTAACCAGCTGTAGGTTCGAAGGCCCATTCCATTGCTGGAGCTGCTTGGTGTGAACAACCCATCGACCCAGGCAGCCCTCTAGTGTCCAGGGTACTCTTTCCTTGGAGCAAGCACCCGCGCCATTGGGCACCACTTCACACCACGAATCCTAGAAGCACACCTGAAACATAAGGAGACGGAATAAAAAGGATTCCTCATGGTTCCACCCACCCTGACCAGGGAAAATCGTGGAAAACCCAAGACCAGAGGGAACCAAACCTGAAACTTCCCGAATGCAAGCCTCACAGTTACCGCGGATCCATCTCGCTCAGTTACGTTTTGGATAGTGTTTATTATTAAATTCAGAAGCACTTGATATTAGTGATCCAGAGATTATTTCTTACTGTTCTGCCAAACACAGAAAAACATAAGAAGCAAAATTTAGGAGGCGGGATGTAGAGCGCAAACAAATACCGGGCACAAATTTATTGAACTCTTTATTCTCAGCTATTAAAAGCCAGCAGCTATTCCAGCTGGAAACCAGCTGGAATTTATACACCTTGGCTCCTGGAAGCCAGCAACTATTCCAACTGTAAACCAGCTAGAATTTACACACCTTAGCTTTTGGAAGCCAGCAACTATTCCAACTGGAAACCAGCTGGAATTTACACACAAGCGTTAGCTCCCAAAACATTGCACGACGAAAGTGTATGATGTCCCACAATTACTACCGAAGCTATGCCAGAAATAAGTTACTCTACGCATCTTACAAGTAAACGAACTGTTATCTTCGTACATTCTTGTGGAATTATGCATCCAATTTGAAACAAAAAAACATATATTTTTTTGAAATCGGCCGATCAAGGAACAAAATGCCATTATACTTTTTTGTTTTTAATGCTTCTATGAATAACATATTATAAGGAATGTAATAATTTCCTTTCCCTCTGCATGGAGCAAACGAAATTCGACCCCAGGAATGCAGCCAAATACGCACAATGCGCTGTGGCGCCAATTAATACATAATAAGAAAGATTTTCATTATAATGCGTGAATAATGAATGACGTGAATTGCTGCCTACTCCGGTACACGTAAACCGCATGCCATTATCGGTATTTACTGGAAATTAGAAGAGCAGGATTATTGATGCAACTTGAATATGCTGCTAGATGGACATGAAGCCCTATGCCATTCAACATAAAAAAGAACATTCTATGAATAATGCACATATAAGGGCACATGGTGTGAATTTTTAAAGACACGTTAAGCGATATGATAGGTAGTGGTGGTCAGTTCTTGATGTACCTGTTAGTTTTAAATTATTTATCATTTTTCAAGCGATGATGCAAAACTTTCCTCGCGATCTATACTAGTAAAGCTACACTCTAAAAATATATACACTAAGACTTCAAAATAGTCACATTTTTACTTTCTCCACCACGTATATAGGGTCATCTCCTTAAGCCGGGATTACGATGAACTTAATGTAGCGTGACGGGAAAAGTCGAACAAAATTAAATGGATCTACTTAGGGTTGACTTAACGTGACGTAACATAAGGGTTTGGCAATGCCAAACTTTTACTTCACGTTACGTTAAGTTTGGAGGTCACGTGACTAATTTGAACCAATCGGCGAGTAGTGCCATGCAGGAATAAATTGTGCTTCTCTATGTAACTATTTGCTTCAAAATCCTTTCTCTGTTTCGTTTGTGTTGCTCCTAAAATACATTCTCCATACTTTATTCGCGTTTAAAATGTTTCTTACTCCACATTTTCATATTCTCTTTCTTTTCATTTTGAAAAACGTAACCTCTGATTAGAAAAAGAGAGCTGCTTTGAATTCCGTTATGTCTGCTGAGTAAAAGAATAACCAATCAGAATCATTCCCATTACGTAAAGTGCACACTAATAGACCTTCAAGTTTCTTACTTCACGTTACGTCCCGTTGCGTTGAGTCACGTTAAGTAACGTTTATCATAATCTCTACATTAGAGAGGAAGTAGTGCTGCTACTTACCAAGCGGGGGACCTGGGTTCGATTCCTGGTACCGGCGTTTGGATTTTCTTCTGGTGGGAGACCTGATCCGTGGTGCACTCAGCCTCGTCAGGTCCCTGAGGGATCAATTGAGGAGCTACTTGATTGAGAACTGGTAGCTTCTGATTGCAAAAAAGAGCATACACCGGCCGGGACGTACCATGATCAGTCCCACCCTACAGTGCTGCACCCCAGTCATGACGCATGCTGTGGTAGGCAGAGGTGGGGGACTGAGCGACAGGGTCGTAGGTCTCGGTCCTTAAAGGTCTGTTGCGCCGCGGGTTTACTTACTTAGTTACCACGTGTGTACATAGTAGGAAGAGAAGGTATTGCATTCCACCCAAAAATTCGCTAGCGAAATTTCAGGGAAATACATATTTTGAGAGTCCTTCAAACAAAAAGGAAGAATTTTTAGAAAAGCGTCTGTGTGCGAGCTGTGGGTGTTTTTTTTTTTTTTTTTTTTAAATTAACGTCCTCCAACATTGTGTCATATCGGACGAATGAATGAAATGAAATGGGTAAAATGATGCTCAAATGAGCCCGAGGTCCATGGAGCTGTAAGTTACCCGACATTCGTCTTCTTAGGGTAGGGAAAACCTCGGAAAAAAACCTTACCCGGATAACTTACCCTAAGCGAGATTCGAACTCGCGACCTCTTGAACCTGAGGCAGACACGCTAACCATCACGCTACAGAGGCGGGCTACTGTGGGTGTGTGCATGAGCAGCAAAACTCAAAAACGTATAATCGGTCGAATACCAAACTCAGTATTTCAATTCAGCGCCTTCTAAGGATGCGACACGATTTTCAAGAAAATCCCGCACCTAAACTATTTCCTCAAAAATGACTAACACTATTGATTTAAACAACACATGTTTATATATTTTCATGACAATGCTAAATTTAAATTCTATAGACCTGGACTCATTTTAGAATCACTTCACCCAATCCATTCACTCAACGTCCGATAAGACCTACCAGGTTAAAGGACATAAAACTTCAACAAGCTTGAAAAAACCCTGCACGGGTTACTATGTCATACAGATATCTAGTTTACACTTAAATGTTCTGTTGACTTAATTTGCGGCTGAAGACATATTTTGAAAATTCCTGCTTGGTGCTTCTCAGAAGGACCAATTTGATGTGAGCGACGGCGATTTGATTTCTTGCGCCTCGCATTACCATTCTGTCCCATTTTGACAATATGTTCAAGAGACCGAGAATATGCGAATGATTTCGTCTACACTATCTATCCCTTTCAATCGTCACATTATACATTTCGTTGATTGAAAATTCTACGAAATTTACGCTTATAGTTCTACGAAGTCTATGAGATATCCTGAATAGCATTTGAGATGTGTTTCCACAATAGCAACACGTTGGTCCTTTGTGTGCTATTAGAGAATATAGGTAATTTTGACAGTTCATTCAGAATTCAGAAATGACTCTCAATGACAACTAATGCCAACAAGTGTATTAACCACAGTATTAAAATACAAATTTTAATGTTTTACATTCACAAAACTTTCTCTACCCATAATGTCCTATAACTATTAAACTAGTCATATAAAAGTCAATTCTTGTATACACCTTACGTTTTTAACTATACATAATCTAATAATAATAAATAGGTTGCACATCTATTTGGAAAATACAAAACTGTTCACATATCACCAAATGTTTTTGTGCAATAAATTAGGAACCACTAAAATAATTTACAGGTGCCTTAGAAAACTTATGTAAAGACAAATATTTTGTAAATAGTTAATTCTACAGAAAAAGTTATGACATAAGATTTGTACTTCAATCAGCTCTACATATTTGTATGGTAGTTTTCTGTTTACTGACTTGCAAGCCATATACAATTATACCAAATACACTGTCTACTGGGGTGTACAGAAACGTAACTCATAAAGTTCTTACAACCCACTGAATAGGACAAGGGTGAATCCAGTTAGGATGTGTGGGTATTTTGAAAAGAACGTTACACTGAAAAATGGCAAGTAAAGCTTGCCTTTATTGTAACAACTTCAAACGTTACAAAATAAAGCTTAACACTTTGCCTTACAAACCATAAATGCACTCGCCGCCAATTCAAGTGTTTACACAGAATACCATTTTTGAAAATGTATTTTCTCTCCACTATCAATTCTTTTTATTTATTCCGAAATCCCTACCATGCTGAAGAATGTTTTCAAGATGTTCTCGGGCCTCGAGCCAGGTGTAGTGATGAGCCATCGACGTTTCGGGGGTGTGCATCTCTCCCATCATCAGGATGATGAATAATCATCTCCTGGCTCGAAGCCCGAGAACATCTTGAATATGTTCGTCGCCAGGAAAGCTTCAAATCATATTTTTCTGAAAAATGTTGTTACGAAGATCTTATATACGCAAAAACATTTAAGTTTGTATATACCGAAAGAAAGATAAAGGCTAATTTAGGAAAACCTAATGCGTGTGTTAAACATGATGCCTCCTCGACCGGTCACGCCATTTTAGTAAGTAGCGTCAAACGTCCTGCTTCCTTGAAATCCCAAGCCAGAAGGAAGCTCTCCTATCGTCACAGGCTTGACTTTGACCACAGATTATACGCTTCGACGATGCGCATGCGTCGGGAGCTTCGGCCAGTTACCTTGGGAGGGCAGCTAATTTGCAGGCTGACTATGCTCACCACCTCGAGGTAATGGCGCACCGGTTCATTTTCAGGTTTGATGAGTAGCTAAGCTGATTACAGATGCTTTAACTTATGAGCCATATAACGGCTCACAAATCAAATCAGAAATTCATAAACTATTCCAAAAATTCAGGAGAGGTACATATTTTGTTTTGTCTATACCAATGATATTTTAATCAAACTGGCTAGAGCCATTTATCTAAAGTGATCATAACTTCAGAACTTCTTACTTGTGCAGTCCGCCCTTCAGTTCTCTCTCTCTCATTCACCATGACATCGTTGAGGGGTTATCCTCCACCAAGTGGGAGGCGCCCTCAACTGTTGCCATACTGGACTAAATCGTTTACTGCCTTTGGGTTGGTTAGTAAAAGAATGATGATGGGTAAATGGCGAATTAGTTCAGGGATGGAAAGTTAGATTAAAGTGAGAATAGAAGACTAGGATGGGAATAGATGTGAGAGGGTTTTTCGTTATGGTTATGATAAAGCTAGTGATAATGCTGATAATTTCGTCATTTATTGAGTCACTGTTGTTGACTTAGCTTGGAGGTTTCCCGGGGTCAATAGCTTATTCCCCGAGACCGCGAATGAGGTGGTTGAAGCTGGAGGGAAGTCTGAATGTTGGAGAGATTGAGGGTATATTCTATTTAGGTGGGGAAGGAGAGGTCAGAATGGATGTTGTCGTTTGGAATGTACCATTCGACGGCGATAGCTGTCCGAAGGTAATGTTTTTTGGAGGAGCTGCAGTGGGTAGAGATTTCTTTTGGCTGCAGCTCCCCAGACATGGCAGGCATAGACCAATGCAGGCCACATAACCTGCTTTTAGATCAATAACTTTATTTTAAGTGTCCTAGGTGATTTCTTGTTGTACACGGGGTACAACATGGCCATTCTTTTGCTGACTTTGGATGCCAGCGATGGGATATGCGCCTTCCAGGTTAGAAACATATCTAATAGCACTTCTAGGTATGTTGCCTCAGTGAACCATGGTAAAATTTCTCCTGCCAAGTGAAGATCATCAACTTCCTGGAGGTGGCGTCTGGTGAAGACGATGGCTATGGACTCATTGGCGTTGATCTTAAGACGCGACGCGGCAAACCATGCTGTCAGCATGACGGCATAGCGCTGAAGATGTTGCACTGCAATACCATGGTATTCTTTCTCTCATTTGCGCATTCAAGTACTTATGTCCACAAAAAGAACAATACTTAAAGAAAAATATTACTCATGCTTGTTTGTGTAGCGTCACCGCGTCTCTATCTTGAGATTTGAAGATGTGATTGTGAACAATGTACCCTCCTCTGCAACTAAGTCCAATTAACTTTCTTTACACTGACTATTACGGAAAAAGTCTGTCACGTTTATCATCGGAGCACTGCTGTCAATCATTTCATTACTGAGTTTAGCCGTTCAATGCGTGCCAAAATGTCACTTTCTCCACCATGGCCACCGTATAGTAACTGAGTAGGTATTGCTGGCCTGATATAACTGAATTGTGAGTCTATGAACTGCAGTATGTTTAAATCACTTAAGATGGTATTGATGGATATAGGGGAAACAAAGACAGACATAGAGACGTTTTCATATAAAAAATGTGATGTATCAGACTCACATGGGTTTCTCTACTCCTGCACAAACTGTTCTTCTATCTACTTCATGTTAATCGACATAAACATTTGTACAAATTATGTTAGTGCCTATTTTCTTGTAGGTGCATGGGGGATACGGTAGGCTTTATGTGATAGTGAAATGTTTTAAGAGTGGTCGCTAGATGACGACTTTGAAATTCCTTTCTCTTTGCATTAGCAACAGATGAAAAAATGAATAACGACCTCCCATTTGAAATCGGTCTGTTATTGCAAAAGTATGACAAAAAATCTGATGTGCTGCACTCACATGGTTTTCTCTACTCTTGTACTAACCATTCTTACAAATTCTTATTCCTATATCTTCTTCGTGTTATTTGAGATAAGCATTTGTACAAATTATCTTATTGCTTATTTCCTTGTAGGTGCCAAGGGAATAAGGAAACACAGTAGGCTTTGAGCGATAGTTAAATCTTTTAAAGCTTTGAGATCCCGTTCTTTTTCCACGCTTAACATATAAAAACAAAATGAACAACGGTGTTCCATTTCACGAAAGTGTTTTAAGTTTTCCAAAACTGACACAAATAACAAGGAATATCTCTGAAACGGTTTACTTTACAAAAAAATTTATTCAGATATAAACTGTGTGGTTTAGCGAGATTTACATTTTTGTATAGTAAGATTTTGTCTATCTTCTACGGTTTACGAGTTATTCCAAAGTCATCCAGACTAAACAGGACTCTATAGGCTGTAGCCAGAAAATTCAAAATATACATTTCATTTGTCATACAAATATCTTAAACATATGGCATTTTAATCAAAATCGTTAGAGCCATTTTCAAGAAAATCAAAATTTTCGAAAAAGTTTCCATGTATAGGGTAGTTTAGGGTGGGACTATTTTGTTCAAAATCTTCGTGTCGCATCCTTGAAAGATATTAAACTTAAATACCAACTTTGGTTTTTAACCTACTTTTCGTTTTTGAGTTATGCTGTCCACAGACTGACACACACACACACACACACACACACACACACACACACACACACACACACACACACACAAACACACACACACACACACGGACCTTATTCTAAAAATGCTTTTTTATTCTGGGGATCTCAAATCATTTCCGGTGAAATCTAGACATCAAATTTTTGGATACTTCCTTCTACTTACCAGTGGAGAAAGTAAAAAGGAATATCTCCGAAATGATTCACTTCACAAAAAAGATCATTTGCCATAAATTGTTTTAATGAGATACACATTTTTATATAGTAAGATTTGGTCTATCTTAGTGTTTTACACTTTGCAAGAAAAGTAACTACTGCGGTTCAGTGTTGGGGAAAAAACTTCATCGCTTTAGTAAGAACTGAAATTCATTTAAGGACTTGCAACTGGAATTGCAGGATGTTACAAAGCTGCAAAGGCACTACACCCCCACCCCAGAAAAGAGTAGACAGATGAAGCTGGTTAATATTCTCTTTGAAAGCTCCACTGAGGCATCAAAGAACTGAATGGGTAAATGCTCCATATCACGGCACCATAGCAACGTGTAAAAATCAGATCCTTCATTCTTTGCTCTCAGTCAAACGGCAGAGATTTGTTCTAATTGATCGGATGGGAAACCCAACGGAGCGTACATGTTGGACATGGGACATTACTTGGCTTAGCAACTGGCGACGTTGCATCTAGCATGTTGGTGCTCTGCTCGTATTTAACCCTCTATAAAGCTACAGCCTCATGATTAAAACTGGCTATTTTATTAAAGTTGCACACCTCCTTAAACTTATTCTGCGAGATAAAGACAGAATTCTCCATAAAAAGCACTAATAAGGCATTATTGAGTTCTACTTTATATTTGTTTTCTCTACTACGTAATGAATTTCAAAGAATTGTGTAAAGGTATATAAATTATAAACATTGATAAATAAAACAAAAACAATGGTATTTAAAGGCATCCATCCAATTCGATCTAAAACAGTTTCAGGAAATAACATAACTGAACAAGTCTCTAAATCTAATTTCCTTGGATACACAATAACATACAGAAAGGATATAGATAGGTATTACAAAAAAAAAAAAAAAAAAAAAAAAAAAAAAGATCAGCTACATAATAGGTACAATAAAAAGAATCTTAAAGATTAAAGCAAGGAACGATTCCATAATATAACTATATAAACTAATGATGTACCAATTTTAACATATGGCTCAGAAGTATGGATAATGATGGCACAATGTAAAACAAATATACAAACAGCAGAAATGAAATTCCTTAGGGCCATAGACTAGATAATAAACAAAACGATCAAATACAATTAAAAGTAGAAAATTAAACAAAACAATAATAGAATACAGAACCAATTGAAAAGAGCACTTGGAAGAAAATAGAATTCCCAAAATAGTAAGCAACTATCAGTCACAAGGATAAAGAAACATAGGACGACCGAGAAAAAGGTGGAAGGAATAAGATTTTGGAGGCGGAACAGGCTAAATGGCCTAAGTCGTGTTGAAGAAGAAGAAGAAGAAGAAGAAGAAGAAGAAGAAGAAGATGTAGAAGAAGAATTACGTATTCACAGAAAGTGGAAGTGATATTGTATTCTATTCAAAAACTTGAAGCGGATGTTTCACCAAAAATACATGTTTTGAGGCCCCATAAACCGAAAACGTTTTGGAGAAAGATTCGCGCTCCGCATGTGTCTAAGCGAAAAGTCGATTAAACGCGAAGCTTGGTATTTAAATTCAGGACCTTCCAAGGATGCGACATGAGTATTCTTAAAGAAATACTCCAACCTAGACTACCCTTTGCATTGAACAGTTTTCGTTATTTTTGTCTAAAACTGGCCCTAATATTTTTGATTAAAATACCATATATTTAATATATTTTCGTGACAAGTGAAATACCTCTCTTGAGTTTTCTATGAATTACTTGTGAAGTCGTCTTTATTTTAAATGACTTGCATAATTAATAAGCCGTAAAAGATAGACAAAATATTGCTACAAAAGGTAGGTCTCGATAAAGCACACAATTACCTAGCGGGATGGCTCCGGCGGTAGCGTACATTGTCTGCATTATCAGTTTTTTCAAGTGTTTCCCCGGAATGCTAGGCGAGTGCTGGTATAGATAATTACATCTCCCGAATTTCCTTTTTCCTTCGTTCACCCCACTACTCATTTCACTTCACTTTTTCTACTTTTATTTCCCCTTTCATTCTGGTTGGCTTTTCAGGTTTATAAGTCTCGGCGTGTAATGACAGGGAACATGCTCTCTGTAAATCCTCTTCTTTCGGATTGGGGCCGGGCTCCGAGTCCAGGACACTCCAGGAGATGTGTAAGCCCTCAGGGGGGAGGGGAGCATATTGAACTAGATGTCACTGGGCAGTTTAAATCTGAAACTTCTAGGGACCCTGCCTTCTGCTGTCGTGTCTCCTAAGTCTGGTCACCTCTCGCCTTACGCCTACAACCTGGAGTCACCCCGTCAGGGCATAGGCACAAAACATTTTCAGTAGGTCTATGTGTTAAGTCCCCTCTTTGAATCTTTTCATACCTGATACCTCAAAGCACACAATTTATGACAAATGTTTTTTGTGGCGTTAACCATTTGCAAGATATTCTTTGTTATAGATTTGAATTGTCAAATACCTTATAGGTAAGAGGTGGAATCAGGACTGAAAAATTCAATGAACCACGGATCTCCCACTTATCGAGCGGCTGCTCTAACCACTAAGCTACCATGGGGAACTTGCCAGTATGACATTAAATTCTCCTACCGATTCGTGCTTTCCCGGTAGACCACGAGGGAATCTCACATCAGAGATAAATACACCAAGGGCGACTTATAATCCTAAATACTTTATGTTCCGGGTTTAAGTAACCTCTTAGACATGGCCCACACACGATTTGTGTTTAAAAACACCACCAGTAATTTACCTTATAGGTACTTTTCTCAATTGCAAGTAGCAATTTTTTGTCTTTCATTTTCGTGTTCATGCAAAGAAACACAGTTTGAAAGCCACGATATAGCGACCAGCTTTGAAAAGATTTGATTATCGCCTTAGCTTACTGTGTAAATGTGTAATGACAAGGATTATTAACAAGAAGTGAGTAGACGAATAAGCTTTTATAAGAATCGTTCATAAGAAAGTGAGCTGAGAAGTTGACGTAAGTGCAATATGCAGAGTGTTAGGAGTATAAAAACTAAACCCCTAGCTCAACAGTCCATGAAGGGCCAAGGTTTGCTGCCCAGCCGCTGCGTCCCCCATCTCTGTCCACTACAGGCGTCATTGGTGGGGTGCAGTACTGGAGGGTGGGACGTGGTCAACGTCCCGAGTCCTCCCGGCCAGTTATACGGGTTAGGGGTATAAGTAGAGATATTTTGATAAATGGTACCTTAATATGTATCCACCTCTGGATGCGGTGTGTTAGTTGTTTTTTCCTCTACGTATAACTATTTTCCCACAAATGAATCACACAGTTTACTATACCTTCACCGGCCTTACTTTAAACTGCAATGTAAACAAAGTGCAAAATTGTATTCTTCCGCGGGCCCCTGCATTTGGCAGACAATATGGCGCGAAATGAATGATATGGCACGACCTAACATGTGCGTCATGCGAACTGTCATCACCACGTGAGTAGTTTGTGGCTGTTGAATTCTGCATTGCATGGGAGAGCTGCTACCATAGAGATTACAACCATAGAAGGAAGAAAGGAGCGGATATATTCTACACTCTTAGGTAAAATAAAGAATAATACGATTATGATGGTGGTTATTTCCCACAACACTGTGCAAATACGTTTAAAACAATTCCCTTTTCGCCACTTAGTGATGGTTTTCCTTGGCGATACTTTACGTACTCCAAATTTTGAACAAATTGTATGTTTCACTTACTTCTATGGCTAGCTAGTAATGAAAAAATGGAAAGATTTTCCATTAGTTAGAAGTTAGTAACATTTTTAATTCAAAATCAGATGAATACGTAGAGAAAGCACGAAAGTATTTAGGGAAAATGAGGTTAAAATGGTTAAAAGAAGTATGAGTAAATAGAGTAAATGGAAAGGAGTAGTGAGGGGTTAAAGCAATAGGTGACCATAATAAACTTCCCCATTATACGAGTTATAATATATATATATATATATAATATATAAAACAAAATGTTCAATATAGGGGAAAGTAATAGCAATAAGTAACTCCAAGAGGTAGGAATAAATTGTACGGCTGCATACACATACATCTCATATCACAGTTAATAATAATGAATTTGCATGTTAATGTATCCATTTATTGTTAGCGAAAGATTTTCAAACTATTTTTGTAAATAATTCTTGTAGTTATTTTAAATTTAATGCTATTTTGCTTGTTAGTTAATGGACTATATTTTCATTCGCGCCTGCTGATATGGAGATTGTGCGGTTCGATAAACCAATGAAGTGTTACTCAATATAATAATAATAATAATAATAATAATAATAATAATAATAATAATAATAATAATAATAATAATAATAATAATAATAATAATAATAATAATAATAATAATAATAATAATAATAATAATAATAATAATAATAATAATAATAATAATAATAATAATAATAATAATAATAATAATAATAATAATAATAATAATAATAATAATAATAATAATAATAATAATAATAGTAATAATAATAATAATAAAATAATAATACTAATAATAATAAATGATAATGATAATGATAATGATAATAATAATAATAGTAATGATAATAATGATAATAATGATAATAATAATAAATGATAATGATAATGATAATGATGATGATAATAATAATAATAATAATAATAATAATAATGATAATAATGATAATAATGATAATAATGATAATAATGATAATAATAATAATAATAATAATAATAATAATAATAATAATAATAATAATAATAATAATAATAATAATAATAATAATAATAATAATAATAATAATAATAATAATAATAATAATAATAATAATAATAATAATAATAATAATAATAATAATAATAATAATAATAATAATAATAATAATAATAATAATAATAATAATAATAATAATAATAACAATGATGATGATAATAATAATGCCTAATAACAACAACAATAGAACGTATCATATAGATATTACAAGTATTATTTTACTTCCGTTCTCTTGTTTACACCGAAGGGCGGTGAAAAGAAATCTTCACAGATAACATTTCACATTTTAGACCTTGTGTGTTTACATTTGCGTTAAAACCTTTGTTTGGGTTCAGAATAACATTTTGCCACCTAATGTTTAAATATTGAATTATCCTATAAGTTCTTAAGTTAATGCGCATATCTGCGTGGGGAGCAGTGGTTCTCGGATTTAGCGGTCGCAGGTGCGCTGCTACTTTTTTTTTGTATATTCCTCCCTGGTGGACAAAAAAGGAAGCAAAAGCTAGGTGTTAAGAGAAAGGATAGTATGTTATAAGGGTAATCCCTTTAATTATGCCTGCTATCCACTGAGCTTAAGCTCGCTCTATTATTTCGTCGTAACTGTAGGTTTTTCCCTTTGTCGGTGCCGCTCGAAGCATGTACCGATACAAACTCTGGCATGAGTGCCGAGCACCGCTTGCAGCTGTTGCCTGCTATAGTGGGTCATTGGTCCTTTCTGAATCCTATCACCATCCATAACCCATACCTGGTGGTCCACTCACGTGGCACAGAATAAGCACTTTTTAAACTAACTTTGCATTTAGGATGGAAAGGAATAAAAATTATATGTACAGTTAAACCTTCTTTATACATAACCCAGTTCTAAGTAAATCGTACTTGTATGTAAAGTTTTCTAGGTCTCGGCAAAATGTAATTTAGAAATGTGTTAATAGAATCTTACTTACATGTAATGCATTTATACGTAATTCGCTTTTATACACCATCTTAAAAGATACTCGAGGCGTATTTTCCTTATGTCTGTGGACAAAGACGCAAGCGGCTTTCGGTCGCGGAAACAAAAGACAAACACGTTTGCTGGTAGAGCTGGTGGCTTTCGGCGCAACAATGCCGTAGCAGCAAACAAGAAGTAAAGATAAAAATTTTCGGTACTTAGTGCCTATTGTTGAACAGCGGTTTTGTCCTTCAGTTCTCAATTCCTTTTAATCAGCCATGGACTATAAAAAAAGGAACTGTTGTACACGATTTCATAAAGTAAAATTCATACTAGATGTAGAACTGAATCCACACAAAATCAAAACCGAAATTGCTTCAGACTTAAGAATTGCTTATACGTCGCTACTATGTACATTAATCACAAAATGAGGTGTATGAACTTGCAGGAAAAGTTAAACAAGCCAAATTAACTGATTTCTTTAAAGCAGGACCAAATTGAACATAATGTTTTCTTCGTACATATCTTTGTGAAACTTTACATATGTATATTAGTCCACTGTATTGCTGTTTTAGAATAATTATCACGCATAATCAAAATCTCATTTGCAGGTAATTCTGAGTTACAGGCAATCTTCTCTCTTCCCTTTGACATACGCATAAATCGGGTTCAACTATATATACTAGGTGGTCCACTCCAACCGGCATTGTGGTAAGTAGATAACCCTTCATGTGTTAAAAGAGTTGCACAAATTACGGGGGTAAATCCAGTCAGTGGCGTGCTTCAACGTTGCTCTGTTTGTAAGAGAAGGGGGCGGGACACCAGGCTAGCGTGTGTAGCTAGTGATAATAGACAAAAATAGTCTTAGAACAATTCCCACTTCACTTACATAACTTTATTTTCCAGGGAATAAACTCATTCCTGTATACGCTAATAAGAAAGAAATGCCAATGAAACATTACGTGCCTTCGTGTTTGCATGGATATTGTTACAATTTACAATCTGTAATCTGCAATGTTAGACAATAGCAGCATAAACAGGAGTGAGTTTATTCTGTGGAAAATGAAGTCCTGTAAGTGAAATGGAAAATATTCTAATTGTCTATTATCACGCGCTGGGGAATTCATTTCCCGCTCGCTTCTCGTACAAGCACAACAAAGTTCACTCACGCCACTGACTGGATTTACCCCGGAGCGTTCTGCAACTCTTTTATCGCACGAAGGGTTATCTACTTACCCCAATGTCGGGTGAACTGGGTCACCTAGTATACACACATATCGTATAATCTGAAGGGTAAGAGAAGATTTGCATTAGCATCGTTTGATTTGCGGCTATTTCATGGTATGGGAAGCATGATAGCATATTTCATGTTTATGATTATCCTTAAGTAAAGCTACAGTTACATTTGTTCCACAGTTTACTCACAAAACAAATGGCGCAGCGTTAGACATTTTCACAATACCTGCTTTAAGGACGCTGTGTTCCGGTAATACGAAGTTTTCTTCGATCAATGCAGTTTTGTCAACTTTCCAACTGCACGAAGCGTACCTATAAGCAAAAGTTTGGCAATGTACTTTATTACTTTTGACAGGCCGAAGTCATACATTTCAACTGCTCACCTGAAGTACAAAGTCGTGTTTTTAACTAAACTAGTAGGTATCTTAAACTTATCTTAACTGGATTTTAAGCTTAATATTCATGCATTAAATATGATCTGCAGTATATTAAATGAGTTAACCTATAATAATGGACTTCCAGGAAATTCACTGTAGAAATTCTCTATAGGACAAAAAACTATTTAAATATCTTTTCTAGGAATGCTAATTTTTATTTACTTTTTAAAATAAACGTAATGATAGGAAACTGTTGTACACAAGCAAAGTTAAAACTGGTTATATTACCTTAGATATTAAAGAAGATATGCGAAACGAATGAATGAATAAATAAATAAACAAGGTATAAAAGAAAGGAAAAACAGCAATGGCAGTACTTATGCCGTGAAAAACAAATGTATTATGAATTAATACGCGCTGCTTGCGTTTTCCTAAATCTATAATCTTCTTAAGATGCATTTTAGTGACAAATTGAGTAATCCATATGATATTCTTTTATTTTATGCTATTAAACGAGTTAGCCATGTATACACAATTTTGGATCGAGAATCGACACACTTGGTTAAGATGCCCTGTAGAAACACATTTTTACTTTCTCTACTGGTAAGTAGGGGAAATAATGTATTCCACCCAAAAATTCGATGTCGAGATTTCACCGGAAATATGTTTTCAGAACCCATGAATAAAAAAAAGCATTTTTAGAAAAAGGTGGCGCGCGGGCGCGTGTGTGTGTGTCAGTCTGTCAGTCTGGACAGTATAACTCAAAAACAAAAAGTACGTCAGAAGCCAAATTTCGTATTTATGTTTAATATCTTTCAAGGATGCGACACGAAGATTTTGAAGGAAATAGCCCCATCCTAAATTACCCTTTACCTGGCCAATTTATCGAAAATTTTGATTTTCTTGAAAATGACTCTAACGATTTTTATTAAAATGTCATGTTTAAGATATTTGTATGACAAAGGAAATGTATATTTTGAATTTTATGGCTATAGCCTATGTAGTTCTGTTTACTCTGGATGACTTTAGAATAACTCATAAATCGTAAGAGATAGACAAAATCTTACTGTACAAAAACTGCATGTCTCCTTAAAACACAATTTATGTCCCAATAAATTTTTTTGTGGAGTGAACCATTTCGGAGATATTCCTTCTTATTTGTGTCAGTTTTGGAAAACTTAAAACTTTCGTGAAATGGAACATCGTTGTTCATTTTGTTATATGTTAAGTGTACAAAGAGAACGGAATCTCAAAGTTTTAAAAGATTTGACTATCGCACAAAGCCTACTGTAGGTATTCTAACATTCCTCTTGTATCTACAAGGAAATAAGCAATAAGATAATTTGTACAAATGTTTATCTCAACTAACACGAAGATATAGGAATAAGAGTTTGTAAGAATGGTTAGTACAAGAGTAGAGAAAGTCATGTGAGTGCAACACATCAGATTTTTACTTTCTCTACTGGTAAGTAGAGGAAGTGTTGTATTCCACCCAAAACTTCGACGTTGAGATTTCACCGGGAATATATGTTTTGAGGCCCCACGAATCCAAAAAAGGTTTTTAGAAACATCTCCGTGTGTGTGGTTGTCCCTCTGTGTGTCTGCCAGTGTGTGGACAGCATAACTCAAAAACGAAAAGTCAGCTAAAAACCATAGTTAGTATTTAAGTTCAATGTCTTGTAAGGATGCGACATGAAGAGTTTGAAGAAACTAGCCCCACCATAAACTACCCTTTACATGGACAGCTTTTCGAAAATTTTGATTTTCTTGAGAATGGCTCTAACGATTTTGACTAAAATGCCATAAGTTTAAGATATTTGCACGGCAAATAAAATTCATTCAGATTTCTTACTCACTTATCTACAGCAAGTAGAGGAAGTTTTGCATTTCACCCAAAATTGCAAGTTTTGAGACTTGCTGAATAAAACGTGTGTGCCTGTGAGTGTGCGCGGACGTGTGCGGGTGCAGGTGTGTGTGCGTGTGGTGGTGCGTGTGCGTGTGCCTGCGTGCGCGAGCGTGTGTGTGTGAGTGAACTGAATAAAAAACGAAACGGCAGCTAAGCACCATGCTTTGTTTCAAAGTCTGCATCCTCCAAGGATGTGGCCCAAGATTGTTGAGGAAATCTCATCCCAGTCTGCTCTTTAACAGAAAGTAGAAACTGCATTATAATATGATATATAGCTATAGTTTAAAGCTATTTCGATACGAATTTTAATTCCGGTACAAATATGGGTAGAACTTATAGAAGGATTAACGTTCTTATATTTCTTAATGTAATATTGCATTGTGTTTACTGTAAAGCTTTATACGCTTTTGTGATTCTAAGAACTCTTGCATTAAGAAGTTGGAGATAAATCTAAGGAAAATGAAATCCTGGCGCTCTTTCTAGGCAGGTGTACCTACCCTCCCCCTTTCCCCCCTTTCCTTGTCCTCATTACAGCGCCACGCCTAGCCGCGCATTGCAACTTTCTAGGGTTCATTGGTCAGTAGTTATATCTCCTCATCACGAGGCCCGTGAGAGAAAAAACGTCTGGGAGATCTTCCCAAACAGCATTTTACTAAATTCGCATTCTGTACCTGCAACGAAAATGTAATTAAACCATTTCTGTTATCGGCGAGCATAAAATAAGTAAAATAATGAGATTTAAGAATAATTTGTAGAAAAGTGAGTATAAGAAGTCATGTGAATGCATATAATCAGAATGTTTCTTTTACTTTACTTCATATAGTAAGTAGAGGAAGTATTGTATTCCACCAAAAAATTCGATGTCAAGATTTTACCAGAAGTATATATATGTTTTGAGGCTTCCTGAATATAAAAAAAAACATTTTTAGAAAAATATCCGAGCGTAAATCTCTCTCTCTCTTTCTCTGAGTGTGTGTGTGTCTGTCAGTCTGTGAACAGCGTAACTCAAAAACGAAAAGTCGGTTAATAACCAAAGTTGGTATTTACGCGTCTTTCAAGGATGCGACACGAATGTTTTGAAGAAAATATCTCCACCCAAACTACCCTTTACATGGAACATTTTTAAAAAATTTCGATTTTCTCGAAAATGGCTCTAACGATTTTGATTAAATTGCCATATGTTTAAGATATTTTCATGACAAATGAAATGTATATTTTGAATTTTCTGGCTATACCCATGTAGTCCTGTTTACTCTGGATGACATTTGCATAACTGGTAAACCGTAAGAGATAGACCAAATCTTACTATACAAGGAATCTTACGTGTTGCAGTCACGTGACTTTCTCTACTCTTGTACTAACCATTCTTACAAACTCTTATTCCGATACTTCCTTCGTGTTAGTCGAGATATACTTTTGCAGAAATTATCTTATTGTTTATTAAATTTCCTTGTAGCTGGGGAATGTGGGAATATAGTGTGCTGTGAGCGATAGCCAGATCTTTTAAAGCTTTCTAATTCCATTCCTTTTGCATGTCTAATACAAAAAAGTGAATAACGATGTTTCATTTGAGGAAAGTTTGAGGTTTTCCAAAACTCACACAAATAACAAGAAATATCTCTGATATGGTTCACTCTACCAAAAAAAAAAAAGCCATAAGTTCTGTGTTTTATTAAGATCTACATTTTTATTGGGTAAGATTTGTCTCTATCTCTTATGGTTTACTAGTTATGTAAAAATTATCCAGAGTAAACAGGACTACATGGGCTATAGCCAGAGAATTCTAAATATGTATTTTATTTGTCATAAAAATATCTTAAACATATAGCATTTTTATCAAAATCGTTAGAACTATTTTCGGGAAAAACAAACTTTTCGAAAAGTGTTCCATGTAAAAGGTAGTTTAGGGTGAAGGAATTTTCTTCAAAATCTTCCTGTCGCATCCTTGAAAGACAACTTTGGTTTTTAACTGACTTTTCGTTTTTGAGTTATGCTGTCCACAGAAACACTGACACACACTGCGACACACACACGCACACAAATGGACCTTGCGTCTTTTTTGGATTCAGGAGGCCTCACAACATATTTCCGGTGAAATATCGACGTTGCATTTTTGGATGGAATACAATACTTATCTACTCTGCTTGCTATACGTAGTAGAGAAGGTAAAATTAACACTGGAGTGGATGCATATTAAGGTACTTAAAATTATCAGAATATCCGCATTGTATATGAAACATAAGAGAAAACGCGTGGCTGTATATTCCATCCAGAGGTGGCATGTGTTTATTTGGCATTTTCTCTTCAAGCGAGTGTTATGCTTCTAGCTTCTGGAGAAGACGTTTTAACAGTACCATAAAAGAAACAACTGTATCGGCCATCGTAACCTTGGGATGCTTCTGTGTTGTGATGCATACTGGAGAGGCTTATATATTAAAATGTATTTTTCTAATGTATGGATAATGGGCAGTGGTGTGCAGGGTATTCGTTGGATAGGCTTGTTTCCGACGCGGAAACTTTTTTATATTTTTTCCG
The DNA here is from genome assembly GCA_030765045.1 of Tenodera sinensis. Classification (NCBI taxonomy): domain Eukaryota; kingdom Metazoa; phylum Arthropoda; class Insecta; order Mantodea; family Mantidae; genus Tenodera; species Tenodera sinensis. The sequence goes on from CM060969.1 coordinate 52,766,466, forward strand.
TGGGTCTGAGGACATAGTTCAATCTGCAAATTTTAGGGAGTACGCTTGAGTGTGCCTGTCGTTATCAGATCTGACTTTGCCTTCAATTGCTCGGAGCTTTAGTGAGCACATTGTTGAAATCCTCCTTCGTTTCTATCCAATAACAAACCCAGTGTTGGTTCTAGAATGAAACTTATGATTGCAACTGCGGCCAACATTTTAAGAGATATGGAGATGAGACGGCAGAATTTATTTATGGGCGCCCATTAACTTGTGATTCCCAGCGTCGCAGTGTGTAAAATACCGCTTAATTTTGCTCAGAGGCTTCTTTATCAGCCCTGAGTTTCTTTTAAGTGCCGTAATTATATGACACCGGACCGCCAGCTTTATTTTCCTTCCGAAGAAAGCTACACTAAAGATTTTTACGCCCGAGAAAATCCATTACCCTCTTCCGAGTTTGACCTCGGAAACCAGAGTTTAGCATGTTAGCTCTAAACCACGATGGACAACAGGTGTGGTATAGGGATACGGTTTGTTACGTATACCTCCGTACCGATTATTTTTCTTTCGGCATAATTGAATTGTGTTCCTCTAAACGCCCGCATTATGTTAGTTGTCCTTTCCTCCGTTGGCTGCGACTTCTTTCGCTTTTGTTTTGGAACTTTGGTGAGGTAGCTGGGTTGGTGATGCTTTTTGGTTCTGAGGTGGCGGGAAGTTGTTGCCGACGGGTAGTTCTCTCGAGTAGTGATGAGTGTTACGCCTTCTTTTGTCATTTCTTTGGATATTACAATCATGTGACAGATATATGTCTGTTATAATAACTGCCTTTTGATTACCATGCCTGGCTTTCTGGATATATTTTAGAGCTTCATTTTTTCCGGCGTTTATTTTTCTTCTTGTCGAAGTTTTTAATCTAATTATGCCGAAGGCAAAGGGCTCTTGATCTCTTATTAAATTGTAAAATTGGACCAGAAAGGAGTTGTATGTGGTTAGTGCGCAATCATACGGGCGTCTGGCTTATTTGCCCGTTTCAATGCTAGGCATTTAAATTAATACACATGTATTGTTTCCAACTTCTTACACAAAAGTTTAAATGTGTATGAACTTGAACCTTTAACCATTTGTTTATTGAGGGATTTAAAACTTATACGGAATTTGTATTACAAACTTTATGTAAGGTGTAAAGTAAATGTATGGTAAATACATTGGTAGTAAATATAATTTTCTTGTGGACCCTTGTACGTATTATCATCTAATGGGCATTATCATAAACCGCAGTACGTAATGCTGAGGCAAAAGGGAGGACTGGATAAAACACTTTATAAACGCTTAATAAGGGTGGCTGTGCATTAGTTAAACAATTGTAATGCATATTTGCTTGAAAAATATGTTATGTTACATTCAGGTGGTTTGATCTACTCACTTTTGTATAAACTCTTCTTACAAATTATCATTCTTATACTTAAGTTAACTGAGATATATATTTGCAGAATGGCTTTATTATCGATTTCCTTGTCATGGGAATACGCAAATACAGCATATTTTAAGCTATAGTCAAATCTTTTAAGAGCCAGTCGCTCTATGATGGCTTTGAAATTGGAAAAAGGATTGGGAGGAAAAAGGAAAGAAAGAACACCAATAAGGACTTTCCATTTGAGAAAAGTATATGTATTGGAGAGTTCAAGCTAATAAAGAGAAATATCTCGGAAATGCTTAACACCATGAAAAAAACAAAAAAAAAAAAAAACACTAATTTCGAGTAAACTATGTGCTTTTGTGGAGTGACATTATCTCTTACACTTTACCAGTTATGTACAAGTCATTCAGAATTAAAAAGGTTTTAGGGGTTATTCCTAGATAGTTCAACATATATATCATATTAAATTTGTAATTAAATTATTTTAAATATATTCCTGGTAATTTAAAAAAATTGTTAGAGCTATTTTTAAGGAAATCAAAATTTTCGAAAACTTTTCCATCTAAGGATAGTTTGTATTCCACTCAAAAATTCAATGTCGAGATTTCACCGGAAATATATGTTTTGAGACCCCCTGAATAAAAAAAAAAAAAAACATTTTTAGAAAAAGGTCCGTGTGTGTCTGTGGACAACAAAACTTAAAAAACGAAAAGTCGGTTAAAAACCAAAGTTGGCATTTAACTATGTCTTTCAAGGATACGACACGAAGATTTTGAAGAAAATAGCCCCACCCTAAACTATCCTTTACATGGAAAATTTTACGAAAATTTTGATTTTCTTGAAAATGGCTCTAACGATTTTAATTAAAATGTCATATGTTTAAGATATTTGTATGACAAATGAAATGTATATTTTGAATTTTCTGGCTATAGCCTATATAGTCCTGTTTACTCTGGATGACTTTTGAGTAACTCGTAAACCGTAAGAGATAGACAAAATCTTACTGTACAAAAATGTACATCTCCTTAAAACACACAATTTATGTCCCAATAAATTTTTTTGTGCAGTGAACCATTTTGGAGATATACCTTCTTGTTCGTGTCAGTTTCGGAAAACTTAAAACTTTCGTGAAATGGAACATCGTTCATTTTTTTTTATATGTTAAGCGTGCAAAGAGAACGGGACCTCAAAGCTTTGAAATATTTGACTATCGCTGAAAGCCTTCTGTATTCTAACATTCCTCTTATACCTACAAGGAAATAAACAATAAGATAATTTCTACTATCTCAGCTAACACAAAGAAAATATAGTAATAACAGTTTGTAAGAATAGTTAGTACAAGAGTAGAGAAAGTCATGTGAGTGCAACACAGATTTTTTTATATCTTTTAGTCGCATCCTTGAAAGATGCTGAGCTAAAATATAACATTGGGTTTAACCAACTCTCCCTTTGTCAGTTACGCTGTTCACACACACACACACACACACACACACACACACACACACACACACACACGCACACACTTTTTTTTTCTAAAATGGTTATATTTTTGATTCAGGGAGACTCAAGTTACATATTTCTTGTGAGATCCCGGTATCGAATTTTTTGTGGAATAAAATACTACCTCTACTTATTAATGAGTAATAAAGCAACAAAATTTTTGTTTGGACGGCGTATCTGTTTTTTTTCCCTTTGGTTTGCAGTATTCTACACACTGCAGTTATTGCCTTATTTCAAATCGCAGGAAATCCTTAAGAAATTACTTATTCTCAGGCTTCTAGTAAAATAAATATATGATTTTAAATCGATGTTTCGAAGAGGTTCATCATCTTCGTCTTCAGGATAGATTGTTGGAAATGGAAGTCCGGATGGTGAACACCTTTGAATCATCGGTTAAAAACTATCTGGCTAGAGGCTCGAGAAAAGCTCTTTCTTTACTTTGGAATGGTTTATAGAGCTACCTATGTCCTACAATGATTTTCAACACAGAGTTAGGGTTAGAGTAGCCGCTATTTTAGTCTTTCTCCCTTTTTTCTTTTTTCATTTCATGTCAAGTGTTTTATTTTATATATTCAATCTTCATCAACTTTACTGGAAGGAGCTGTCACATTGTGTTCTGCAAGAGTCATGGTGCTGCGAATTATACAGTATAGCTTATTTTTTTTTTTGGTTTTTGCTTTTCTTATATTTTACAACATTCAAAATATTTCACAAGGCACAGTTTTTAATCAAGCACCTTCAAGGGATTAAGTGAAATGTACTACGTTCTAATCTTTCTGTATATTATAGTTCTGGTATTAGTGTATATTGAGCCTGTTAAACAGTATAACTACTAGTAGATATGTATGTAATATGCGAGGAAGCAAAGCCATTTAAAAAAAAAATCTGACGTGTTGCACTCACGTGACTTTCTCTACTCCTGTACAAAGCATCTTACAAACATTTCTCTATCATGTTATTCAAAATAAACATTTGTAGAAATTGCCTTATTGCTAATGTTCTTGTAGGTGCTAAGGAAATATGGAAATTCAGTAGCGAGAGTCAAATGTTTTAAGAGAAGTCGCTACATGATGACTATGAAATTCCGCTTTCTTTGCATGACCAAGAGATAAAAAATGAATAACGACCACACACTTGAAATCGCTCTATACAAGTATTGCAAAATTTTGACAAATAACAAGGAATATCTCCGAAATGGTTCACTTCACGAGATCATTTGACATAAATTACGTGTTTTAACGAGATCTGCATTTTTTGTATAGGTGGTAAGTTTTGATTCAGGCAGCGCCGTGGCCGAGCGGTCAGACCGTTTGCCTATCACACAGGCGGCCTGGGTTCCATCCCAGGGACGAAGCAGCGTCTGGGCGGATTTTCTCCGAATTCTCCGGTTTCCTCCGCCACACATTCCACCAACTGTTCTATCATCACCTTCCCATTCATCCATTTCGCCTGCATTTCCTATCACCCTATTCCTCATTCCCACACCTGGTGCTGGTCTGACCACCCACTTCCGGGTCTTCACTCTGTTCGATTCATAGGTTTGCTTGCTCCCGGACAGGCAAAGGCCTGGGGACCATCCTAGGGGATGTCAGTTCTCTATACGGGGAGGGTAATCAGATAAAGAAGAAGAAGATTTGGTCTATTTCTTACGGTTTACCACTTGTGCATGTCATCAAGAGCAGACAGGACACGTGAACATTCAAAATATAAATGTCATTTGCCATAAAAATATCTTAAACATATGGCATTCTAATCAAAATCGTTAGAGTCCATATTGAGAAAATCAAACTTTTCGAAAAATTTCCATGTGAAGAGTAGTTTAGGACAGAGGAATTCTTCAAAATCTTCGTGTCACATCCTAGAAAGATATTAAACTGAAATATCAGCTTTGATTTTAACTAACTTTTCGTTTTTGAGTCATGCTTTCATGGACAGAGACACATTGACATTTTTATAAAAATGTTTTTTTTTTGGGGGGGGGGTATTCAGGGAGCCTCAAAACCATATATTTTCGGTGAAATCTCGACATTGAAGTTTTGGGTCGAATGCAATACTTTCCCTACTTACTATACGTGGTAGAAAAAGCAAAAATATAATGTAATAAATTAAATAAAAATACTTTCCAATTAAGCCAGGGTTTATTGCTTTTTATTGTTCCAAACATAAATTCCGCGTAGGATTTAGCTAATTAACACTCAACTAGGTAATTAAAGCTTGTTACACGTATCACGAAGGCTATACACAAAATTAAGAGTATGTTTACCTTTGGTCACGTAACGATATAAACTTGTATATTTTAGTGGAGGTTACAGGTGACTAAATAAAATGTAGTCATTACATCAGTTTTCCGATCCTCGAATAAATATTTTTCAGGTATAAAATGTTACTTTACCTTTGGCCGATTCATTAACACTGACGAAACAAAACATCGTTGGGAACAATGACCGATGGTAGCTGGGGAGCAGATTGAGCTGATGCTGATGTCGATCCTTTATCCCCGTCGGGACGCGTCACCTAGTGACATTGCTAACAAATCAAATTGCCAGTTAACTGCGTTCCGCGGAACTCAAAGCATTCGCTTGTTTGTAGACCACATACCAAAAATTCGACTAAAGATCTGTAAAGCAAACAGTTTACTGGCAACGTACTGGTTTTACATTTAGGAAGGGAGTCAAAAACAATTGAGTGTGTCATAACGACAAGGCTTTCTTTCCCATTATTATTTATTTGTCTTTTTTGCATATAAATGTCCTCCAACGTCATTTCGAACGATGAATTAATGAAATTAGTGAAATGGTGCTCAAATGAGTCTGAGGCCCATAGAGCTTAAATTACCCGCTATACATCTCAGGATAAGAGAAAACCACGGGAAAAACCTTATCCAGATAACTCACCCTAACCGAGATACGAACTCAGGTCCTCTTGAATATGAGGCAGACGTCCTACCACTACACCACAGGTTTATTTATGTCTCTACTTACAAATTATTTATTATAAAGCCTTACATTATTGTCTAATTCCTGTTGAACATGATAGAACCTACCGGAAATAGTTTCAATTATGCAGTCCTGCAAAGTCAGAAATAACTTTCGGCTATTTAAAAATCAAGTAATTTTAATGTCTGTAAATCACTATTATTATTATTATTATTATTATTATTATTATTATTATTATTATTATTATTATTATTATTATTATTATTATTATTATTATTATTATTATTACTATTATTATTATTATTATTATTATTATTATTATTATTATTATTATTATTATTATTATTATTATTATTATTATTATTATTATTATTATTATTATTATTATTATCATCATCATCATTATCATTATTATTATTATTATTATTATTATTATTATTATTATTATTATTATTATTATTATTATTATTGTGTAAGATTTAAAGCTTTCACGGTGCACGTTATTTATTACAGTTTCACGGGCGATCAGCCGTGTGAGGTTTAAAAATATTGAGCTTTCGGCCATTGTAAACTCCATGGTCTTCGTCAGAATTTATAAAATCAAGACTATAAATTATAAGATTATAAATTCTGACGAAGGCCATGGAGTTTACAATGGCCGAAAGCTCAATATTTTTAAACCTCACACGGCTGATCGCCCGTGAAACTGTAATAAATTATTATTATTATTATTATTATTATTATTATTATTATTATTATTATTATTATTATTATTATTATTATTATTATTATTATTATTACTATTACTATTATTATTATTATTATTATTATTATTATTATTATTATTATTATTATTATTATTATTATTATTATTATTATTATTATTATTATTATTATTATTATTATTATTATTATTATTATTATTCCCGTGAGGAGTTGCTAGTCTCCCATCGGGTGCCTCCCCAGGTGGCGGATAGGGGAATGCTCGCCAGATATGGAGGGTACCGGGGAAATAAAATACCCGGGGCAGACCAAAACTAGCAGCTGCTGCCTTGCAGTGAGGCGTTGGTTCGTCAAAGGCTAGAGGAAGAACACCTCAATAAAAAATTCCTGGTCCTCCAGGTTGGGGGTTGATGCATTAGGCCAGCTCCCTATTCATTGTAAAAAAAATCAATGCTAAAAAGTCCAAAGTGATTAAGCCGGTTGGATCAAAAAATACACGACATAAGCTAAGGAAACGGATAATTCGACTAGGTACATGGAATGTTCAAGGAATAGCGAATAAATATGGAGATATTCAGTATGAATTAGAAAAAAATAACCAAGATATTATAATTTTAACCGAAACCAAAAAGAAAGGGAACGGAATAGAAAATCTTGGAAGAAGATATACTCAATTTTATAGTGGAGTGCCGAAAAATAAACGAGCAGCTAGAGGAGTTTCAATAGTGATTAAGAATAAATTTAAAAAATTGGTTAAAAGTTGGCAACCAATCAATGAAAACATTCTTCAAATGAACATAGACATTTTTGGAAAGAAACTTACAATATTAGGGGTGTATGGAATAAGTGAGGATGAAAATCTATTGACAAAAATTGAATTTTATGATTTACTAAATAATGTTATAGGTGAAATTGGTAATTCTAGAGAAATTATATTGGCAGGGGATATGAATGGTAGAATAGGTAAAAGATTTAATAGCGAGATAGTAGGTCCACATGGGGAAGAGATTTTGAATGATAATGGAGGAAGATTGATTGAGTTATGTGAACAACATGCATTGAAAATTTTAAACGGCTTCTATCAACACAAAGACATCCATAAATACACAAGACACCAGGATACATTAGATTCGAAGTCTATAATTGATTACATAATTGTTAAACAGAAAACAGAATTAAAAGTTCAAGATGTTCGAGTTTTTAGAGGCCCCACTTGTGGTAGTGATCATTATTTAGTAAATGCTAAGATATATATCCCATTTTACCATAACCCACAAGATAATGATATATCAAATGACAATTTGGATTACTTGATAGTCCCACAATATAATTTAAGAGCTTTAGAGGATGAAAGTACTGTATATCTCTATCAAAAGAGGTTAGATGAAAAATTACAAGAGACAAATTTCCCTACTACGGAGGAATTATATATGTATGTGACTAGTAAGATACAGGAGGCAGCAAAAGAAGCTCTAGGAGAGAAAAGGATAGAAAATAAACATAAACATGCTTATTATTGGAATGAAAATATTAAAAAAGAAATTGAAATTAAGAACAAGAAATACATTAAATGGATGAATACTAAGAGTAATGAAGACAGGATGGACTTCAAAAAAGCACAAGCAAAAGTAAGAAAATTAGTTGCAAATGAGAAGAATAAATTTTGGCAAAAAACATGTCATAAAATTCAACATTATATTGGTGGAAAAAGAAGCACTGAAGCTTGGAATGTTTAAAAAAATTTAAGATGTAATAATAAAAATGGAAATAAATTAGGAGACATTCCTGTAAGTACTTGGAAGAACCATTTTGAAAATCTATTACAAGAACATAGAAAGGAATTTCTGAAGGTGAATTATGAAATGGAAACAGAAGGCATTAATATAGTTTTAGACATAGAACTAGTAAAGTTAGTAATTGGACAACTTAAGAATGGTAAAGCCTGTGGAACAGATGGTATTTATCCTGAACTTATTAAACAGGGAACGGACAAACTGTTTGAAATGTTGAGACTACTTTTGGAAAGATGTCTAAATGGTGAAGAGATACCAAAATCATGGAAAACAGGGCTTATATCCGTCATCCATAAAAAAGGAAAAAAGGATGATTGTAATAATTACAGGGGTATTGCAGTACTTAACACAGTCAGTAGAATATATGGAAAAATTTTGAAATATGTGTTAGAAGATTATTATAAGGGACAAGAAGATGAAGAACAGGCAGGCTTCCGAGCTGGGAGATCAACGACTGATCACATTTTTGTGGTAAAGCAGTTAATGGAAAATAAATATGTTAAAGGGCAGTCATTGCATCTTTTATTAGTTGATTTAGAAAAAGCTTATGACTCCGTTCCGTTACAAAAATTATGGGAAGTATTAAAGAATAAAATAGACAATAAACTTCTCTTAAATGCCATTGGGAAATTATATGAAAATGCAACTTCTAGAATCAAGATAGGAAAGAACATTTCGGAGGAATTCCTAGTAACAAAAGGATTACGCCAAGGCTGTTGCCTGTCTCCAACATTATTTAAGATATATATACAGCAAGCTTTATCCAATTGGAAGAAGAAATGTAAAAATATGGGAATACCTATTAATAACTCCACAATTTATACACTGTTGTTTGCTGATGATCAATTGGTTATAGCTCAAGATTATGATGACATAGAATATATGACTAGAAAACTTATGGAAGAATACACTAAATGGGGTTTAAAAATAAATTTGGAGAAAACACTATATATGTCTTGTGGGGATGAAAGGAAAGACTTGATTTTGGAAGATGGAATGGGACGTATTACAGGACGAGAAGAATGTGAATATTTGGGGATTAAAATAAATTCAAACTGCAGTCAGGAAAATGACATAAAATATAGAATCCAGAAAGGTAGATCAACAATAGCTATGTTGAACGGAATTTTGTGGGATAAGGCATTAGCAGTTGACACAAAATTACAAATCTACAAATCTATAATAAGAAGCACTATAACTTATGGAGCGGAAACATGGCACCTAAACACAAACCTGAAATTAAAATTGCTTTCTACTGAAATGGATTGTTTTAGAAGATCCACTAGGCATTCTAAATTAGAGAAAATTAGAAATACAACTATTAGACAAAAAATGAATGTTAATGATACATTATTAGATTTTGTAAAATACAAACAATTGGAATGGTATGGTCACACACGTAGGATGATGGAAACAAGATTGCCGAGACAAGTTTTGGAATGGATTCCAGCAGGGAGAGGAAAGAGGGGAAGACCGCGGAAAACCTGGATAGATGATATAAGGAGTAGTATGAAGGAGAAGAATTTAGAAGAGCGGGATTGGGAAATAAGAGAAGAATGGAGGAAGAAGATACGTACTTAAACGCTTTGGATACAGGAAGATGTGATCTCACATTGTAAACCTGTTTACATATTATTATTATTATTATTATTATTATTATTATTATTATTATTATTATTATTATTATTATTATTATTATTATTATTATTATTATTATTATTATTATTTATATTATTATTATTATTATTATTATTATTATTATTATTATTATTATTATTATTATTATTATTATTATTATTATTATTATTATTATTATTATTATTATTATTATTATTATTATTATTATTATTATTATTATTATTATTATTATTATTATTATTATTATTATTATTATTATTATTATTATTATTAAGGCACATATACAAACGATAACCATGAGTGAATGGGAAAACTATTATAAATTCCTCCTTAATGAGGAAAGTAAAACATTTAAAGAACTTAAATTTAGACAAAGAAAATTGGAATGGGACTTATTAGAGAATGAGATGGAAAATGTTTAAAGGAAGGAAAGAACGGGAAAGCTAAGTCCTGGGGGAATTAATTTGGAACTGTTAAAATACAGGGGAAGGAAATAGATTAGGATAATCAGTTGTATACAGGAAGATATTAGAAGGGAGTCAATACCAGAAGAAATTCACCGTGGATTTATAAGCTCTATATACAAGAAAGGGGATAAGAGGAAATGCACTAATTATAGAGGAATGTGGGTAACAAATCCATTTATGAAAACATTTACAAGGATTATTAAACATCAAGTGAAGAAAGAGTACAGAGCACAAGAGGAACAGAGTGGTTACACTCCAGGAGGATCATTTATAGACAATATATTGATTCTTAGCCACGTGGTGGAAAAATACAGTGAGAAGTCAAAATGACTGGGGATGATATTCATTTATTTGCTTAAAGCTTATCATAGTGTGCCAAGGATATTATTATGGATATGGATTTTGAGGCCGCAAAGGTGGTTCTATGAGAGTTGAACATCTCGATCGACGCCTACTCGCTACAACGTCCACATGTTGAACGCCGGGTAATCAGAGACCTCGACTTTGAGTGCACCCCAGATGAAGTCAAGTCAGCTCTACTTGAGGAACATGGCATTACTGTCAACTCGGTGGCACAGTTCAGGATAACCGTAAACACCGAGCGTGGACCTGCTAAGGTGCCCATGCCACTATTTTTGGTCGTCCTGGGTGTTGTTTTTTGTTCACCAAAGTACCGATTGCTGAAGCCTTAAGTCACATAGAAGAACCATTTCCCAATGACATCACGGAGCTTTTCCGCCATTGCCTTACAACCAATTACTTTCAATGGGACAACACTTTTTATGAACAGATCGAAGGTGTTGCTACAGGTAGCTCTTCTTTATGGAAAAGTTTGAGCAATCAGCATTAGCCAAGGCACCTCTAAAATCGAAGACCTGGTTGCGCTATGTCGATGATACTTTTGTAGTATGGAGTCATGGGGAAGACACCTTAGATCAGTTTCTGACACATCTAAACTGCCTAAATAATAACATTCAATTCACCATGGAGAAAGAGGAAAACAACACTTCATCCTTCCTAGACGTGAAAGTCATCAGAACAGCGGACCATGGCCTGGAATACAGTATTTACAGGAAACCTACACATACAGATAGATATTTACATAACACCTCCAACCATCGCCCTAGGCAGAAACAAGGAATAATAAAAGAACTCACAGAACGAGCATCCCGGGTCTGCAACAAGAAATACTTAAAGGAAGAACTCAATCATCTAAACTAAGCATTCCAGTCCAATGGATACGACGAAAAGAAATCCGGCACGCAATTCATCCCAGCCGACCAACAACAAAAAAGGAAGAATGCGGCAAAAAAGCCACAGCCTTCCTCCCCTCGTCTCCGACCGGATAGGCAAGCTTCTGCGCTCACATGGAGTTGATACTGTCCACAGACCGACAAATAAGATCAAAGACCCACTGAGATCGGCCAAAGACAAACGCCACCCACACACACTTGCAGGTGTATATAAAGTTCCCTGCAGTTGCGGCAAAGTATACATAGGCACTACCATGCGCAGTGTGGCCACCAGATTAAAAGAACATAAGCGGCACACCAGATTGGGACATACGGATAAACCGTCTGTGACACAGCACGCCTTATTATTCGGCCATGAAGAAAACCTTAAAGAAACCCGAGTCCTCTCTTCTAGAGTTAACTACTATGCCCGACTACAAAGGGAAGCCATAGAAATCTACAAACACAAAGACAACTTTAATCGCAAGGAAGAAATACTTCGTGTACATAAAGCATGGATACCGGTCTTAAATAAACTTTCAGACACACACAACAGTTGTAATAAAACCCCGCCTACAACTAGCCAATCTCTACCGTAGCCAGCGCAACAGTACCCCGTCCACCCCCAGCATATAAAAAACCCTAACGGACATTAACGGTCATTACTTCCACATCTCTCTCTCTCTGCTTCCACATTCAAACTCTGATTGTGTTACCCTGAAGATGCCAAGCACAGTACTTGGTGAAACGTTGGTATCTACCATGCCTTCTAGACCACGGCCTACAAGCCCGGAAGAACTAAACATTTCTAATAGTCAAGACGCTGGCCGTGAAAGCCTGAGCTTATACATTGAATTGACGGTTTGGGAAAACATATTCGTTTTGAAAAATAGGGACGACGTTATGAATTTTGAAATACCTTTTACTGATTCTGTTACAAAATTCATATTGAGAGAAGTGGGGTAATGACGTCATCACATGATGTCATGGTGGGTGACATGTGACGTCATTGTGACGTCATCGCGAAGTTGTAACGGTTTCGTAGCTTGTGGGCAAGGTCAGTTTGCCTGATGATGCCACATAGGAGTGTCGAAACGATCGTTGTGAGATATATTGAGTTTAACTCAATTTTATTGAAGTGAAGTGTGAGTCTCTACATACTTTGTGTTATTTGTGGACATCGGTCATCGTTTGGAGAATTCCCCCCAAAATCGCTTAGGCGTCTTTCACAACAGGCAGGCATTTCTTATGGCTTTGTACAAAGAGCTACTAAATGGCTCAAGTTAGAACCATATAAAATAACTGTGGCACATGGTCTTCAACCAGGTGATCCTGTAATTAGGCGCACATTTTGTGAGTGGACTCTCAATAGTTTATACACTGGTGAAACTGACTCACATTTAATATTTTCACGGTCGAGGCTTGGTTCCAACCTTCATGGATGTGTAGGTATATACAAAATAATCGTTATTGGAGCTCCGAGAAACCTAATATTGTTGATAAATAGCCCTTTATGATGAAAAAAATGGTGTATGGTGCGCCATTAGCGGATAAAGAGTTATTGGCCCATTTTTAGAGTCAACAGTTGACGCCCGTACATATGTGAGTACAATTTTACTCCCTATTTTTTGAGAATTAACCGACAGTGAGCGCGATTTTCCCTTTTCAAGACTGAAATAGCTCATACAGCGAATCTTTCGATGAGAACATTTGAAAGTGTGCTTCAGGACAGAATCGCTAGTAGAGATTTGTGGCCCCCTTTCCCCCGACATAACTCCCTGGGATTTCTATCTCTGGGGTAATATAAGCATAAAGTGTACAAGACAAACCCACACACCCTGGAAGAATTAAAAGAAAATATCCTCCAGGAAATTGCCAGCATTTCTCCAAGTTAACTTCGGCGAGTGATTGATAGTTTCCTAAAGAGGTGCTAAAAATGTATGGACAACGACGGTGACCAGTTTCACCATTTCCTTTCATAAAGTTGGTAAGTAAGCCTTTAAAAGTAGTTTTCAAAATGCTGTATCTTTTCATCCGCGCTTTTCTATGATAGCGGCAGATGGCGACGAGCGCCGAAGACAAGTATAGGCAAAATAAAGCACAGCCGGTTCGGAGGCTTTTGGATCACCCGTTGTCTTTTACCTCCAGAGCTCTTTAAAGTATCAGCAGGCGACCATTTAACTGTCCATGAGCACACAATCTAAGGATCAGTCTTTATTATCAATTCCAATTATTTATTTACCCAATAAATTATAAAATAAACCAATATAGGAAAAGTTGGAGAAATAATTTACAAAGGATGGACAATACCCGATATCCCAAAATGGCATACAATTACCAACCGTATGGGAGGAGAGATGTTGGAAGACCGTTGAGAAGGTGGAGAGAGACTTGAGGTCGGAACAGAAGTCTCCTAATCCATGAAGTGTTGGTGATGATGATTTTTCTTACACTTTAGTGCCTTACAAATGTTCCATATGATGTAATTTGTGATCAAACTTGTTCAACTTTTCAGCAGAAGCTCTGAGAGAATAAACTTAAAAGAGTAGCATTTAGTTTCTCTACTCATTTAAGTTCCTTAAAATATGACACAATTAATTCAACTACTCAGGATAAATTATTACCATAGCGGATAGAAGAGATAGTGTGAGCTCTTCGGGAGTTACTATGGTTCGCTCGCAAGATGGCACTGGTGTCGCGGTCGCTTGACTTTAGTTCACGAATGCATCAGTCGCGCAGCAGCGTGTGTAGGGAGAGGTCGTGTTTTGGCAAGAGCTTTGTTCGCTTGTTTCGACCTTCACCTTACGTGACTTTGCACCAGCTATAACTTGCTGGTTTTCATTACACATTTTTGTGTGTTAAATAAGTGTGATTTTCTAGTAAAGTAAAAAATGTATATAGAACGAAAGAACACATTAGTACTAACGTTTGTGGATCGTGATGTTCCGAAACCGTCTCCATACGAACTACATGAATGGATTCACGATATATTTCGATTTGAAGAAGAGGAGCTGGAAATGATTCAGATAAACAACTACACCCGGCAAATATACGATATATATAAGGAAGCAATGCGAGTCAAAAGGGACAGCGAGGACACTAACGGTGAGTCAATTTTTACCTATAGTAATGGACAAAGAAGTAAAGTCACCATAACAACGGCAGGTCTAGGGTTTCGTATTGTTAAATTATACCATTTACCCAAGGATTTAAACCAAGAAATTGTATGACAACATCTAGGAAACTACGGCACATTACTAGCACTATCCATGGAAACTTGGGGGCCCACGCTTCGATACAAAATCAGTAACGGAGTACGCACTGCAAAGATAGATTTAAAAAAGCATATTCCCTCCTATATAGAAATTGCCGGATATAAAAGCTTTATAAGCTATGAAGGTCAACCAATTACATGTGCGGTGTGTAGTGAAACAGGACATTTACGAAACAACTGTCCCAGACGGAGGGTAATCACGCAGACACCACGTCTAACAGACCCGCCCACATGGTCTAAACTAGTACAGGGAGACTTCCCCATTAGACGGGTACCGGTGGATTTGCCACAAGACACAGTTATGACCTCGGCAGAAATGACGACTACTGATAAAGAACAAGTAACTGCAGCTCAGTTTTCAGGAAAAGATACCGTGGTCGAAACACAGAGGAAAACTGTAATCAATCCTGAACAGGCTGAAAATTTACTTATGAATGAAGATGATGCACAAAGTGATGCCCCGATAACGAACTTTACCACTATTCCAATGGCAGAGGATCCCTCCGAAGTGACACCAGAAACTTCAAATCTAACCGCAGAAACATGCGCAGACTCTCCAATAACGACAGATATGGAAGTAGTGCCCACAATTCCCAATAACATTAGAAGCCGCGACCCCCGCGTGAAAAAGAGACGTACGGAGAGTAGCAAGGCTAACCGAAAGAAAGAGAAAACTGAAGAATCATTCGAAAATGACCCGGGTACTCCCACACCGCTATCATAATGCCTGATGTTTCTTCTTGGCTGTGCCTATTCTACCTCATCTACTTAATTTGCATGACTTATACCCGTATTTATGCCACCTTAAATGTCAATGGTATACGCAGTACTGCTAAACAACAACTTCTCAATAATTTCATTTTCAGCCATGATATTGACATCCTACTCCTGCAAGAGGTGAACACCGATAATTTAAACTTCCTTGGTCCTCAGTATAACTACATTTGCAATGTAGGCATTGACAATAGGGGCACAGCAATAATATACAGATCGACTTTGAGAATTACCCATCATGAGGAACATCCTAGTGGGCGCATTTTAGCTATGCTAATAGACAATGACATCTTAGTGGTGAATGTGTACTTGCCATCCGGATCCAATAAACGACGAGACCGTGAATCTCTCATTGCAGATGATATGCCATATTTCTTTCGACACAGCTATAATTACTTGTTGCTGGGTGGTGACTTTAACTGCGTGTTACATGCCAAGGACCAACGAGGAACTTATAATCCGTCGCCGGCACTACAGCGCCTGTCTTCGGAATTGCAGTTAACTGACACTTGGGAATATCTACATGGAAATGAAGTTCGCTACACTTTCTGTCGTGCTACCTCCGCTTCACGAATTGATAGGATTTATGTTAATGGCCTTCATCGAACCAACATCCGGAATGTCCTTGTTGTACCTGCCGCAATAAGCGACCATCATGCCCTAATTGTGAAGATGACAGCATCCACTCCTTTGCCCATCCTTTGTTAGAAGCTACTGGAAATTAAATAATGCTCTATTATATTTTGAGGACGTACAACAACAGTTTCGTGAAACTTGGGAAGGCTTTAACGTACGAGCGTCCAGGTCTCGCTACCAGGAGCTTCAACAGTGGCGTTTGATTTATAAACCAGCGATACAGTCCTTCTTCAAATGTGTTGGGAAGGCTAAGGCTGCCGAACGAGCTAATAGCCAACACTATTATTACGCCCTGTTACATGATTTAACTAATCAACAGAGTACCGGCAACGACGTCAGTGGCAGGATAACTGCGATAAAATTAAAAATTCGTAAAATTCAGGAGTCCATTTTAGATGGTATACGGGTGCGTTCTCGTGCCCTCTCAATTACCGATGATGAGCGTGCTTCTTTGTACCATGTAGCTTCGGAGAAGAAACGACACCAACGTAAATTCATATGTGATATTTCTACTACCAATGCTACTCTCCTACGCACAACGCCTGAAATTCTCCGAGGGGCAGAGGAACACTTCCGACAGCAATACGGTGAACATCCTACTCTTGATTCCTCAAAAAGAGTACGTTATGAGGCTATCAATAAAACTGTGAATCCTACTGATAAGGATGAATTGGACGCACCTATCACCATGGATGAACTTCGGGACGTGATTTTTAAAGCCAGCAACAATTCTGCACCAGGACCAGATGGTATTAGCTATACTTTTTACAAAGTATTTTGGACGATCATTAAAGACCGTCTGCTGCAACTGATGAACGCCACTTTTGCCATGAGCGACCACTTGTCAGGGTTTAATGAAGGAATTGTAATTTTAATTCCAAAATGTATAAAACCACACCATTTTAACAGCTTTAGGCCGATAACACTACTGAATACTGATTTTAAAATTTTTACAAAGATTTTAGCCAACAGATTGCGTAAAGTACTGCCAGCCTTGATTGGACCGGAACAAACTTGTGGACTTCCAAACAGGAAAATCTCGCACAATTTGATACAATTAAGGGATGCTGTGGTATATCTCGAGGAACATCCTGAGGAAGAGGCGGCCTTGATGTCATTGGACCTCGAGAGAGCATTCGACAATATTGACCATAATTACATTTTTGGTATCTTGCAGCACATGGGTATTTCTGATCGTATCCTGCAAACTATTAAAATAGTGTACAAGTCTGCATACTCCAGAATCCATATCAATGGATATTTTACTAAGCCAATTCCCATTTTGAGTGGTATACAACAAGGTTGCCCATTATCAATGTTATTGTTTACAGTTTGCACCGAACCTCTGGTGCGATTGATGAAGAAACCCTTATTTTCACCTACAGTGCCGACAAGACTGCTCACCATAAAGACTTATGCCGATGACATGACTCTGCTACTCCGCTACCATCATCAAGTTTTCCTACTTCCTCACATATTACAGTTTCATGAACAGGCATCTTGTGCGAAGATTAATTATCAGAAGTCCTCCTTGATACCTTTTGGGACCTGGCCTCGGACGTTAACTGTGGATGATGTGCCCATTAAAGACCACGTCACTATTCTAGGCCTCCAAATCACCACGAACGTCACAGAAATGGTCAACATAAATTGGACATCTTTACTCAATCGCATCCGTTACTCCCTACAGCGCAACTTGAGTAGAAACCTCAACATTCTCCAGAGAGTTTGGTTTGTTAACCTCATGGGATTATCCAAGATTTGGTATTTGGCCCAAATTCTGCCCATCCCGTTAGAGATTTCCCAGCACATCGAGCTGGCAGTGTCATATTATCTGTGGAATGGACATGTATATAAAGTGGCAAAATCTCAGCTGTGGCGTCCCATCATGAATGGAGGCCTAGGACTCATTAAGGTTTCCGAAAAATGTTCAGCACTGTTAATTAGAACTTCCTTACAGATGGGACAATTCAAGGACAACAAATAACTTCACTCCAGCACTGGAACATTAATGAACCATGCCATTTATCGCCGGATGGTGAAATGTATTACCAGTTTACCTGCAAATTTCGTCTCTGGGGATCCAATTCCTACTACAAAGATCCTCTACCGTCATCTGCTGTTACGGATTCCTTCTACTCCCACAATAGAGGGAAAATATCCCAATATTCCTTGGAAGAATATCTGGAGAGTTTTTCGCTACGCTGATATCCCGACGGACTGGAAGGCCTCTGCCTACAAGATGCTCAATGCCATAGTACCCACAGCAGAAAAACAATATCGCCACAACATATGCAATTCACCGTATTGTTCTCGATGCCATAACCTTGACACCCTTCAACACCGTCTCACAACGTGTATTCCCGAAACTTGGCATTGGATACAACATAAAATCCGCTGCATTACCAGGGCAGATAACCCTAATACCATTCGCAGGGCGATCCTGCAGCTAGATATCCAGGTGAAACAACACGTCTTTGCTCAAATACGGCTTATTATGGGCTATATCCACTATATGTTGCAGGATCCATCTCCTAGTGTCCGTGGCCTTGAGAGATTTTTAACGGAACATCGGACGCGCCTCAAAAGGAAAAAACGTGACTTTCTCTTGATGCTTCACCCTAACATAGATGTCCTTTCTGTGTAAAGGATTATGCCAGCTGGATGAAGGTATCACCATCTCGGAAGTGTCATCGCCCAGTTGCCAGATGAAACCAAATGGAGGACCAGCAAAGGTAACTGACATCATGCAATGAACTTCTGTGTAAAGGATTGTGCCAGCTGGATGGAGGTATCACCATCTCGGAAGTGTCATCGCTCAGTTGCCAGATGAAACCAAATGGAGGACCAGCAAAGGTAACTGACATCATGCAATGAACAGTAATATGCTTTACCAAGTGAAAGAACATTACAAAATGCAGAAATGGTTTAGTATTGTACACCCGATTGTAATTTCAATGTATTGTTTCTTTTATCTAATTTAAATAAATAGAAAAAAAATGCATGGTGAAAATGGGTTTCATATTATCAGTTAGCATTTTAAATACCTAAAATCGTAAGCAGGAATATTGGAAATACTGTTTTGAAACATCGTCTTTCCTTGACACATAATATAGGATGGTATTTTACACTAATGAGTATTATAATTAACGAAGAACAGAGGGAAATATCTGCTTACATGATTTTACGCTGAAAAATTAAACCATAATGCAAATTATGTATTTTTTAAGCATTGTATCTAGAACCAGCTTTTGTTGTTTACTTAAATAATTTAAATTGCTTTTATGTTCGCAACAATTAGTAGCGAATTTCTTTTCTACTATTTTTAATTTAGCCCTCTCTTTAGATAGCAGGATTTTAGTTCTAACTAAATTTCTATTGAGATTTCTAATTCTTTTCTTCAGTGTAGCAATTTCATTATTGACACTTGTGTTTGTGCCTTGGAGGAATTAGAACTGTTTTCTGTGAATTCCTCATTGTTGAAGGACGGCGCGTTTGAAATAAGAACTGGTTGACTGGATCCTGCATCTGATAATTTACTGATTGTTGAATATTGCTTTTTCAGTAATTTTTTGTCTCTATTTTGTGGAGATTTTCGGGATTTATGCACTGTAGTTAAGTACCTGGGTAAATTAGGAAATATACAGGGAATTGCCCCTGGCTTTAACCGCCATTTAATTCTAGGGATTTCAACTAGTGTTCCATGCACAACGAATGAATCAACTTTCACTAAAAAGTCCCCTGGAAAATGTTTGTCACAAATACTAGATTTAACAGATAATTTAGTGTCTTTCCTAGGAATAGACTTTTTCCATTTGTAAAACAGATTTTATCTTTAGGAGGAGTAAAAAATGTCTAGCTTCTGAGCAGTTTGTGTATCCTGAACGACACCCGGGTACAAAACAAGTTGGCATTTTTAATCAATTATTGATGTTGCTTGAAACTTACGTTTTGAAGAACAGACACATTTATGCACAAAATTAGAAGCAATTTCACAAGTTATGTACCTAATTACTCACAACACACAACGCATACGTATAAAATTGTCAGTACTTCCGAATCACATACTAGGCAGTTCGGCCGCATTTTAAGGCGACTGCGATCGCCACGCCGCAGTTTCGGTCAGTTGCCACGGGACCACGGATCATGCAGTGAACTAGCGGGAGAGCTCACACTTTCTCTTCTATCCGCTATGTCATTACTAAGACTAAATTCACAGTTTTAAAACTTTATTTTTAAACAGCTAGAACAGCATGCCACCTTTGTGTATTTGTATTAGTGCTGTGACATTGGCCACAGGTCCACGCCTCAGAGACTCAACATCTAGCTAATTCACACCACTTGGCGGCTGCGTGCGTCAAAAAGAGAACCAAGGTCCAGCGGCGAGTATATATTCAGCAATGAGCGCGTAAGAACAAAGAGTTTCGAGAACGTTCCGGAAGCTTTGATTCAGTTTCTTTGTGAAAACGTCGCGAAAAGGTGAATTTCGACAAAAAACCTTGCTACGTCATTCCCGATATATAAGGAGGCGAGAGAGCGAGTTAAGAGCAATTTTGGGGCACAAAAGGAAGGGTAGCTGTTGGATCATGAAAGGGACTGCTGTTAGCAGTACATGTGACAGACACTTTGGATACATCCATTGACGTTTTGAAGTAAGTCAGTTTCAGTGAATGTTGAGTGATTGTATCGTCAAAGTCAGTTTTCGTGAGACAGAGACTGAAAAGTATGTCAAGTTTGCGGGGAGCAGAACAGCTGTGAGTTGTAAAATCACGAAGAACTATAGATTGTGTTAGCGACGGCAAAAGAAAACTGTTTTGTGCTTCAATTAGGAAAAAATAAAGTGTCAGAAAAGTAATTGAACTTTTCGTTTTTGCCACACTGGTGTCAGAAGCGGGATTTGTCAAACTGTTACGCTGCGAAATTGTTACGCTGGTGTCAGGAATCGACGTAAACGCCATCAAGGAGAAGATGGTGAAGGAATTATGTATTAACTGAAATTAAGAACACAAAATCCAAAATGGAAAAGATGGAGACAAAATGGAATCCGAGATGCATCAAATGAGGACAGAAATGAAATCAGAAATGAAGAGAGTGAAAATAAATATTACGAAGATGTAGATTGTGTTAGCAACGATAACGAAAAGTGTGTTTTGTGCTTCAATTAGGGGAAAAAAAGTGTCAAAAAAAAAAAAAAAAGGTAATTGGACTTTTTGCTTTTATCACAATATTTAATATGGTGGCATTTTTATTTCTTCAAAACTGCGACTTGTGCACTGTGTGCAACATTTGGTTTCATTGGTATAATGAAAATAAAAAATATTTTTTTCTAAACGAACTGTTGAAGATATCTGCACGAAATTTAAAACAAACTTTTAATTGTGGTAGAATAGCATGTGATTTTTCTTGAAATAATCTAGATAAATAGTCAGATTTAGTAAGTTTACTTAGGATAGTTTAATCTTCCCTTAAGAAAAATCTCAGTGTATTCATAGGTATAAGCTTGCATTTTGTATTATTGTCCAGTTTTTAGGAAACATATTTCATACTAGCTAAAATCCCCGGCGTTGCCGGAGGTTTGGCGAGACATAAGTTTCTGTTGCCCAATAGCCTTGCGTTTTAACACACTTAAATCTTTTATTAAAACTCTTAGGTTACTATAAGGAATAAAAATAAACTAAATAAATAAAAACATCGAGATTAAGTTATGCAAAAGCACCGTTCAACAACTACAAATACCACAGGAAGAAAAATGAGTAGAGAAAACCGTGTGAATGTAATACGCTGCTTTCTATTTCGATAATATAGAAAAGTGTATGAATTGTTTGCAGAAGAGTGGGAAGAGAAATGCATGTGAATGCGTTACGTAAAAGAAAAGTGAGTAGAGAGAGCCGTGTGAATGTAATAGGCGTAATTTCTATTTTGGTCATAGAAAATTGTATGAATTGGTTTTGAAGCACTAGTAGAGAAGGAAATGTGAATGTGTTACGTAAAAGAAAGGCGAGTAGAGAAAACCATGTGAGTGTAATAGGTTTCATTTCTATTTCGACAATACGAGTATAAAAGGTGTATGAATTTTGTAGAAGAGTAAGAAGAGAGGTACACATGAAGGTGTTACGTAAAAGGAAAGTGAGTTAAGAAAACTATGTGAATGTAATACGTAGGATTTTGTATTTCAATCATATAGAGAA
Source organism: Tenodera sinensis (assembly GCA_030765045.1). Taxonomy (NCBI): domain Eukaryota; kingdom Metazoa; phylum Arthropoda; class Insecta; order Mantodea; family Mantidae; genus Tenodera; species Tenodera sinensis. The sequence goes on from CM060969.1 coordinate 52,789,023, forward strand.
TTATTGTAACAATGGTATGTTGATGAGCGTATAGAGAACAACATGTGAATGTGTTAAATAAAGGAAGGGTAGAAAAAACCGTGTGAATGTAATACGATGCATTTCTACTTCAGCATATAGAAAATTATATGTATTATTTGTAGAAGTGGGAATAGGGAAAGAAGTGGGGTTGTTTCTCCTAAATAGGGTTGCCAACATTTAAAAGTAAAATTATCGTACCAGCCACTCAAAATTGTAGATTTGGATTCAAAATTATCGTACATCATAAAGCAAACGCTACAACAATAAAAATATCAGTATAATACTTATGAAAATATAAGAGTAATGATGTTTATTATATCCATTTACAAGATTGATGACCTCAACAAATATTATATTACAACTTTAGCACTTATATTTCTCGCACTATTCATCTGAAAGTTCAGCTTCCTCAACCGTTGCAGCATTGCACAAATTCGTTGTTGAGGTAAATCTTAACATCTTCTCGGTAACTTGCAGATTTTAAGATCTACCACGTTCTTTCATAAGTTGAGACGACAAAATGAGTTCATTTACCGTATCTAGTGCCAATCTGTTTTTAACTTTGGTTTTTATTAAACCCAGTTTAGAAAAAAGAAGTGCTTCTGTAGGACAAGGAAATCACTGATAATGCAAAGGCTGCTAGTTCTTTGAAATCAGTATTTCCACCAAGGTGACATATGTCTAACAGCACTCCAGAAACTGTCAGGTTCCGGAGTGTTTTTTATTTCACATGGAATAGCACGTATTCCGAGTTTTCTACATTGATCGTCAATTTTCTGAACGGTGCCTTCTTCATTGAGACTATCAGACCTGGGCACACTGGCAATAAGAGGATAATGGGTAGCAGGCTTAGTAGCTATGGGTGTAGACAGACAATGAGGACAAAAGTAGTGTTATTTGTAATTAGTTTCACTTCGCTGGAGTGACAAACCAGTGAAAGTGATATTTCGCCGATATCGAACTATCATACATTCAAATTATCGTACGGGTTAACAACCATCGTACAAACATTAAAATTATCGTATGCCCCCATAATTATCGTACGAGTTGGCAACCCTGCTCCTAAAAGAAATCATTCCAATCATAAAAAATTGTATAAATTTTAAATTGTAAATTGACAAGTAGAAAAGGATATGTGAAAGTGTTACGTAAAAAATCGAGTAGTGAAAACCCCGTGAATGTAATACTTAGCGTAGTAAAATGAGTAATGTAAAAATCTTCCCAGTGAAAAAACAATTTTTATGGCATTCGAATGAATGGTATAGCAGTCCATAAGGGACAAACAGACAAACATTAATAATTTTATAGATTAAGTATGTAGTTCAATATGTGAGGTACCTCTGTTCTGGAACGCCTTATAAATGCACGTAAGCAGGTATTGGAGATGTCCTGAGTTTATCCTATCGTTGCGTTCAGAGTAACAGACTCCTGCGAGCGACAGTCACTCAGGGATGCCTGAACAAACTTGCACACAAATGGAGACCTTCCTGGCTAATCTTTCAATTTTCCTAAGGAGAGAAACCAGGTCGCTCCACCGCCAGAGGGAACCATGTCCTTCAACTTGGCAGTCGTGCTCGGAAAGGTAATATCCACGTTAAGAGATCTTCCACACTCTTTCTGTTTCATTCAGCAACTTTAATGCTAGAGATAACAAACACTAATGTTGTCCGTAATGCGCTGTTTTCCTGATTTGTAACTTATTTATAGCTCGTATTTGCGTAGGTGTATGGGGGAGACAAATTATATGCACATGAAATTGTACTTACAGTTTAGCTTCGTGTTATGTTTCGCCAACTCTACTGAAATTAAATCGTTGATCTGAGGGGTGGATCGAGAGAGAGATTTACGTAGTTTATAATTGGCAGGATCACATCAGCCGGTGTGCCGGAATTTTGGCCCGCAGAAGTTGTTACATGCCGGTGAATCTATTGACATGGAGCTGTCGTTATTAAGTACACTTAAAAACCATCGGTTTGGGCCGGATTTGAACCAACCAACCACTGAGCCACCCAGACGAGGTGAATTTCATACTTTCTGCTTACAGCTGTTAGGGGTATATGTGCAGATATTTTGATAATTGGTACCTTAATATGTATCCACTTCAGTGTGTTGTTGTTCTTCTTCTCTTGTTACCTTGTGCTCCTTCCAGTTCCTGTTTCTTTCTTTTAGCGTCTCTTAATATCAGTTTTGATTATTCATTTTCTCTCTCCTCCCTCTTTCCCTCCCTCCCTCTCCCTTCTCTCTTAGAGCCCCATCATGTTGATTGATATTTGATGAAGTGATTTCCGGCTTTACCGAGAATAAAGGTAAAGAAAAGGACAACGGAGGAGCCTGAAAACCAGGGCAGAGCACCGCACGTAGGTCCTAGGGCTACTTTGTGCTTCTACGTGACCCTTGGGAGGAAGGGATGAGAAGAAAGATCTGAAGGGTGATCAGATGCCAAGGATGTTAGGCACAGGTTGGGACGGGTCCCTAAAATTTCCAGTTAGAACGCATCCCATACCGCTTGGTTCGCGTTGGTCCAGTTCTGGTCTGTTATAGAGTCTGTGCCGTAGAAGTCAGGCGGGAATTTCTTCTCTCTTCTTTATCCTCTTTCCTAGTTGTTCTTAATTATGTACTCGTACAATTTTCAGTCAGCCTTTGCCTTTGGTTCAATTGATATTGTATGAATAAAACTAATGTCCAGGTATTGAAATTAAAGGACAGTCTTCTTGATTTGCATCTTTTATGTACATATTTTGGGGGGTCATTCCTTTACCAGAGTTTTACTATGACCTCGTTCATAGATACGAATGCCTTTCATCATTAAGTTCCTCCATCACATATGTGAGTAAGAAAAGGTTCGTGTACTGTGTATCATTACCATTCTTTTAAAATATTTTAAGAGGGCTGCACTTGGATAGCCCCACAACGGAATCATGGAAGTGCATCCTCGGATTAAATCAGTAAAAACTAACTGCTTGGTACAGGAAGGCAAAATGCAACTAAGACTAGTTTTAATTATTGGGTGCTCTCTAATCTATTGAAAATGATGATAGAAGATATTTAAAGTGACAGATTTAAGTACCTCGCCCATCTGTATTTCATACTTGGGTACTACTCTATGAGATGCTTTCTAGAAAAAGCAATTTATCAACAATCTAGCTTCACCTATGGAAGCTACCTCTAACATTTATCTAGGAGGATATTGAAACGAGAGTAACGTAATTAAGAAAGGTTTTCTTCTCTCGACGCCCACTTGCAGCCATAATGGGCGTATCGATAGGACAAAGAGCGGTGAGGTTCAAGTTGGCATGCCTGAAGTCCCGACCGTTTGTTGTTATCAGCTCGGTGAGAAAAGAGACAGTGGACAGGAGGACAGTGAGTACAAGGTAGTTGAAGTGGAGAGTTGGGAATGAAATTGGGTATGGTTACCCTAGAGGACAGGTGTGGGTGGATTAGTGATGAGTTGGTGTCGTTGGAATGACACATAAAGTAATTTTTCCGAATGTAAAAAAAAAAAAAAAAAAAAAAAAAAAAAAATGATATAAATGTGTAGCAGTGGAATAGTATTTGATTCCAACGCAGTAAAGGTGACGCTTATTTCGCAGTTGCTTCTGTGAGAATTAGATGGGGCAAATATAGCTATTTGCTAAAAACAACAAGTGCTCCATTGCGAGTCAGTGTAATATGTTTTATGTTTGACAAGACGTACATCGGAGAACTTCTTAGCTGCAAGGAGAGTTACCAACATAATGAATTTTCTGGCTACTGTTAGTCCGAGCGGAATGGGACTTCTATTTCGCCGATTAAGACTACTTGCTGCCAGAGCTACAGGAAAGATACGTTATTTCATCGCTTTGTACATACGAGCATGTGGGTTTGGATCTCGCCTCCACGTGTTGCAGTCCTTGAAATACTTTGCAAAAGGGAATTGATGGTTTAGTAAAGTTTCACGGGTGATATGATTTCAACAGATAAATGCAACTACGACCGCCTCCGTAGCGCAGTTGGTTGGCGTGGAGGGGATTTTATCCCCTCTGGGAAGTCTGGCACTCAGCCTCGTTAGGTCCCGGGGGGATCAATTGAGGAGCTACTTGATGGAGAAGTAGCAGTCCCAGGTTGCGAAGGGCGCACAACTGGCCGGGGTGCTGACCACGTCCCACCCACCAGTACTGCACCCCACCAATGACGCTTATAGTGGGCAGAGGTGGGAGACGCAGCGGCTGGGCGGCAAGCCTTGGCCCTTCAATAGAGTCAGCTAGGAAACTTAATTTTATAATTACATAACTCCAGAGTCGTTATCCACGTTGAAGTAAGCAGGTACAAAGAGTCAGTTTTGTAATTCCAGCAAGAATTAACATATTGAGTTTACAGTCCTTATTTCTGATTCCTGGCCGGCTGTTTCGCGACCCGCTGCTGCCGAGTTGGATATTCAGAGACTGAACTCAAACGCGTGGCGTGTCAGCACTTCAAGGGCAAAGATTTACATTTGTACAATAACCACATACCTTTATCACAGGTGGTGTTGGAAATGATGTCCTTGTGAATCTCTCACACACAATGTAATCATCTTGAAAATTTCCATTAACACACACTAATTCTCTGAAATTTCAGTAATATCTCCTCTGATATGGTTTTTCAGTTGTTCCAACGTAATCAAAGCAGCCGGCCAGGAGTCGGAAATAAAGCACTGTGTTAAGAACTATAGACCAGCAACTTCTTGTACACGTGCGATTGCGAGGCAATAACATCAAGTCTCGACTCATTTAATTCCTTATATAGCAGAAATTAAACCCAACAACCTTCAATAACGTAAAACATGCTAACATTTTATACAAAACGGTTAAAGCGGAAACGCTAGTTGTGATAAGGTACATCGTTTCGAAGGGTTTAGCGCCAACAGAAATACAAAAGAAGTTAGTCATCACTGAAAGATTCGTTTTCTTCAGTGGCGACTCGAGCAAACATTTTTCAACGAGCTACACTATTGATTTCTTGCAACATAACTTTAGAAGTTTCCAACATACAATCCGGCAGCTCCTCTTAAAACCTGATTACCTGCTACATCTTCCTTCACTATCTATATGAGAAGTTACATATATGGAAAATAAAACTACGATGTTTCTGTCTCGTCATGCCCTCTCTAGGCCAGCTTGAAAGCACTTCAAAATTTGATAAAATCAACAATTTTAGAGAGTAAATAACTTTTTCCCCTCTAACTGCTGATTGCGTTTCACTATCTCTTCATATAGACACGACTTAATATTGTCGCAATATTAGCATTATCTAATGCACTAAGACGAAGTGGATTGTTACTATGTTCCTTTATTAACACATAAATATCCTTAAGATATTTCAGTATCCCACCACCCCACACATAGTTATTTCCTACTAACTTAGAAAGGAAAAAAGTGCATTCCGCAGATGCACATATTTTCATACACTTTTGTATTAATTTTCCTCGTATACTCGCTGACTTACATTTAAATTTGGAGTAGGTCTACTTAGCTATTTAATTCTCACTTTCTCCTCCAAATATCTACTTGGAAAAGAGCCTCTTTAATATATCATCTACAGAATTCGCCATGCTGCCATATGCAGATTAAAATATGAAATAAAAAAATTAAATATCCACCGCATGTCATAGCAGCCTAAAAACTACGTGAATCCCAGCACACTCGCAGACGGCAAGGAGGAAAGCCTGAGAAGGAGGAGTGAGTGAGTGTGTTGGGTTTAAGGGCCCGTCGACAACTTGGTCATTAGGGCCCCGAAGGAGGAGGAGGAAGAAGAAGAAGAAGAAGAAAAAGAAGTAGAAGAAGAAAAAGAAGAAGTAGAAGAAGAAGAAGAAAAAGAAGAAAAGGAGGAGGAGAGCATGCTCAGTCGAAATTTTACAGTGGTGTTCCTTCTGTCAGTGATCATAGGAAAGGAAATCCATTTAGCACTTGATACTATACTTTCTGGTTGTGGCAGTTCGTGTTATTTCGGAGAGAGCACTACAAATATATTTTCGTCAGTTTTGGGCCAAACTTCCGCAGACCAACCCCGTCAAAAATTAATAAAATGGCATTGAAACGGTATAAAAGTTACTCTAGTGTTCCCCATAGTCGGAAAGCTCCCCAATATTGCATCAGAGAAAGATATTTAGTGTCGACTTTGGTCACCTGTAGTAGAAGATTGCTTACGTTACTACTGGTAATGTTTGGGAGTGCCATGTTGTTTTATCGTCTAGTTATCTAGTATATAGCTTATGTACAGTTTGTAGCTTACCTTTGGTTAGGTTAGGTTACGTTAAGTTAGGTGTAGCTTAGTTTTGGTTAGGTTAGGTAAGTGTAGCTTAGTTTTGGTTAGGTTAGGTGTAGCTTAGTTTTGGTTAGGTTAGGTAAATGTAGCTTAGTTTTGATTAGGTTAGATGTAGCTTAGTTTTGGTTAGGTTAGGTAAGTGTAGCTTAGTTTTGGTTAGGTTAGGTGTAGCTTAGTTTTGGTTAGGTTAGATGTAGCTTAGTTTTGGTTAGGTTAGATGTAGCTTAGTTTTGGTTAGGTTAGATGTAGCTTAGTTTTGGTTAGGTTAGGTGTAGCTTAGCTTTGGTTAGGTTAGATGTAGCTTAGTTTTGGTTAGGTTAGATGTAGCTTAGTTTTGGTTAGGTTAGGTGTAGCTTAGCTTTGGTTAGGTTGATATACCGAATGTATATATGGTTGTACGGTTGATATACCGAAGAACGAAGAGCATCGTGGGATCGAGTCTGCGTTAAGAAAAGTGAAATATATGAAGAAGGAGGGAGAAGATTAGGGTGAATACAAATAGATGGCGTTGTGTGCGAATACGATTGTAGGCAAATTAGGGGATCAAATCGAGAAAGGTGAGGGACAAGGAGAGCGTAGAAGAGGAGAAAAGAGGCGAAGTGTACAGTAACTGCGTTTCAATGCCTTTTTTCGTGAGCGTTATCTCTAAAATTTTTCGGTTTTTTGCTAAACTTTGGGGATTTTTTTGGCGGTTTGAGGCATTTTGGAAGCTAGAATTTTGGGTACGTATTTATTTGCTCTACAAAAGTTTGCCCCAGTTTTGTTTGCATAACGGCTCATACTCTTAATAGGTATAACATTGGTGCAATTTTTACATTGAGCTATAGCACATTAGCACATGATCATTGTTCACCTTTGGTTTTCTGACTGTTAAAATGTGAGCTGGTGAATTTAAGGTCAGTCGCACATCCATTTAACATGATAGAGCGTTCAAGGTATCCCAAAACTGCTATGACCGATGAGGTTATAACTAGGGTTACCAGGCGTCCGGAAATTCCCGGACATGCCCTACATTTTAACCATTTGTCCAGCGTCCGGGGGGAATTCTTGAAAGGTCTCTAATGTCCTACATTTTCAGAAACAGCAATGATCGTTAGAAAATAAATTGGCAACTGTGAAAATAGAAATGAATAATTGGTTGTTAGCCACAACTGCACCTCGCTAGGGCAAGTGAGCTACACCGGCTACAATCAAAACCATGCATAGCAACATTGAACGAGAGGTTGACAATGCAGCATCTGCAATCCGAAGGAGAAGTTTGGTATTCTGTGGAGGCAAAGCGGCACAATGCTAATGTTGAAAGAGTATTTTCACTAATAGGATCAGTATGGACAGATGAAAGAAACAGATTATCTATTGATTCAGTTAGACGTATTGTTTTAATGCAATTTTTTTTTAACAACCTGTGGTTCGCGACCCCCTGGGGGGTGGCGAAGCCTCTGTAAGAGGGTCGTGAGAGGTTGTGAAGGTTATGCTTGAGTTTGTTCGATTAATTTCTCCCATCGTGGGTCCGTTTTTGCAACATTAAGTATTAAAAATAATTTTCCAAATTTAAGCGATTTCTTAGTTTACTTTTTATTTGGGCCATTGATAAAAATGCCAACTTGCACAAGTACGAGATAGAAAATGGAATCAAACACTTCAAAGCCTCAGTTGTTAATTCCGGGTATTCTGTTTTTCTTTTTAACCAAAAGGTATCCAAATTTGCAGACTTGAATTCCAAGTGTAGCATCCCATCGGCAGATAATTCCAGCAGATTCTCTTTGAGCTTAGTTGCTAAATTTACCTCATTTATAGCTGCATTTAAAAACGAATTTAAGATGCATATTTGCCCAGTGCTATCCAATATCTCTTGCACTGAGAAGTAATGACACAATTCTTTCTTCAAATTATCTAACACCATTTTCATACCAGATATATATGAGTTGATGTTTATCTAGCTTCCGACTTCTTCAATGAAAGTCAGTGTTGACGAAAATAAATCAAAGTTGTTCTGATTTATATATGATGACCACAATTCAATTTTTTTATAAAGCCATGGAGTTTGTCTTTTGCTGTAATGACATTTTCACCTCGCCCTTGAAGACTTTTATTCAAATTATTTAAATGCTAATAAGTCTGAAAGAAAAGTCAACTTCAAAAGGAATTCCGGGTCAGAAATGAATTCAGAGTAATGTGACTTGGCTTGCTGTAAATATACTAATAGTTCATTGCGAAGTTCCATAACTCTGGTCAGTACTTTGCCTTTTGATAACCACCTAATCTCTGTATGGTAAAGCAAATTGTGGTGTAGTTTCACCATATCTTCACAAATAATTCGAAACAATCGGGTCTGCAACGCTTTCTCTTTAATAGAATTTAAAATAATAATAGTAGTAGTAGTAATAATAATAATAATAATAATAATAACAACGATAATAATAATAATAATAATAATAATAATAATAATAATAATAATAATAATAATAATAATAATAATAATAATAATAATAATAATAATAATAATAATAATAATAATAATAATAATAATAATAATAGCAATAGCAATAGCAATAGCAATAGCAATAACAATAATAACAATAATAATAATAATAATAATAATAATAATAATAATAATAATAATAATAATAATAATAATAATAATAATAGTAATAATAATAATAATAATAATAATAATAGCAATAACAATAACAATAACAATAACAATAACAATAACAATAACAATAATAAAAATAAAAATAATAATAATAATAATAATAATAATAATAATAATAATAATAATAAAAATAGCAATAACAATAACAATAAAAATAATAATAATAATAATAATAATAATAATAATAATAATAATAATAATAATAATAATAATAATAATAATAATAATAATAATAATAATAATAATAATAATAATAATAATAATAATAATAATAATAATAATAATAATAATAATAATAATAATAATAATAATAATAATAATAATAATAATAATAATAATAATAATAATAATAATAATAATAATAATAATAATAATAATAATAATAATAATAATAATAATAATAATAATAATAATAATAATAATAATAAATCTACACCAAACGCAATTAGAAATCCCAAATCATCGATTCATATAGGCCTAGCAACATACAATGTAGTTAAATAAAGGTAGAGGAAAATATTCAAGGAGCAGAATTTTTATATGTGATTGGTACTTACAGGGAAACACACAGGATTTATACTTTATAAAGTGATGTCTGTGGCGATCGTTTTATATGGGAGTGCATCGTGAATTCACAAGATAAAGATGAAAACTGCATCGGGCGGAACATTAGTTTCCTAACATTGCTAGCATAAGAGCGTATATTTTCTTGTTGGGCTAAGCCTTGTTTATATGTTGAAAATCTAACCATAATCTTTCTCAGAGTTGTTGATGGCGAACGGATACTAGCGAGAGGTACCCAGGACCTACATGAGATATTGCTATTTCGTTGCCCAAGTTCCTCTCTGCTAGAACTACGCATACACAAACATGGAATTACCTACATGTTTAGAGCCCACAACCCGAACTGCCCTTTAGGAAGGGGTAATTGCCCGGGACAGTGCTCTCCTCATTTACTGAATTGATTCAAAAGGAATGACTCAGCCGAGTGCTAGCATCTGACAATATTGCTTTTGTTTCATGTGTAGTATTGGCGGCATCTGCAGTTGGTTGACACATTTCCCGAGCACATAGCGCAAGAGAAGTTATCGGCAAAGCTGAATTTCGTGAACAGAGCTCTTAATATTAACACACGGTGTTTCCTATTTCGCGTCCGCTTCTTGAAGTTAACTCGTAGTTATGCACGGCGCATCGGTAATGTCGATTGTGTGTTGTAGGGATGTTAGTTCCGCGGTAACGTGTGGTGTTCGCATTCGGGAGGATCTCTGCTCCTTTCACGTCGGCCACCTTCCGTCCCTCTATTTTTCTTTCATTTTTATTTTCGACTGGTCTTTTCAGGGTCGAAAGTGTCAGCGATGGGCGAGTGGGGCGCTGCTGTGTAGGACTTTTCACCACTGGAACTGCTGTTCTCGCCATAGTGGTGGCGTTGTAGTCGTCTGACCTGCTAGGGAGGACCGGGAGTCGAAACACTGGCCGCTGCACGGCGAAACCTGGTGCTGAGATTAAGAATTTCCAGTTCAGGTTAGTAACCCCACGCTGGCTCGCGCCCCTAGCTGGGTTCCGCACGGCCGTAGAGTTCCCATATCTTCCTTCCTCCTAGGGGTGGGTACCAGAGTGAAAGGCTTTGGTCCGTTGAAATCAGCTGTTTGTGCTAGTATAGACAAGTTTCACAGGAATATCACTTCATATTGCAAATGTCAATACCGCTTTGACGTCACAATCACCACTCTATGGGTTGGCAGAGGGGAACCTGAAATGGTCACCATGGTCTCTTGATCTTACACCTTTCACTATTTTCTTTGGATACCGTGATCATTCAGCTTTATTTATGGATGCTCTATAACTGGTATGGTTCTCAGCATACCAATGGGCACTAAGCATCCCATTGGGCGCGAAAGATCGCTTAATTTTGCTCCTTCAGGGGAAACCATGCTAAGGAGTTTCACGACCCATAAAATTCATCCCTTCCGTCGGGTTTGATACCATGGAGACTGGTATATACTACTATATGATCAAAGGATGACGTCACACGAGTCCACTGAAGTACCCAGGACACAGCCGCACGTATTTAACCACGTGTGTCTGCATCCGTACTTCCAATGTACGCTCAGTATTCAAGTAGATCAACAGTTTGAACCTCTTCTGCAGTTGATTCCACAGTGTTATGTTATTGTTGATCTTAACGGCATGAGGAACGCACACTAGAGGTCTGCACGGGCTTGGACCAAGCCCTCGGGCCTAGGCCCGGCCCGACCCGCGGGCCGGGTTCGGGCCTAATTTGAAAAATGCTTGTCGGACTCGGGCCGGGCTCGGGTTTGAAAATTAAGGGAATAAACAACTGAAAATGGATTTTTAAAATTTTTCAGCCAAGTTGCTGAAAATTTATTTTCAATGCTGTGTTACTTATGGATGCTCTATAACTGGTATGGTTCTCAGCATCCCAATGGGCATTAAGCATCCCATTGGGCGTGAAAGATCGCTTAATTTTGCTCCTTCAGAGGAAACCATGCTAAGGAGTTTCACGACCCATAAAATTCATCCCTAAATTGTGTTTTTGCATGATCTATATTTTTTGTACAGTAAGATTTGATCTATCTCTTACGGTTTACAGTTATACAAAAGTCATCCAGAGTAAATAGGATTTCATGTGCTATAACCAGAAAATTCAAGATGTATTCATTTCATTTGCCATAAAAATATTTCAAACATAATTTTAATCAAAATCGTTAAAGCCATTCTAAAGAAAATCAAAATTTTCAATGTAAAGGGCAATTCTGGGTGAAGCAAGTTTCTTCAAAAGCTTCGTGTCGCATCCTTGAAAGGCAGTTAACTTAAATACCAACTTTGGTTTTTAACCGACTTTTCGTTTTTGGGTTATGCTGTCCACAGACACACAGAAAGACAGACATACACTCACTGAGTTCTTCTAAAAAGGCTTTTTTAGATTCAGGGGACCTCAAAATATATTTCCGGTGAAATCTCAACATCGAACTTTTGGGTTGGAATACAACACTTCCTCTACTTTACTACACGTAGTAGAGAAAGTAAAAAGGTCAACACCAACTGCCTATTCGTAACGGTCACTTGTTCTCTCAATCTCTCTGTCTCTCTACTATACACCTTCTGTAAATCGTTTTCATTATTCTGAATAACTACTTGATCGTCAGCACGTGGCAATTACGATGAATTGAAAGGCATGATGAAATGCATTTTGCTTGTTTGGAGTGAAGTGATAATTATCGAATTGAGAGTTCAATGAAAAATGACGAGACATGTGAATGGATTTAGGAGATTTTGCGGAAAAATTTAGACACCCTATATTTCATTACCGAAACTCACCATACCGTGTCAGTTCACGGATGGATTAAAACAGTCTGCTTGCAGAAGCGCCACATATTTGCTCAGCTTTATTTGACCTCGTGTATGACTATAAACTATTACCAAATATTCTTTCCATGGGAGCTGGTGGCTAACATTCTTCAAGGAGGAACCAAACTTGCCTCCTCAATGATAAACTCAAATGATAACTTGGCTGGAAAATCATTTTTAGTCGAAATAGAAAGTGTCTTACTCGCCAAATAAATATTTTTGAGATTATAATTTAAAAATGTGCTAACCATTTTAAGATTAATGATAAAATAGGAAAAAGGTTCAACATATACTATTCGACAAACTGGTCATGCGTATCCCAAAGTAAACATAATACTGGCAACGTTTCGCTCCGCAACAGTAGTAAACACTGCCGGTGCTATCTAGGTTTGGGCGAGTGTTTAGTTGATTTTTGGATGAATTTCAATGTTGTATACCTATATGTATGTGTATTACCTACATATATCGCAATCAGCTTAACCTACAAATTTCATATATTATTATTTATTGAAATAAGATTTTAAAATGTAATTAAAAAATACACATTGTGCAAAATGTTCTAGAGCCGTTTTCTTATACAGTAATATAATCACGTAAATACAACGAACATGTTCATCGTCCCGCTACAGCTTGGGCCGCACCGTAGCCGAGTGGTTAGACCATTCGCTTGTCACCAAAAGCGGCCCGGGTTCAATCCCAGGCAACCGGATGTGGAATTCTTGGTGGCGAAGCGGCACTGGGGCGGGTTTCCTCCGGGTTTTCCGGTTTCCCCCACCATCTCATTCCACTGGTGCTCCATCTTCATTCTATGTATCCTCAGTGTCACCGCCTGCGGTGCCGTAGCAGTAAAAGCGGGCATTAAACACTACAGTTTGTGCATTTTAGGTACAGCCTGGAACACACTCATTCATCCACCCAACCATTATAGCACGTTTTATTATGCAGTAATATAATCACGTAACTTCAGAAAACATGGCCATCTTCCCCCTACATAGCATGCACAAAGACGACTTCTAACCTAAAGGAAAAGCGAAATTCGCGGTATTAGTGATGTTTTGATTTTTTTTCCTTTTACAGTGAAACGTTGATACTGCATTAAACGATAGAACATAGCTTGTAACGGATTGTGCATGTATATTTGGCCCTTTTAAGTTAGAGTAAATACAACCGAATGACAAACGATTTGCTAAAGTGTACTCACCATTCAATAACAACTACAATAATAATAATAATAATAATAATAATAATAATAATAATAATAATAATAATAATAATAATAATAATAATAATAATAATAATAATAATAATAATAATAATAATAATAATAATAATAATAATAATAATAATAATAATAATAATAATAAT
>CM060969.1:53512715-53980215 GCA_030765045.1 Tenodera sinensis
CGCTTCCCGGGTAGCCACCAGACCCACACACGTCCGAAATAATGTGAATCTAGACTCGTCGCTCCATAGAACCGACTTCCACTGCTCCAGTGTCCAGTTGCGATGGTCCAAACACGACCTGAGTCTCTGAGCTTTATTCGGCTTCATGATATGCGGCTTATGTGCTGCTGCTCTTCCGGAATATCCGAGAAAGTCGGCGTCTGTGCGCCATGTTCCAATGGAAACAGACACGTTTGTCGCTGCTTGAAACTCCTGTCTGATAGTAGCCATCGGTTGCGCCCTGTTCTTTACAATTACACGTTTTAAGGTTCTGCGATCTCTGTTGGTCAGAATTTTTGGTCGCCCGGAACGTTCACCATCGTCACAATGTCCATTGACCTTCCACACAGTAGGACGAATGCTACTGTTGATTTGGGCTTGTTTAACTTAGGGGCTATTGCCCTGTTAGGTGGTAGCCCACAATTATCCCCATATCACTCTGTGATAGCTCTGCATCACGCGTCATATCGTTCTCATCTGGTTCTCTTGCTCACTGCCTACTGCAACACATAGAGGCCACAACCGTTAAGTGGCATGCTAAACGAACAACAACCATGGGTGCCCAATTACTTTTTGGTAGATAGTGTACATACCAGCTACCGAAAGACCAGACCACACACTGCTCAAAGTCTGATTTTGAATCCCAAAATGCTCCATTTTTTTTTTGTTTCGTAATGTAACATTAAAATGAAAAAGTGCTGCGTCTAAAAATTAATATCCTTTCTCAGTTTTTGTTATTAACGTCTCAGCAAAAGTACATCAGTTGCCAGTGTATGCTTCTACCAAATGTTGGTGCATTATAATCTTGTAAACAAATCGTGAAGCTGTATGTGCATCATGCTTGATGTGTTTGTCATCATCCTCAAATAAGCTCATAGGACTTTTCTGAAGTTGGCACATTCGTTCCACATTGTTAAGTATTATTACTGACTTTTTCAGCCACGCTCAGAAACATAATCCCTATTAAAATCTGCACAAATTTTTTGACCAATGCCGTTATGATTAGAAAGTTTCTTTGCATCACTCAGAAGTAATCGTCAGTCTCAGAGCAGTCATCCAATCGGTGTTGCTAGATAATGTACACACTGTATAATGTATCATGTTTTTATAGTGAGCGGCTGATAGTACAGGTCACGTGCAATAAAGCGGTGCAAGTCCCTTGGGGTACTATGTACTTACAGCTTGTAAGCATGTACATGTACTTATGTTGCAATTGGTGAATTTTGCTGCTTTTTGTGCATTAAGGAGAGAGCGTACCGAAATGTTGGACCTAAATTGTTCAAAAACCAAAAATGAGCTTTGTATGTACCTTTTAAGTTGCCCCATTGTGAGAGGCACATGGAGATATATTTATTTTAGTTGTGGGACCATTTTTAAAAGTAACTGGGAAGCTTTTAAATGGCATGCACATCTCTCTTTAATAGATCACCCATCCTATGTACCGAAAAATCTGGCAATATGCACAGTTTTATGCCTTTTTCTCTGCAAATTGCGCAAGGAACCTATCACTCCTTGTGTCTGCTGCCATCTAGTCGAATTTGGTAACATTTTTTGAGAAAAAAGAGTGCGTGAATCACGTATTCTAAACGCTGGGCAGAGTCTTAAAATTTAGTCAAAGAATGATAAGCAGCAATCATTGAAAGAAAGAATACTAAATACTTTAACATTTTACTATGAAACTGCAAATACAGCAAATATTCCTGATGTAAACAAGATGAAACAACAGACTTGCATGAGTTATGATACTGCATGTCCACAAATAAAAACCCGAAACACATGAGATATCCAGTCGGTCACTACTCATGACGTTTTTATAATAAAGCTATAGAAAAGGGTAATACACCGCAGTCATCAAAAATTAAATAGTTCTGAAGCTAGTGCTCCTGTATTAGATATTAGAAAATGATGAACTTTTGAAATGGTGTGCAAGGGTCATATACAGAGCCCAAATGAGAGTTTGCACTCTCTTAATTTGGCAGAAATGTCCCAAACGTTTGTTTCCAAAGCAAAAGTATATTATAACACAAGTATTGCAACCAATTGGGCGTATACAGATAAAAACTACAGGTTAGCATACTCGTTCTTTTTGTACAAAGTTACTGATAGTAAGGGCCACGTTTTTGACCGCACAATTTTCACTCACACGTGGTATTTGGCTCGTGGTAAGTTGAGTTCTTACAGTTGAAACCCGTGAATCGCCATTCTTGTACATATGTGCTTCATCTCAAAGAGAAGTATATGTAGCAGTTGTAAATGCTGTGGGTGAATTCAGTATGGGTGCACTTGTCTGCCAGAAATTGAACATGGAAATTTCTGCTAGAACACAATTTGTGAGAGCGCCCATAGGATAAGTGATCAGCCCAGAAGGAGAAGAAAACTAAAAAGTGGTAACAAATAAGGAGGAGAAAGACAAACTTCAAAAAAAGGATAGGACGCTTTCTAAAATTGCTGTAGAGGAGAGAAAAAGGTTGAAGAAGGACATATCTATGGTGTTGGGAACTTTTGCAACAGGTATTGCAGCTTGAATACATGTTATTTTTAACATTAACTGTTCTCAATACTGTATTTTGCAACATTCAAAGTACTTCTAGTACACCAATTTTCGGTCAGTTAGCTATTAGTAAAATATTTGATATCAAAATCCTAAAAACAACGTCTAAAAAGTTCAGTATGAGGTTCATAATTGTGTAAAGTTGTGTAATTTGTTAGAAGTATTACTAATTATTATTCATATATCATAATTCACAAAAAGGTGTCAAAGCAAAATCTAAAAAAATTCATGCGCATGGGACATTTTGAAAAAATTTCAATAATTTGTATAAAATATTCTAAAATGGAAAATTATAACCCAAATTATTCCAAATTTTGTAGTAAAGTTTATTTTAGCTAGAATAATTAATACACCTAATCTTATCCAAATTTAATGAAAATTGCAAAAGTGTTGAAATTCAGTATGATTCCCCTAAGATTCTCTTTTGGTTTTTCTCCCTTGTGATCTTTCCGGCACTCCATATCCTCCAACTGTAGTAACAAAACACTACCAAGGGTGACACTGCCAATTGCTGATTCTTGTATTGTAACTGTTTCCTTTTATTAAGAAATAGCAAGCATATGTTGAAATGTCCTTATTCAGCGCTTGCAACAGAGTTTGAACCATGCTGTGAACGATAGAAGGAAAATGATGTTATCTGGGAGTAGGAGAAGCCACTCAAAGCACTGATCCTTTAAAAGGTCCGATGCCAGCCACAATAGCGAAGGGCTCATTTTTGGAAACCAATTCCGGAGCAGCCGCACGCAAGCATTTTACAAAGGAAGCAGGTAGGCTAATAACAGTAGCCTCTGGTCTCGGAGGTTTCCATTTCTTTCTTTCTCTCTACAGCTGCGCCATCGGAAATCCCTAAACGTGAGGAAATGAAGGATATAGCATTGACAGACTATTGGAATTCTATATTTCAACGACATTTTCCGAGACGTAGCTGCTGAAAAACATAAAATCTGAAGGAAGAGAAGATTCTTCGCTTTCTTAAAAGAGCAGCATCACCAGTAAAATAAATTTTGAATATCACCATGACAAGAATCTCGTGTTCCGAGAGTAACAAGGCAAACCATCATTATCAGTTTTACCACTTAATCCATTCTGTCACCTCTAAATAGATAAATGACAATGATCTATTCCTCCTTTTTTGTGGCATATTCCTGTACGTTTATACTGACTATTCCACTCGTACCGGATTATCAGCTTCTAGCTTTGGTTATATCACCTCCATCTTGCAGTTCCGCCAACGTAAATATTTTCTTAGATTTTTGAATATCTGAAGTATCCATGCACAGAAAAACAATTAGCGAGCCATTCAAAAATGGCAGACAAAAGATGTGGTGAATATTCTAGTGAGGATATTGATATCTTGATTGGAGGAGCGAAGTCAAAAAATACAGAAAATAGCAGGTCATGTGTGTATAACCATGCGTTATTTACAAATAAATGAGGACCATCACTCAAAAATTAAGATGTAACCTGCACATCTGCGGATGTCACGCAGCAAACAAAGCAAACGCCTACAGTTGTTGTTGAAAATTGTAGCTTTAACAATTCTAATTTTAAATAGAGCACAGCTAACTTCAATGACGCAAATTCGTTCATTTGTATTCATTATACTCTAATTCCTCATTTCCCTGGATCAAACGTTAAAATTATTGTTGCTGTTCTCACAGTCTGCTAGATTAGTTGTGGTGGTAAACAAATACCACTCAAGATTTTCACATCTGGGATATTTTTTCTCGTGCTTCGCACCCACAAAATTATCTCATGCTATTACTACAGATAGGACAACTGGTTTGTTGCCATCCCCTTTATATGTAAGAGTAGACTACTGCACGTGTCAGAAAGGTTATCCAGTATTTTAAATATTTAAAGATCTTCTTACTCCTACCAATGTAATATTTCTCGATTTCATCAGCTTTTAAAAGTTTCTTTCAGCTACTTACAGCTTTTTTCTCTTTGCTTTATCAGGGTCTACCATTCACAAATATAAAGAAGCTCTTCTGCCATTGTTAACTTTTAATTTTTAAAAATATTTATAAAGCTTATTTTGCCTAATTCTGGAGCAATAATTGTAGGAAATTATGCATTTGTTGTTCAATATGTTTTAAACAATGTAATATTTAAAACATTCTAAGCTTTTTTCTCCCCCTGGGAGACCTGGTTCGGGGTGCACTCAGCCTCGTTAGTTAGAGGGGCCAATTGAGAAGCTGCTTGATTGAGAAATAGCGCCCCTGATTGCGAAGACTGCGTAACCGGCCGGGAGGACCGCAGTACTGAACACTGTTCCAGTACTGCACCCCAAACATGACACCTGTGGTGACAGAGGTGGGGAACGCAGCTGCCGGGGTAGGCCTTGGCCCGAAGAGTGTTGCGTCACGGGATCATAGGCGACAGCATTCATAGGGGTTACCATCAAATCTAAACAACTCAGTGTCTCCATAAAGGAAAGGGCAACAGACGGCCACCTCTGCCAGATGAGAGTGTGTGGGGAGTTAAAAGAGCTTTCTCACGTAATCCTAAAAAGATCTCTGCGTTGGGTGAGTCAAGAACCAGTAATTCCAACAATGACAGCTCAGAAGGTATTAAGAAAACTTCTCCAACAGAAACGGAAGATTAACGTTGTGAGATTTGTTACACTATATCTGCTAACGTCAGCATGGCAAGAAATTGGAATGATACTGGAAATTTAAATTCTCTATAATTATTTGTCTAAATCCTGTATTTTAGTTTTATTAGTTTCTATTTTAGAATTACAGCCCAAAGCCGGAATAATTATGCGAAGCTGTTTGGAGGCCATTTTCTGAATAACATTTTGTTTCACGATTTGCCATTTGTAGAATTTCCCTTGTCAAATGGCATTATGTAGATGTGCACATCTGAACATTATTTAGTTGTGAATTTATAAGACATGTCAAATGTGCATCCAACATTTTCCGGTTAAAACAACAGAAACAAAACAATGTTGAAGCTCTAGAAACCATTCCACAAATTCCTGCATTTTAGCCCATCAAACTTCAATATTAGGTACGAATCAAATTCTTAATCAGTGGAGCAACCTTAAAGTTGAAGTCCTGATTTAACATGACCACATCGCGGAACACCTACTGAAAAGATCAAGTTCCACAAAATTTGGCCTTCCACAAAATTGAAGTAATTTTTGGAGCTTGTATAAACCAAGGCTAATCGTTTTTTATATGCGTGACTTCTTTTTATTGTAGCTTAACTCTTAAATATATCACCAAATCACATTCATAAGCAAAACTTTCTGCGCTTTCTTCGTTGTTGATTTGGCAAGTAAAGCTCAACTTCGTAGCTATTTGCTGTAAAATATTCATTCCCAAATTCTGGTACACGTTCAACAAAACGTGAATATTTCTGTTTTCGTGCAGCAGGCATTTTAATGTGTGGAACTAATGAACACATTCGAGAGACACTATACGTTCTAGGAAGTGTGTTTTGCGCTGTTACTGTACCCGCAGAATGACGTCACACTCTGCCCATGTGGAGGTAACTTATGATCACCTCATTTCCCGATAGCTGTATAAACATTCGAACCCTAGTGATAGGTCAACCGTTATGGAATTTATCTATTCAATTTCATACAACATGCATGTTTATATGTATACACCGGATGGAACGTACCACTTCGGTCTTACGTTAACCAGAGATTCTACATGGTGGGTGTAACAAATTTGTCCAATATGCTTTATTGTTAATAAAAAAATATTCCGCAGGAAAAAAATGTATCAGCTATTTGAAGCCACCTAGTTTCTTGACGAATGGGTACAAATTGTTTACTATTTCACCAACTGTCACGCGAACATTGCGTCAAAAATGCTTTAGTATATTTCTACCTTAATTCGAATGAATTTAGTCAAAATTCTTTGTTAACATATACAAATTTAATTTCTAAGGGAGATTTGTTACGTCGCGTATTGAAGGCGATCACATTCGAATAGAGGACAGGCTAGGGGAGGTATCGCGTGGCGTTACTAAGAGTGAGAGGAAAAGGAAGGGCAGGCGAAAATTCATGCGCCAGGCATAAGCATTGGTGGATAAGGTGGCAGCTTTAGGTGTCATTTATGAGAAGGATATCATTAGTTTGATTGTGCAGCCCGGTAATCTGCAAAAGTATATAATTGCTCTACGAAAACAAAAACCACATTTATTTTTTTGTGTATTTAAGGCAATTTATATTACTTTAGCTGGTATTGGATAACAATAATGTGCATTTTTGGGAAAATGTGTAGCTCCTTATGTCAGCATTCTTTCAAGTGGTTTGGATTGCTTCGTTTTTCTGCTCCCTTAAGTATGGAAAACTGAATCTTCATTAATACTTGAATGAATACATCATTCAGAACATTTTGAGTAGTGTGAATTTGCCCAAGGAAGTGACCGCCTCAGAATAAACGCCTTGAGCGAGTGTTTTGTTTGCATCTGAGGCCAGAGCTTGCCTTGAAGCACACGCCTGTGGGGTATTACACATGCCCCAAGCGTGGGTAAATTGGAATTCAAAACATACAGTTTACATAAAGTTATTCATTTTATGTGGTTTTGGCATTGCGTTTTACATTACGAAACATTATACCTACATGCAATATTAATTATACTTTATTGCACGTCTCGGGAATTATTACTGCTATGAAAATCACCGTGGCTGACCTCGACCTAACGTAATCTGAAATTGTAGCCCAGAGGTATACAAATTTAAGTTTCAGTGTGTGCGAATGAAGGGCATAAAAGCTTCCAAATGACAGCCATGAACATACTTTCCTATTTCACTTGCTTTATTTATATCGCTCCGAGGTGTCAGGGTTCATATTTGAAATTACACGTTTTCCTTGCTTTATAGTGATGGTGTTGCGTTGTAGGCCTCGGCAATCAAACTCCAGATTTATGGGCTATGACAGCCATTGCCTTTCAACAGGTATCAGTCACTGCACTCCCCTCTGTTTTATTGATGAGCAATTCTCCCAGTTCTATTTAGAGGCTCCCAACTCAGTTCCAAAAGCAGCTGAGAAAGGATCAGGACCCATTGTGTGGCTAATTATAGCAGATACACCTCTGTATGTAGATAGCATAAAAGAGCTATTTAGGAAGGCATTTCTGCCAGTAAATTCGTCTCCGAGAAAATGTTATCGAGAGGGAGAGAGTGTGCTTTGTAGAGAAAGGCCAAAACAATATACAGAGTTCAGGAACTCTAAAACAAACTTTGTAGAATGGTAAAGGATTATTTTTGCTCTATCGATAACGCATTTAGAAATAAGTGGAGAACGTGTTGTATTTTACTCCAAAAATTTCATACCGAGATAGCACTTTTATTTTCTCTACTGCTTATATTAAGTAGGGGAGCTACAATTTTGATGTCGAGATTCCACCGGAAATATACATGTCTTGGAGGCCCCTGAATTCAAAACAGCTTTTTAGATGTGTGTGTGTGTGTGTGCGTGTGCGTGTGCGTGTGCGTGTGTGTGTGTATTTGTCTCTGCTGTGAACAGTATAAATTTGTATTTAAGCTTAATATCTTTCAAGGATGCAAGACGGTGATTTTGAAGAAGATTCCTCCACCCTAAACCAGCCTTTACATGGACAAGTTTTCGAAAATTCTGATTTTCTCAAAAATGGCTCTAACGATTTTAATTAAAGTGCCAAATGTTTGAGATATTTTCATGGCAAATGAAATGTATGTTTAGAATTTTCTGGCTATAGCCCATGTAGTCCTGTTTACATACATACTGTATGACTTTGGCATAACAGGGAAACCGTACGAGACAAACCGCATCTTACTACACAAAAAATGTAAATGCACACAATTTATGTGCTCGTGCGATTTTTCTCTGGTGTGAACCATTTCAGAGATATTCCTTGTTGCAAAACTCGCAACACTTTTCTGAAACGGAACGTCGTTATTCACTTTTTCATACCTCGGCCGAGTTAAGAGAACGGAATTTCAAAGCTTCATATAGCGACCAGCTTTAAAAGATTTGACTAACGCTTGAAGCCTACTGTATTTGCATATTCTCCTTGCACCTACAAGAAAGTAAATAATTTCTGCAAATGTTTATCTCGTTTAACATGAAGCATATAGAGGAATAAATGTTTCTAAGTATTGTTTGTGCAAGAGTAGAGAAAGTCATGTGAGTGCAACATATCAGATGTTTCCTTAGTTTCGCTACCACAGACAGTAGGTAGACAACGTATTGCATTCCACTCACAAATTTGATATCGATATTTCAGTGAAAATACACTCCCCTCAATCCAAAAACGCCTGTTTAGAAAAAGGTTCGTATGTCTGTTTATCTGTGTGTCTGTGGATGGCATAATTGAAAAACGAAGTCACTTATTCTAAAAAATGACCAAGAGTTTGATTTGTTTCTAATGACAAGTGAAATGTATACCATTCAGCTATCTGTTTTCTTCTCGTACCTGTACGAAAATGTACCTATATTTCATATCGTCCTCTTCCTCACTATCATAAGTTCCCGTGCTCCTGATAGGCGTCTTGACCCTAGGCAAAGGCTTGTAAGCCCTAGGGGATTTAAGTCCTACATAAGGAGACGGTGATCAGGTAAAGAAGAAGATAATGAATGTTTCTGTAAGATCTTGATTATACCGCTCGCAAAAGTTAAAGGCATGTGAACGCTGGCCAGTGCTCAAGCGGAGCGCTGTTGCCAAGCGTAGTGCGTATACCGACAGAGGTTCTGTACATAAGCGCGTGAGATGCGTGTACCACATTCGGCAGCGCTGGTAGGAGGGGCAAGCTTGGGATTCGCTGGAGTCTGCAGTACGGCCCGACTCCATATGCCTTTAACTTTTGCGAAGATTATAACATAGAATAGACATAAAAATGAGGAGTTTAGATCAGTTTGTTAGCAATTATGTAAAATAAACAGCCGTGGAAAATTCACTTGTCACACATAAGGTACTATTCCATTTAATTTAAAAATGACTTTCATAGTTGTTGAATTTGATAGCCTTCTTCTACGCCACAAAAGGGCAGGAGAAAATACGCGTATTGTCTGACTGGGAATTTAATAAGTAAGGTATTTTCTTCATTGATGCACAAATTGTATTAAAATCCAGTAAACATATTAATTCATTATTCTATAATTCAGCAAAATTTGCTCTAATCATATAGCTATCTACAATATAGATACATTAGGTTAGAATATTAGTGAGGTAAAGATAAAATTTTTGGTCTAAAAGCGATAAAGGACGAAGTACAAACCTTGTTATATTTATAAGTGTACATAATATTCCATAATATACTCACAAATTACACATAACAATAATGATTTTTCAAAAAAGATGCAGTTTTTTCTAGGACTTCTTGTTAGACTGGCGTATTAGTCACGATATCCAACAACTATAGAGACAGAACTATCAAATCTATGTGTAAAATTGACTAATTTCATCACTACTATATATAAAGTAAGTACATTATAATCACGCTATGTTACGGTATTCGTAATCCATATCACATTCAATGTATTTTAAAATAATTTTCGTGTTTTGTATTGTAATCGTAAGTTTAGTACAGAGAATCAACTGTGATCATAGGATTTGTAATGGTCCCTTTGAACTGTTTTTATAGAAACAATGGCTTTAAAATCAATATTGTATTTCTGTGGCCTCCTTTGCTGAAATGGTTCCATTGTGTATACATATACAATACTCGTCAGTACATTGTAATTCCTCTTGTATTACGGATTCGCACTTCTATTCTTTCATTTTCATAAAGGCTCCATACTCTGATATTACCAATGCGTAGTGCATTAACGTTTAACAACATAATATACATCGCTTGGTTTGTGTCAAATCATCATGGGTTAGCCATCAGATTTCTTCCCCCTCCTTGCAACTTTCTACGTGGCAACTGTCATTTACCACCCTTGTTCTTGATGGAGACTTTAGTGATGTGTCGCTCACCGCCATTTCCAAAAACAGATGACTGCCAATGTCTTAGTGGTTGCTTAAATAGAGCAAGAAATGAGTGTTTAAGGCACCCTGGGACTCAATTTAAGGATGTTTGTGTTAAAAACTGCCACACAAAGTTCCAGTACAATCTGTTTTATAATTTTGAGGCAATTAATTACTCTATTTACTCACAATACGAAAATGCATTAATATTGACAATACGCCACATGCATAAAAAATTAAGATATCACAACAGTTTTATTATTTTATAAGCTGTAACTGCCCATCAAAAATCAATCTCTGGCAGGTAGACAAAATAGTTTCTTTTAAAGTAATCTATTTCTTTGCTTTGCTGGACATTGAAAATATGTTTTTAAGCTTTTTTGTGTGCTTAAATTTTTTTAAAGATAAAAAGAGTTTCAGATTTTGAAACCAAAAACTGAAATTGAAGTCACATAAATGCAGCCGAGGCTTGCGCGAAACACAGGCTACGGCCCGATTGCGTCATCTTTGGAACAGCTGATTGAAGGGAACCGAAGCCGAACGTGAATATGACCTCCCCGTTTGGAGGAACAGCGTAAGGAAGTGATATCCATTGAATTGTCACTCATAATTGAAAATAAAAACACGTAACAAAAATACCTGCGCAATATTATAATACGTTACATAAATAATAAACCACATATCAATATAAAAAAGATTAACTATCCATCTCAAAGCTGCTGTTATTATCATCAAATTTTAAACATGAGGCACGTGATTATTGCCAAACTTAATTCCACGGAAACTGAATATTTACATGTAAATGGAAATATTCCATTCTCAATATTTTGCTTTTTAATGGCCTATTGTGACTAACCGATATATTATTATAACTAGTGAATCATATTAAAATAATGGTAATATTTATATGTTGTATACCCCGGAGAAGCTGGAAGACTTATTTTTCAATATCACTTGTATAAAGTACTTAACAATGTATCCACTTACCTTACATAATATTTATTAATGATGGAACCTATCAATTTTAACTTATTGTCAGTAGGGCATATATAGTTTTCTCAGTTTCAGTTTTGTTTATTGAGAGAAAGTTAGGCCTGGTGCCGGTACAAAGGACCCGGCTTACAGGCTACAATTAACATTAACTTACAATTATAAATATTTACAAAGTTAACGTTTTTGGGTTTAACAAAAACCCATACGCTGACCATACCGAGAAGTTTTTGGGCGAGGATTTGTCCTTTAGAAAGGCATCCCAGAAATTGAAGCAAAATACTAATTAAACTCAGTCTATCAGCATTTACCATGCTGCTTTGGTAAATTTGCACATAAAATAGCAATTATCAACAATTGGCTAAGCTGTTATACCTGTGTTAATTTGTAAAAGTGGAGAAAGAACCGAGATATGATGTTATAAAGTTAGGTTAGGGTTGCATATTATTACTGATGGTAGGTGTGGATGCTGCCTCTGATAACACAGGCTAAATTTTGATAACACAGGACCCTTGTCATCCTGTTCATATAAGTACACATTAACCTAAGTGTCGTTGCCTACATAATACCATCATGTGTGAGTAAAGACAGGGGACAAAATTTGACATAAGTATAATAGTTTTCCCTTTTTGATGAAGGTGGGAAAATGTAAATCACCTAGCTACTGCCTGTTTTCCAAATTTAATGATTGGCTTGGTAAATGTTTTGTTAACATTCATTGCATTTAACTGTTACCAGAATGGTTTAACAAAAACCCATAAGTAGGTAGATTAGGACAGAGCTGGGCCACTTTTTTATGGGCAAGATGGCCGCCATGCGTAATCTAAGCATTACTAGGTAAGGTGGTAGGGGAAGCAGGACGTTGTAGGGGTTTGAGGCGACTCTAGGGATAATGTTTAAGGCCTATAGCAGTGCATGTATGTTTATGAGCGTCACTGGCAGTTGAGTATGTCGTTCAATGTATCGATGCAAACCTCCTAACGCAAGAGATTTCTATCTTGATTGAATATGTTACCCCAACATGACACCTCGCCCCACATAGTGGCCCTAACCTAGCCTAAGCCCCATACTTCTACTCGTCTAACCTATCCTAACCTAACCTAGCTCCCACTCTTTTTTACTTTGAACTTTCATAATTTAACATAACCTAAGCCCCATACTTCTACTCGTCTAACCTAACCTAACCTAACCTAACCTAACCTAACCTAACCTAACCTAACCTAACCTAATCTATCCTAACCTAAGCCCCATACTTCTACTCGTCTAACCTATCTTAACCTAACCTAAGCTCCATACTTCTACATGGCTAACCTAACCTAACCCAGCTCCCACTATTTACTCCGGTCTTTGATAATTTAACCTAAGCCTCATACTTCTACTCATCTAACCTATCCTAATCTAACCTGGCCTAGCCTAACCTAAGGTAGATCCTCTTATTATTATTTATTCTATTCTACTAACATGATACGTTTCTAGACATTCATTCTATCCTCTTATCATCTATCCTATTCCCTCCTCTGCTTATCTATTCTATCCTGTCATACGCTACCCTGATCTCCATCTAGGAATTTCATAAACATTTTGATACTATTTTGAGTCCTCTGATAGATCTTTTTAAACACTTTTAGCATATTCTTGATGCTTTTACAACATATTTAACAACTTTTCAGACAATTTTCAGAGTTATTCAGTAATTTTCATACATTTTTAAGACGTTCCACCCCATTTTGCTACAATTTTGCACCCTCTGTTAGATCTTTTAGACGCTTTTAGTATATTCATGCTGCTTTTACAACATATTTAACAACTTTTCAGACAATTTTCAGAGTTATTCAGTCATTTTCATACATTTTTAAGACGTTTCAACTCATTTTAATACTATTTTGAGTCCTCTGTTAGATCTTTTAGACGCTTTTAGTATATTCATGCTGCTTTTACAACATATTTAACAACTTTTCAGACAATTTTCAGAGTTATTCAGTAATTTTCATACATTTTTAAGACGTTTCACCCCATTTTGCTACAATTTTGCACCCTCTGTTACATCTTTTTAAGCACTTTTAGTATATTCATGCTGCTTTTACAACATATTTAAGAACCTTTCAGACAATTTTCAGAGTTATTCAGCCATTTTCATACATTTTTAAGACGTTTCACCCCATTTTTGCTACAATTTTACACCCTCTGATAGATCTTTTAGACGCTTTTAGTATATTCAGGGCGCTTTTTACAACATATTTAAGAATTTTTCAGAGTTATTCAGTCATTTTCATACATTTTTAAGACATTTCACCCCATTTTACTGCTATTTGCACCCTCTGTTAGATCTTTTAGACGCTTTTAGTATATTCAGAACGCTTTTAACAACATATTTAACAACTTTTCAGACAATTTTCAGAGCTATTCAATCATTTTCATACATTTTTAGGACATTTCACCCCATTTTACTGCTATTTGCACCCTCCTTTATAGAACTTTTAAACTTCCAGTAGAAGATGTCCTAACCATTGATGTTGAAGTTCTTATTACTACTATTTTTGCCCTCTGTCACAGAATTTTATACAACTGTATGACTCTTTTGCTTGGTTCTGTATGTTCTGGGGGTAACATCTCCAACACGACATGCAGTTTTCTAAGTGTAACCCCACCTATTATGATCTAACCTGCTTATTAAGTGTTCTTTACAGCTTTATTCAACTTTGTTTTCCTAACCCTTTATAGATTTTTAAACTTATCACTAAAAGATGATCTATCCGCAGATGTTGAGGTACTTATAGCTCAATATTTTTAAGAGATATTCAGCAATACCTTTGATAGTATTTTAACACAATCTTCTGTTTATATAAAGTTAATGAGGGTATACTTACTTTAAGGTAGTAGGGTATACGCCTCTCCTCTTTTATCTGGGCTGGAGACCAGCACTAGAGTTAAAGTCTAGTGGCAGAGTTAACGCCTCCCTTTATAATTTCTATTTTTCTTCTTTCTTCGACAAGTTTCATGAGAAGCACGGAGAAGCCAGGTGAGTAATTTTTTTTATTTTTTCTTCTTTCTTCGTCAGACTTCATTTGAGGCGTGGAGGAGTCAGTTGATTAAACTTTCATTTTCTACAGGAGACGTAACGGAGAAAATAATCATCTTGAGATCTAAGTTGCATTCTCTTATGCATGGTTTGCAACGTTGTAATGCCCGTACGCATACGTTGATATTCCATCCTCTGCAATTACTCTCTTGTCATCATGAGGCGACAGAGCTATTTTATTAGATTCAACTGTAGAAACATTATGACGTTGGGATAGGATTAAATTCATCGGAGTTCTAACAATTTTCAAAGTTTTAAGGCACTCCATATAGCTATTGAAGCTGATGTATTGCTTAATGGCGCTATGTTTTATGCCTTTGATCTTTTTTATCACAGAGCCATCAATATCGAGAGCATACATTTTAGGTCTGAGACCGACGAAACGGCGAATGATTTTACCACTTGCTTCATCTTTAAACTTTCCCAAAACTTTCTTGTTTTGTGTAGAATAGCATATATGGTTAGCAGGGTAATCCGCTGTATCCAGATGTTCAAGCATGTGTAATTTATCCTGGTATATATCAGCTGTAGTCACTAGATGGATGAAGGAATCTGTATCCGTATACAACAGTTTAAGATTCTCAGCTCCATAATATGGAAGTAACACATCGTATTGATACGAATACATTAGCGTCTTGGAGATGTCTAGTACGCTCATACCAATGTATATAGGCTTGTTGAACACTATTTTACGAGAAGCCATATGAACAGCTGCAAGATTAGGACCGTATATAGTTCGATCGATAAATGTAGGCTTGGCTATCAGTTTTTCTAATGTTTTGCTGTTTGCCACAAGACGTATATCCATACGATTACGAATATTTTCCATAGTTTTTCCAAACATCGCATTATTGAAAAGTTTGTACAAATCCTTCTCGAAATCATTTCTAGCTTGTTGTCGCAGGCGATTATTAAATTCGACGTAAGGCTTTAACCAACAAGACTGACGGAATTTTAGTGCTCGATGAATCTTTATTAGTCGTAGACCATGACTAAGAGCCTGTTTCAAGGACATGTAATGAACCACATACTTCTTTCGGGATCCAAGATGGGCAATTAGTTTCTTTGAAGAGGATTCCCCCGGTTTCATACTCTCAGGCAGGAAGGGCAAATCATTATGAAGATCGTGGAGCTCGACAGGATATTCGACATCGACTTCTAAGATGTATCCAAGGGGGTCATCTTCCTTCAATAATTCCAGGTCTATGTCTTCAGGAGAAACCCATTTAAACCCTCCATAAGGAAGGGCCTTACACATTCCCCATCCATATTGGTTGTTTGCATCTTCGTATGTAATAAACTGGGAAGGTTTACGAGAGTCATACTGTTCCATATATATGTTGTTAGCCTCCGCATACCGGTGAGAAACCTGACATAACCTTCCTCTTATGCCAGATTCAACCATGAGTAGCTGATCGTAATCAAGAAGCAATTCCAACTCGATTCCAGTATACAGCAGCATAGCATCCCATGTAAGTCCTAGAGAGGTAAAATAATGGGCAGGATCGACTTTATGAGTTTTCAGAGTTTGGTCTCTAAATGTTTCAAAGACATCCGTAAGGAGAAGAACATCAGAAGTTAAGTAAATATCACTGTATTCACCTAAGTTTTCCACATTAAACTGCTTCCATACATTTCTAGCATGCTCATAGTCATCGTCGGTAATTTCTTCTTCATTTAATTTATTGTAGAATGCTTCTCTTGGAGGCAGCTGAGTCTCGTTCAAAACATCCCATGAAGTAAGGTAATCGTAGGGGAACACTCCCTTACGAGTCATCAAGCCAATCTTCTCTTCTCCGAAGTACTTCGTTGTTTCAGGATGCGTTTCAAGGTTCTTTGCAAGCTTCTCCAAACTCGTACTGAGGAAGCGGAAAGTATCCACAAATCTGAGTTTAATATCCCCAACATACTTGGAGAATGATATATAACTTTCCTCTGAATTTGGTATAACCTCTATTCTTTCGCTAGTACACCCTAGCTGCTTAACAATGAAATGAGAGTCATACCCACTCAGGTTATGCATGAAGACAGGTATATAATTAGGTGTTTTACAAGCCAGGTTACATTTATTGTGTAAAGATCCTCTGTACGCCCCGGACACATGATCGTGATCGCGAACCTTCCAATTATCTTCTGTAAATTCATGTTCACACAGGTAACATATTGTAGAAGCATCGAATGATTCTTGTTCTTCAGCTGTAAGATTAAGAGATTTAGCAGATTTGTATAAGTCGCTTATTTTATTTGCCAGATCCATCAGGCATCCCATAAACCTCTGTGCAGCGTCAGGCCCTCGGTAAACATATGGTTCAGTAGGAAGAGTTGTTTCTAGTTGTTCAACACTGGACGAAGGCTTCACATAAACACAAAAGCTCATGGGAGAATGACTTTGATAGGGAGTTGTGTAGGAGGTTTCAGGGTTAGAGGAGCAGGTATGGAGAGGGGTAAGAATGCATTCAAAATCGGCGTAGATAACATAAGGAAGTTTCAACATCCTCTCAACATTCTTGAATTTAACGATAGAGTTATCCTTTGTAGGCATAACGCATCTAGCAATACCATGTTGTCTACATATTTCTCGGTGCTCTTCTAATTTTTTCATTCCACTTTGTCCGTATCGGTCATCAAAATGGCTGAAACATCTTTTACATACATAAATTCGACCATCATGTTTGGTTTTCTGCTGACGAATAAGTCTTTCAAAATCCTTTATATAAGCATAGTGATATCTGTCAGTAGCATTACTCAACAGAAGGAGATCGCGATGATCATCTAATTCTTCATCAATCACCTTTATTGGAAACACTTCATGTTTATCATCCACTCCAAACACATTTATGGATATATTATTGAGTTTTTCAAATTTAGCGATCTCACCCAAGCTCGTAGGAAATGAGACGCACGAGAAATCGTATTTTTCTTGGAGATCCTTATACTTGCTAACACGCTGAGGTTTATTTCGAATGAACTTAGCCAGAACAGCGTACATAAAGCATTTCTCATCGTTGTAGTTCTGAGGGTTTATACAGGCTTTCTTCGCATCCAAAGATGACGGTAGAGGAATATAGCTGCTCCCTCGAAGAAGATTATACTTGTTAATACGTAGTCGAACGCCATCAACACTCAGAAGAGCCCAATTACTGCCTTTCAACTTACTTTCCTCCATTTCAACACGAAGTTTCTCGAATTTTTTTTCTAAGATGGCATCCAAATCACTGTCTAAAAACACGGCATTATTACGCGTTTTGAAGGCTTTGTTAGTGATGTCCCCAACAGCATTCACAAACTTACATTCAGCCATAATGTTAATTTTCAAACTTTTATGAACTCGCAGCTCCTTCTGAACAGCATGAATTATGCGCTGCTTAGCCTGCTGCAGGTATGAATTTAGATCCTGACTTGCAGGGCATTGGATGAAAAACGATTTCAGCCGATCCTGAAAAGCCGTTTCATATTCTACAACATCATCTTCATCAGGAGACATTAACAATAATTTATGCTTAGTAGGTTCGAATTTGACTTTCTTAGCATCTAGAGCCCTATCACAGCGCCCTTCATGTACATCCCTTCGATTTTCAGTACCGTAAACATCACCACAATGTCTACACTCGAAAAACTCACCACATATCAGCTCATGCCTCTTCTTATGATAACCGCGTAGAAAACTCTTGTCACATTTGCTGCACCTATAATCCGGTATAGCATTCAGAACCGATTCCATCATTTCACCACTCCACATTTTTATAATATGTAGTGCAACACTTGTAAATGATATAAATGAATAAATGCTTATAGCACTTTCCACTGACTCGCCTCGATAACTTATCAAAGCTATTGAACGGTAATCTCGCTAGGAGAAGCTGATGTGCTCGACTCGAAGGTTAATTACTGAATAACTATGTAAGCTCAAGCAAACCCTACTTATTCCACTAGCACGTACCTTATAAATGACTACGCGATTCAAGATTAAGTTTGTATTTTTAAAATATATATCATTAAACTACGTGAGTCAAGGATCAACTTGTTTCATTTTTATTTGCCAGTTCAACGTTAACATGCATTTCCCCTCATTTTTAAAGTTTAAACAAGGTAAATTATATTTCAACCACTGTATTTATAGAAATAAATGTTTATAATTTTAATACTTTCATGCCGAACACACACACACACACACACATACACACACACATACACAAACACACACACATACACACAGACACACACATGCGCAGACACATACATGCGCAGACATACACATACGCAGACACGCACACACGCAGACACACACACATACACACACATACACACGCATACACACACACAAACATACATACACATACATGCGCAGACATACACATACGCAGACGCGCACACACGCAGACACACACACATACACACACATACACACGCATACACACACACAAACATACATACACACATACGCAAAATTAAGATGCGAAACGGTTGTTATCTATCTTTTAAGTAACAAACACATTCCTCTCAACTGAACCCACCTTATAAACGACTACGCATTCAAGATTAAGTTTTTATTTAAATGTATATAACCAGGAAACTACGTGAGTCAAGATTAACTTGCTTCGTTTTTATTTGATAGTTCAACGTTAACATGCATTTCCCCACATTTTTTAAAGTTTAAACAAGGTAAATGTTTATAATTTTAATACTTTCACGCCGCACAGTCACACACATACACACACACATACACACATACACACGCATGCACACACATACACACATACACACGCATGCACACACATACACACATACACACACATACGCAAAATTAAGAAGTGAAACGGATGTATAATATCTTTTAAGTAACAAACACATTCCTCTCAACTGAACAATACAAGAAATAGCAGGTATAGACTGAACCTCTTTTAAACGTGTCCCAACAGGTAAAATCGTCACCATGTCATTAGTTGAGAAACCCTAGCCTCACACAAAGGCGTCGATTTATAACATTAGTTGAGAAACTAGCCTCAAACACAGGCGTCGACATTATAACCAAGCTGGTAAACCGTAAGAGCACACTCGAGAATGCTTTTAGACATCTAAGGACATATTTTCTCCATATTTTTACAGATACTTATAAATCACAGTACTTCTTCTTCTTCTTC
Organism: Tenodera sinensis; assembly: GCA_030765045.1. Classification (NCBI taxonomy): domain Eukaryota; kingdom Metazoa; phylum Arthropoda; class Insecta; order Mantodea; family Mantidae; genus Tenodera; species Tenodera sinensis. The sequence goes on from CM060969.1 coordinate 53,532,427, forward strand.
TTCTTCTTCTTCTTCTTCTTCTTCTTCATATATTCTCATTCTCCTTCATGCTAACAGGGAATATACGCGAACTGAAGGTTATTAGCTGAAATATAAAATAAAATCTCTTCTTCTTGTTCTGGTTCTTCTTCTTCTTCTTCTTCTTCTTCTTCTTCTAGTCTCATTCTCCTTCATGCTAACAGGGAATATACGCGAACTGAAGGTTATTAGCTGAAATATAAAATAAAATCTCTTCTTCTTGTTCTGGTTGTTCTTCTTCTTCTTCTTCTTCTCCTTCTTCTTCTTCTTGTTCTTGTTCTTCATATATTCTCATTCTCCTTCATGCTAACAGGGAATATACGCGTAATTTTGACGTTATTACCTTAAATATTAAAATAAAATAACAGCATTCTCCGTCAATTATATCTAAACCGACTTTTTCCGTGTTATGCAAGATTTAAGCTTCTAGAATCAACACGAGGCAATGTTTCTCTCAATAACAGCATTTTATAATTGATTTTGTAAGTAATAACACCAATTTAAACTTTATTACAGATCTCTAAGACCCTTGTTTGCAAACTATTTAAATGGACACTTAGAGATTCGAACTAGACCCCACAGTACAAAAGCTACCATTTTTATCAATAATTAAAGAGCAGATATTTAGCTGAAGTGTTTAACTTTTTATTTCATCACGCTAACTTTATTGATTCGCGAATAAATCGACTTGAAGTAATTGCCCCCGTCCCGGTAATCGAACTATGAGTCCTAGGGATAAAATTGTCTAGTATATCATTTTATATGCCAAGTTACCCTAATTTATCTTTCCATTACTATTCCAAGTGTAAAAATAGCGATATAGAGCAAATTTCAATAATTCTCCACAAGATAGGGATCGAACCTACGATACGTTAACTCTAACATGTTATAAAATAATCGTCCTTAACAAGTATTATCATATAAAGTTTATTTCAGTCTTCCAACACAAGCGGTTCTCGAAATAATTAAATTTACCAAATCAGGATTGGAACCCAAGACTCTAGGATACCAAGCATACCAAAGAGGAAAGCCCATAACAATACCAATTTAATAAAATTTATTCGAAGATTTTATCACTAATAGTTTAGGAGTTATTCCAATAATAATTCATAATTTGCACGGGAATCGAACGCTAGACCACCGACAGCCTTCAAAATTATACCAAATACGCGTCGTTTTATTACAAGATAATTACCGTTTACCCCATATCGATATCTCATTTAGTTTAGGAGAAATCAAGCATAATAAAGTAGAGTAATAAAGTGGGCTATTGTCACCCAATTACCGTCATTGTCATCCAATTAGCGGCGCCTTTGAGTGGTTTTAAAATCTTGTCCTGGGTGTGACGTCACAGCAACACAACATTTTAAAACCACTCAAAGGAGCCGCCACTAATTGGATGACAATGACGGTAATTGGATAACAATGACGCTAATTATAATCTAATTAGCGCCTTTGTTATCCAATTAGCGGCATCCCTTTGAGTGGTTTTAAACCCCCCTTATTACTCTACTCTATTATGCTTGATTTCTCCTAAACTAAATGAGATATCGATATGGGGTAAACGGTAATTATCTTGTAATAAAACGACGCGTATTTGGTATAATTTTGAAGGCTGTCGGTGGTCTAGCGTTCGATTCCCGTGCAAATTATGAATTATTATTGGAATAACTCCTAAACTATTAGTGATAAAATCTTCGAATAAATTTTATTAAATTGGTATTGTTATGGGCTTTCCTCTTTGGTATGCTTGGTATCCTAGAGTCTTGGGTTCCAATCCTGATTTGGTAAATTTAATTATTTCGAGAACCGCTTGTGTTGGAAGACTGAAATAAACTTTATATGATAATACTTGTTAAGGACGATTATTTTATAACATGTTAGAGTTAACGTATCGTAGGTTCGATCCCTATCTTGTGGAGAATTATTGAAATTTGCTCTATATCGCTATTTTTACACTTGGAATAGTAATGGAAAGATAAATTAGGGTAACTTGGCATATAAAATGATATACTAGACAATTTTATCCCTAGGACTCATAGTTCGATTACCGGGACGGGGGCAATTACTTCAAGTCGATTTATTCGCGAATCAATAAAGTTAGCGTGATGAAATAAAAAGTTAAACACTTCAGCTAAATATCTGCTCTTTAATTATTGATAAAAATGGTAGCTTTTGTACTGTGGGGTCTAGTTCGAATCTCTAAGTGTCCATTTAAATAGTTTGCAAACAAGGGTCTTAGAGATCTGTAATAAAGTTTAAATTGGTGTTATTACTTACAAAATCAATTATAAAATGCTGTTATTGAGAGAAACATTGCCTCGTGTTGATTCTAGAAGCTTAAATCTTGCATAACACGGAAAAAGTCGGTTTAGATATAATTGACGGAGAATGCTGTTATTTTATTTTAATATTTAAGGTAATAACGTCAAAATTACGCGTATATTCCCTGTTAGCATGAAGGAGAATGAGAATATATGAAGAACAAGAACAAGAAGAAGAAGAAGGAGAAGAAGAAGAAGAAGAAGAACAACCAGAACAAGAAGAAGAGATTTTATTTTATATTTCAGCTAATAACCTTCAGTTCGCGTATATTCCCTGTTAGCATGAAGGAGAATGAGACTAGAAGAAGAAGAAGAAGAAGAAGAAGAAGAACCAGAACAAGAAGAAGAGATTTTATTTTATATTTCAGCTAATAACCTTCAGTTCGCGTATATTCCCTGTTAGCATGAAGGAGAATGAGAATATATGAAGAAGAAGAAGAAGAAGAAGAAGAAGAAGAAGAAGAAGAAGAAGAAGTACTGTGATTTATAAGTATCTGTAAAAATATGGAGAAAATATGTCCTTAGATGTCTAAAAGCATTCTCGAGTGTGCTCTTACGGTTTACCAGCTTGGTTATAATGTCGACGCCTGTGTTTGAGGCTAGTTTCTCAACTAATGTTATAAATCGACGCCTTTGTGTGAGGCTAGGGTTTCTCAACTAATGACATGGTGACGATTTTACCTGTTGGGACACGTTTAAAAGAGGTTCAGTCTATACCTGCTATTTCTTGTATTGTTCAGTTGAGAGGAATGTGTTTGTTACTTAAAAGATATTATACATCCGTTTCACTTCTTAATTTTGCGTATGTGTGTGTATGTGTGTATGTGTGTGCATGCGTGTGTATGTGTGTATGTGTGTGCATGCGTGTGTATGTGTGTATGTGTGTGTGTATGTGTGTGACTGTGCGGCGTGAAAGTATTAAAATTATAAACATTTACCTTGTTTAAACTTTAAAAAATGTGGGGAAATGCATGTTAACGTTGAACTATCAAATAAAAACGAAGCAAGTTAATCTTGACTCACGTAGTTTCCTGGTTATATACATTTAAATAAAAACTTAATCTTGAATGCGTAGTCGTTTATAAGGTGGGTTCAGTTGAGAGGAATGTGTTTGTTACTTAAAAGATAGATAACAACCGTTTCGCATCTTAATTTTGCGTATGTGTGTATGTATGTTTGTGTGTGTGTATGCGTGTGTATGTGTGTGTATGTGTGTGTGTCTGCGTGTGTGCGCGTCTGCGTATGTGTATGTCTGCGCATGTATGTGTATGTATGTTTGTGTGTGTGTATGCGTGTGTATGTGTGTGTATGTGTGTGTGTCTGCGTGTGTGCGTGTCTGCGTATGTGTATGTCTGCGCATGTATGTGTCTGCGCATGTGTGTGTCTGTGTGTATGTGTGTGTGTTTGTGTATGTGTGTGTGTATGTGTGTGTGTGTGTGTGTGTTCGGCATGAAAGTATTAAAATTATAAACATTTATTTCTATAAATACAGTGGTTGAAATATAATTTACCTTGTTTAAACTTTAAAAATGAGGGGAAATGCATGTTAACGTTGAACTGGCAAATAAAAATGAAACAAGTTGATCCTTGACTCACGTAGTTTAATGATATATATTTTAAAAATACAAACTTAATCTTGAATCGCGTAGTCATTTATAAGGTACGTGCTAGTGGAATAAGTAGGGTTTGCTTGAGCTTACATAGTTATTCAGTAATTAACCTTCGAGTCGAGCACATCAGCTTCTCCTAGCGAGATTACCGTTCAATAGCTTTGATAAGTTATCGAGGCGAGTCAGTGGAAAGTGCTATAAGCATTTATTCATTTATATCATTTACAAGTGTTGCACTACATATTATAAAAATGTGGAGTGGTGAAATGATGGAATCGGTTCTGAATGCTATACCGGATTATAGGTGCAGCAAATGTGACAAGAGTTTTCTACGCGGTTATCATAAGAAGAGGCATGAGCTGATATGTGGTGAGTTTTTCGAGTGTAGACATTGTGGTGATGTTTACGGTACTGAAAATCGAAGGGATGTACATGAAGGGCGCTGTGATAGGGCTCTAGATGCTAAGAAAGTCAAATTCGAACCTACTAAGCATAAATTATTGTTAATGTCTCCTGATGAAGATGATGTTGTAGAATATGAAACGGCTTTTCAGGATCGGCTGAAATCGTTTTTCATCCAATGCCCTGCAAGTCAGGATCTAAATTCATACCTGCAGCAGGCTAAGCAGCGCATAATTCATGCTGTTCAGAAGGAGCTGCGAGCTCATAAAAGTTTGAAAATTAACATTATGGCTGAATGTAAGTTTGTGAATGCTGTTGGGGACATCACTAACAAAGCCTTCAAAACGCGTAATAATGCCGTGTTTTTAGACAGTGATTTGGATGCCATCTTAGAAAAAAAATTCGAGAAACTTCGTGTTGAAATGGAGGAAAGTAAGTTGAAAGGCAGTAATTGGGCTCTTCTGAGTGTTGATGGCGTTCGACTACGTATTAACAAGTATAATCTTCTTCGAGGGAGCAGCTATATTCCTCTACCGTCATCTTTGGATGCGAAGAAAGCCTGTATAAACCCTCAGAACTACAACGATGAGAAATGCTTTATGTACGCTGTTCTGGCTAAGTTCATTCGAAATAAACCTCAGCGTGTTAGCAAGTATAAGGATCTCCAAGAAAAATACGATTTCTCGTGCGTCTCATTTCCTACGAGCTTGGGTGAGATCGCTAAATTTGAAAAACTCAATAATATATCCATAAATGTGTTTGGAGTGGATGATAAACATGAAGTGTTTCCAATAAAGGTGATTGATGAAGAATTAGATGATCATCGCGATCTCCTTCTGTTGAGTAATGCTACTGACAGATATCACTATGCTTATATAAAGGATTTTGAAAGACTTATTCGTCAGCAGAAAACCAAACATGATGGTCGAATTTATGTATGTAAAAGATGTTTCAGCCATTTTGATGACCGATACGGACAAAGTGGAATGAAAAAATTAGAAGAGCACCGAGAAATATGTAGACAACATGGTATTGCTAGATGCGTTATGCCTACAAAGGATAACTCTATCGTTAAATTCAAGAATGTTGAGAGGATGTTGAAACTTCCTTATGTTATCTACGCCGATTTTGAATGCATTCTTACCCCTCTCCATACCTGCTCCTCTAACCCTGAAACCTCCTACACAACTCCCTATCAAAGTCATTCTCCCATGAGCTTTTGTGTTTATGTGAAGCCTTCGTCCAGTGTTGAACAACTAGAAACAACTCTTCCTACTGAACCATATGTTTACCGAGGGCCTGACGCTGCACAGAGGTTTATGGGATGCCTGATGGATCTGGCAAATAAAATAAGCGACTTATACAAATCTGCTAAACCTCTTAATCTTACAGCTGAAGAACAAGAATCATTCGATGCTTCTACAATATGTTACCTGTGTGAACATGAATTTACAGAAGATAATTGGAAGGTTCGCGATCACGATCATGTGTCCGGGGCGTACAGAGGATCTTTACACAATAAATGTAACCTGGCTTGTAAAACACCTAATTATATACCTGTCTTCATGCATAACCTGAGTGGGTATGACTCTCATTTCATTGTTAAGCAGCTAGGGTGTACTAGCGAAAGAATAGAGGTTATACCAAATTCAGAGGAAAGTTATATATCATTCTCCAAGTATGTTGGGGATATTAAACTCAGATTTGTGGATACTTTCCGCTTCCTCAGTACGAGTTTGGAGAAGCTTGCAAAGAACCTTGAAACGCATCCTGAAACAACGAAGTACTTCGGAGAAGAGAAGATTGGCTTGATGACTCGTAAGGGAGTGTTCCCCTACGATTACCTTACTTCATGGGATGTTTTGAACGAGACTCAGCTGCCTCCAAGAGAAGCATTCTACAATAAATTAAATGAAGAAGAAATTACCGACGATGACTATGAGCATGCTAGAAATGTATGGAAGCAGTTTAATGTGGAAAACTTAGGTGAATACAGTGATATTTACTTAACTTCTGATGTTCTTCTCCTTACGGATGTCTTTGAAACATTTAGAGACCAAACTCTGAAAACTCATAAAGTCGATCCTGCCCATTATTTTACCTCTCTAGGACTTACATGGGATGCTATGCTGCTGTATACTGGAATCGAGTTGGAATTGCTTCTTGATTACGATCAGCTACTCATGGTTGAATCTGGCATAAGAGGAAGGTTATGTCAGGTTTCTCACCGGTATGCGGAGGCTAACAACATATATATGGAACAGTATGACTCTCGTAAACCTTCCCAGTTTATTACATACGAAGATGCAAACAACCAATATGGATGGGGAATGTGTAAGGCCCTTCCTTATGGAGGGTTTAAATGGGTTTCTCCTGAAGACATAGACCTGGAATTATTGAAGGAAGATGACCCCCTTGGATACATCTTAGAAGTCGATGTCGAATATCCTGTCGAGCTCCACGATCTTCATAATGATTTGCCCTTCCTGCCTGAGAGTATGAAACCGGGGGAATCCTCTTCAAAGAAACTAATTGCCCATCTTGGATCCCGAAAGAAGTATGTGGTTCATTACATGTCCTTGAAACAGGCTCTTAGTCATGGTCTACGACTAATAAAGATTCATCGAGCACTAAAATTCCGTCAGTCTTGTTGGTTAAAGCCTTACGTCGAATTTAATAATCGCCTGCGACAACAAGCTAGAAATGATTTCGAGAAGGATTTGTACAAACTTTTCAATAATGCGATGTTTGGAAAAACTATGGAAAATATTCGTAATCGTATGGATATACGTCTTGTGGCAAACAGCAAATCATTAGAAAAACTGATAGCCAAGCCTACATTTATCGATCGAACTATATACGGTCCTAATCTTGCAGCTGTTCATATGGCTTCTCGTAAAATAGTGTTCAACAAGCCTATATACATTGGTATGAGCGTACTAGACATCTCCAAGACGCTAATGTATTCGTATCAATACGATGTGTTACTTCCATATTATGGAGCTGAGAATCTTAAACTGTTGTATACGGATACAGATTCCTTCATCCATCTAGTGACTACAGCTGATATATACCAGGATAAATTACACATGCTTGAACATCTGGATACAGCGGATTACCCTGCTAACCATATATGCTATTCTACACAAAACAAGAAAGTTTTGGGAAAGTTTAAAGATGAAGCAAGTGGTAAAATCATTCGCCGTTTCGTCGGTCTCAGACCTAAAATGTATGCTCTCGATATTGATGGCTCTGTGATAAAAAAGATCAAAGGCATAAAACATAGCGCCATTAAGCAATACATCAGCTTCAATAGCTATATGGAGTGCCTTAAAACTTTGAAAATTGTTAGAACTCCGATGAATTTAATCCTATCCCAACGTCATAATGTTTCTACAGTTGAATCTAATAAAATAGCTCTGTCGCCTCATGATGACAAGAGAGTAATTGCAGAGGATGGAATATCAACGTATGCGTACGGGCATTACAACGTTGCAAACCATGCATAAGAGAATGCAACTTAGATCTCAAGATGATTATTTTCTCCGTTACGTCTCCTGTAGAAAATGAAAGTTTAATCAACTGACTCCTCCACGCCTCAAATGAAGTCTGACGAAGAAAGAAGAAAAAATAAAAAAAATTACTCACCTGGCTTCTCCGTGCTTCTCATGAAACTTGTCGAAGAAAGAAGAAAAATAGAAATTATAAAGGGAGGCGTTAACTCTGCCACTAGACTTTAACTCTAGTGCTGGTCTCCAGCCCAGATAAAAGAGGAGAGGCGTATACCCTACTACCTTAAAGTAAGTATACCCTCATTAACTTTATATAAACAGAAGATTGTGTTAAAATACTATCAAAGGTATTGCTGAATATCTCTTAAAAATATTGAGCTATAAGTACCTCAACATCTGCGGATAGATCATCTTTTAGTGATAAGTTTAAAAATCTATAAAGGGTTAGGAAAACAAAGTTGAATAAAGCTGTAAAGAACACTTAATAAGCAGGTTAGATCATAATAGGTGGGGTTACACTTAGAAAACTGCATGTCGTGTTGGAGATGTTACCCCCAGAACATACAGAACCAAGCAAAAGAGTCATACAGTTGTATAAAATTCTGTGACAGAGGGCAAAAATAGTAGTAATAAGAACTTCAACATCAATGGTTAGGACATCTTCTACTGGAAGTTTAAAAGTTCTATAAAGGAGGGTGCAAATAGCAGTAAAATGGGGTGAAATGTCCTAAAAATGTATGAAAATGATTGAATAGCTCTGAAAATTGTCTGAAAAGTTGTTAAATATGTTGTTAAAAGCGTTCTGAATATACTAAAAGCGTCTAAAAGATCTAACAGAGGGTGCAAATAGCAGTAAAATGGGGTGAAATGTCTTAAAAATGTATGAAAATGACTGAATAACTCTGAAAAATTCTTAAATATGTTGTAAAAAGCGCCCTGAATATACTAAAAGCGTCTAAAAGATCTATCAGAGGGTGTAAAATTGTAGCAAAAATGGGGTGAAACGTCTTAAAAATGTATGAAAATGGCTGAATAACTCTGAAAATTGTCTGAAAGGTTCTTAAATATGTTGTAAAAGCAGCATGAATATACTAAAAGTGCTTAAAAAGATGTAACAGAGGGTGCAAAATTGTAGCAAAATGGGGTGAAACGTCTTAAAAATGTATGAAAATTACTGAATAACTCTGAAAATTGTCTGAAAAGTTGTTAAATATGTTGTAAAAGCAGCATGAATATACTAAAAGCGTCTAAAAGATCTAACAGAGGACTCAAAATAGTATTAAAATGAGTTGAAACGTCTTAAAAATGTATGAAAATGACTGAATAACTCTGAAAATTGTCTGAAAAGTTGTTAAATATGTTGTAAAAGCAGCATGAATATACTAAAAGCGTCTAAAAGATCTAACAGAGGGTGCAAAATTGTAGCAAAATGGGGTGGAACGTCTTAAAAATGTATGAAAATTACTGAATAACTCTGAAAATTGTCTGAAAAGTTGTTAAATATGTTGTAAAAGCATCAAGAATATGCTAAAAGTGTTTAAAAAGATCTATCAGAGGACTCAAAATAGTATCAAAATGTTTATGAAATTCCTAGATGGAGATCAGGGTAGCGTATGACAGGATAGAATAGATAAGCAGAGGAGGGAATAGGATAGATGATAAGAGGATAGAATGAATGTCTAGAAACGTATCATGTTAGTAGAATAGAATAAATAATAATAAGAGGATCTACCTTAGGTTAGGCTAGGCCAGGTTAGATTAGGATAGGTTAGATGAGTAGAAGTATGAGGCTTAGGTTAAATTATCAAAGACCGGAGTAAATAGTGGGAGCTGGGTTAGGTTAGGTTAGCCATGTAGAAGTATGGAGCTTAGGTTAGGTTAAGATAGGTTAGACGAGTAGAAGTATGGGGCTTAGGTTAGGATAGGTTAGGTTAGGTTAGGTTAGGTTAGGTTAGGTTAGGTTAGGTTAGGTTAGACGAGTAGAAGTATGGGGCTTAGGTTATGTTAAATTATGAAAGTTCAAAGTAAAAAAGAGTGGGAGCTAGGTTAGGTTAGGATAGGTTAGACGAGTAGAAGTATGGGGCTTAGGCTAGGTTAGGGCCACTATGTGGGGCGAGGTGTCATGTTGGGGTAACATATTCAATCAAGATAGAAATCTCTTGCGTTAGGAGGTTTGCATCGATACAGTGAACGACATACTCAACTGCCAGTGACGCTCATAAACATACATGCACTGCTATAGGCCTTAAACATTATCCCTAGAGTCGCCTCAAACCCCTACAACGTCCTGCTTCCCCTACCACCTTACCTAGTAATGCTTAGATTACGCATGGCGGCCATCTTGCCCATAAAAAAGTGGCCCAGCTCTGTCCTAATCTACCTACTCCCATACCATGTTTAGTATGTTTAGTTTATATATATATATATATATATATATATATATATATAAAACTGTCCTACTTAGTTTTACATCGATACACACTACATACAACCTAAAACAAAAGCAGAATTACATACCTTTCAGTACCGGTATCACCATGTTACAATATAGGTTAGATTCTTGAATAACTTCACTGAAGAATTAGCCATTTCTTAAATCACTTAAAATTACACACTATAAATGAAAATAGTCATTTTAATTTTATAGGTCAACTATAACAAGTAGAACTTACGAAAACCAGGCGAAAAACTGTTCAATTGCTCAAAAGAAACCGTTAAAGAGTGCAGTGAAAAACATCTGTTATAATTCTCGTACTACAACAAGAAAACTACTGAAAAATTAATTTTGATTAATTTACAGTATTTACAAATAAACAGAATCACTGAAACAGCATATACTGCCACTAATTCACTTTCAATTAAACAAAACTAACAAGTGTTTCCCCATAACATCCCACACTAGTAGCCATGTTTGTTAGCATGCCAGGTTCTGGGCTATCAGCTGATCGGCCCGGGCCATAGCCTGAGATTAGGAGCACGGCCAACACCGCCGTTGCCGCCACCACCACCACCACTACCACCACCACCAACACCAACACCAACACAATCACCATCACCACCTCCACCACTACCACTACCACCACCACCATCACTATCACCACCACCACCATCACCACTACCACTACCACCACCACCACCACTACCACCACCACCAACACCAACTCCAACACAATCACCATCACCACCTCCACCACTACCACTACCACCACCACCATCACTACCACTACCACCACCATTACCACCACCATTACCACCACCACCACCACTACCACCAACACCACCACCACCACCACTACCACTACCACCAACACCACCACCACTACCACCACCACCAACACCAACACCAACACAATCACCATCACCACCTCCACCACTACCAGCACCACTACCACCACCACTACCACCACCACCATCACCACTACCACTACCACCACCATTACCACCACCACCAACACCAACACAATCACCATCACCACCTCCACCACTACCACCACTACCACCACCACTACCACCACCACCACCATCACCACTACCACTACCACCACCATTATCACCACCACCACCACTACCACCACTACCACCACTACCACCACCACCACTACCACCACTACCACCACTACCACTACCACCACCACCACCCCACCCCACCCACCTTCTCGGCCTACCTATATTATTTGTTTTCCCTGTATCTGCATAACCCTATACGCCGGAATGTAATCCCAGTTGGACAACAATGTTGCCACTACCGATGTTGCGCGATGTGATTCAAATGTTCGCCGCGCGTCCATTTGTTTGAGAATCGCTCATGTAAATAGAGATGGAAGTGACTAAGCTAACATAGTGCACAATGAGGTACAATTCATACTCACTGGAGCTGGCCACCAATCCGCAACCATGATACAGATGTATACTTACGACAATGCTTAACTGGTAACGCCCCCGTTCCATGAACTACTTTCATTTACCGCGTAGGTAAGACCTACGCTGCCTTTGGCATTTTCATCTTCTTTTTCATTATCATCATCTTCATTACAAAGGTTTAGGCAATATCCCGTTTCGGCTTCACAGATCAGCCCAACACTTCCTAGGACGCCCAACATTTCGTCGTGCTCTTTGCTTGGTAGCTCCTCAATAGCAGTGCATATGTCTCATCATTCATTGTGTTCATGTGCTCAATCCATTTTTGCACATGGTTCATTACTTTAGGCTCGACTTTTAATTCCTCTCTCATTTCTTGATATTAATTCCATCAAGTTTGGTACAAGCCTTTGCTTACCTAAGGAACCTCTGCCATCTTTATGTTTTTCTTTGGATCCCAAGTTTTACTGATGTCGAATATTGTGAGGGTTACCATAATTCCGTAGAATTTTATTTGTATTTCTTTACTTTATCTCTGAAAGTTTAGATACCATGATCATGATCATGATCATGATCATGATCATGATCATCATCATCATCATCATCATCATCTTCTTCTTCTTCTTCTTCTTCTTCTTCTTCTTCTTCTTCTTCTTCTTCTTCTTCTTCTTCAGAATAGGCCAGATAGGTCTCTTTCGTCTCCGTTGTCTTCCAACTTCCCTCCTACCAATTGTTTTGTACTGCAAGGCCTGTTTGGTAAATCTTTCTTCTGGCATTCGAGAGATATGATCTTGCCATTTCACTTTGTACTCCCTGATTTTGTTGTTTAAATTACATATTTTAGTTGCTCTCTTATTGTTTCATTTTAATATGATCTTTAAGGCAACACCCAGCTACGTACCTCAACAATTTCATTTCAGCCGTTTCAATTATTCTTTTGTCATTTCTGTTCAAGGTCCAGGTTCAGGTCCTTCCCTTGTAATAGGTATCAATATGGGTTTCTTTCTAAGCTTCTCTAATTCCACTGAATTCGACAAGTCAATGCTAATCTACCGGATGGGATGGCTCAGGCATAACGTCCGTCACCCACATTGGGAAATCGCGGGTTCAATCCCCGTGGCCAACCTTCCTGATCGGAGGTTTTCCCGGGTTGGCAGGCGAACGCTGGGAAGGATTTCCATATCCTCCGAATTTCCTGTCCCTCCATTTGGTTAATCATTTTATTTCACCCTTCATCCCGTTAGGTTTCTTTCAGTGCTGGAATCGTCGGAGAGCGCACGGCCATAGCACAACAGTGGAAAAGAGCGCGCTCTGGAAATCTCGTCCTGCGGATTAGACGTTTCCCGCCACCCCCCCCCCCCCCTCCCCATAGATAGCATAATTGGGGAGGAGCGGTTTCCGAATCCGCTTTGCGAGTACGAACCTTAATGGGTGGGAGAGGAACCGGGCTGAGCCAGCCTCTGCTGGGGTGATCCTAACTAGGAAAATATAGGTAACCTGCCATGCTCTGACGTAGCGACGTTCCGGCCGCCCTTAGGATCCACTCGCCCTATCCATCCTCCCGGGGGTGCCCGTCAGGGCCATAAGCACAAAAGTTCGCCTTTCGGTCGAGGTACTAAGTCTCCCTCCGCGTGTTGTCATAGCGCCATAATCCTATTTTAGCCAGCTTATTCTAAATTACTATTCTGGTTTTAATATAGATACAACTGGAAAAATTAGAAGAGCAACAGTTGCCTTGAATGAAGCGTATATTCACCAGTTTTAACTACATGTTCATGTTAATTTCAGTGTCTAGACCTTTCGCCAACCAGAATTATTCATCCCTCCAATCATCTAGTCCAATCCACATACGCATGAGTGTTTCCTCCTGGAAGATAATCAATAACGCAGTGCTAAAGTTCACTTAGTATTACTGTTAATGGTAGTGCGTAAAATCTAGAAGTTCGAATGACTGCAATTCTTATCAGTTTTATAATCTAAGCTCGTGTGTAGATTTTGGAAACTAAACTGCTGTTGGAACTGAAGCCCTTCCTCTGTCAATACATTTTCCTATCCATTAGAGTGGGAGGTTGTCTCGGATAACGATTCACTCCTACGTGCCAAGAGGGGTTAAAGCTAACATTATCAGTCCCAGGGGGTCAATCAGTCGCCTCTATGCAAGCAGCATTGACGAAAATATCCCCGAGTTGACAAATAGCGGTGAAGAAATAGATTTTTCTATAGCTGTATCTGTTGTAGTGCATTGATTTCTTCATTTCTCTAATCAATGCATAAAACGTCTGATGACGTCACATAACTTTCTCTACTCTCGTACTAATTATTCTAACAAACACTTATTTGTCAACTTCATCATAATAGATGTAAACTTTTATAGAAATTATATTATTGCTAATTGTCTTGTTGACCAGCTGTGCACGGGGAACACGCACTACAGATGCAAGCGATAGTCAAATGTTCTAAGAGTGGTCGGTATATGATTACATTTGAAATTCTGTTCTCTGAGATAAACAAAAAAATTAATCACGACCGGCCATTTGAGAACGATCTATAAGTATTGTAAAAATGTGATCAATAACAAATAATATCTCCGAAATGGTTCACTTCGTGAAAAAAAAAGCATTTGATATAAATTGTGTTTTAACGAGGTCTACATTTTTACTTTCTCTACTGCGTTTAGTGAAGTAGAGGAAGCATTGTAATCCACCCAAAAATTCCATGTCGAGATTTGGCCGGAAATATATGTTAGAAAAAGGTCCGTGATTCTGCGTGTGTGTCTGTTGGTCTGTGGACAACATAACTCAAAAACGAAAAGAGGGTTAAAAACCAAAGTTGGTATTTAAGTTTAATATCTTTCATGGATGCGACACGAAGATTTTGAAGAAAATTTATCCACCCTAAACTACCCTTTACGTGGAAAACTTTTCGAAAACTTTGATTTTCTTGAAAATAGCTCTAAGGATTTTGATTAAAATGCCATATGTTTGAGATATTTTTATTACAAATGAAATGTATAATCTAGAATTTTCTGGCTATAGCTCAAGAAGTACGATTTACTCTGGATGACTTTTGCATAACTGGCAAACCGTAAGAGATCGGCCAAATATCACTATGCAAAAAATGTTGTTGTTAGATAATGCTGGATTTCTGACAATGAAGTAATTAATCCTCTTGCTCTCCAATATTTTTCACTGGTGGATGGGGCACCAGAAGTGGTCGGGCATATTTGAAGGTGGTCTTGATCCATTTCCTCTTGCAGATCACATAGAGGACAGAGTGGTGAAGAATATATCCCAATTCTGCTTAAATGTTTTGCCAGACAATCATGTCCTGTAATCAACCTGAAGGTTGCAACTGCTGATTTTCGAGGATACTCAGGAATTACTGTTTGAATGTTTGGTAGTTCCCATTTTTTATTCTTTCATTTTTCATAGTAATATTTTGCAATAATTTTTTTGAATTCAGAGTTGACTAATCTTTTAGCTGCATAAAATGGTAGGTTAACTATAGATTTTTGCACACCGCTGGTACCGTTTTTTTGCAAGAAAATCAGCTTTCTCATTACCACTCAGTCCACAGTGAGCTGGTATCCATTGGAAGACTAGGTGTAGATGGGTAAGGATTTTCCAACATTCTATAATTGTTTGGTTTTTTGGTGACAACTTGGAAGTAATTGCTATAATTGCTGCCCTGGAATATGAGAGAATAACTGCTTGCTGAAAATGTGAAATTCTGTACAAAAGATTTTGTAGGGCCATTCGAATTGTTTCAATTTCTCCATCAAAGTTAGTAGTTCCATAACTTAAAGATTTGTAATAGGAAAAGAGGTGACATGTGACTCCAGCATCTGCTGCATCACGGTTTGATATCAATGAACCATCAGTATAAATATGGAGCCACTCATGTTCTGGAAATCTAGTATGGATTGTCTCTAATGCCAATAATTTTAGAACACTAGTTGGAGGATCACTTTTCTTAACTTCTTCTGTCAGGTGTAAATAATATGTTATGTCTAATGTTTGTGTCAGATTGACTTTAGATATGAAGTTTTCCTTTGAATTAGGAAAGTGTACATTCTTCCTGATGTCTTGAATTTTGGAAAAAAAGCTCTCCTGAGTCTTTAGTGTATGTGTAAACTTTCTCTTGTGCCATGTATTGAATGGAGTCTGATCAAATTTTTGTGTTGAATAAGAGCGGCATTTTCTATTTCATATTCAATGGGGTATTGGTTGGTTAGTATTTCCATAGCTGCTATTGGTGTGGTTTTGATAGCACTTGTAATTAATTTCAGACTTTGGTTTTGAAAGATTTGATTTTTTTTATTTTATTTATTTATTTATTTATTTATTTATTTTTTTTTTTTTTGTGTTTGCTGTTACAAGAACTTCCCTCCAGTAAGTAAATAATGGCTTTATATATACATTGAATGTTGTGTTAAGAGTTGCTCTGGAACATCCCCACTTCATTCCTGTTAGACGTTTTAATAGTGAAAGGCGCCTCTCTGCTCTTTGCATCACATATTCTATTTGTTTGGTCCATGTAAGTTTGGTATCAAATGTAACTCCTACATACTTTGCTTCCTTTGCTTCCTTTGTTTCTGGTAATTGTTGACCCTCAAAATTTAGTTTTATTTTTAGTGGGGTTTTTTTTTTCTTAGCGAAAAGATTTGGTATTTTGATTTTGTTGTATTAACAGTCATTAAATTTTCTTTGGTCCACCTTTGTAAGTTGGTTAAGGATTGTTGCATGGTTTTTTATAGTTCTGTACTTTTGCTTTTCGGTTTTGAAGTCCACATTACTAAGTCATCAGCAAATAGTGCACACTTCACACCTGATTTTTGTATTTGTTGTGGCAGATCGTTAATAAATATATTAAAAAGTGTTGTGCTGAGCACTGCACCTTGTGGTAAGCCACGGTGTACTTGTTTGTATTTAGATATATTTCTTCCATATCTGGTTGCAATAAAGCGTTGTGTTAGGTGTAGCAGTTTTTTGTATAGCGCTTATGATATACAAAATATATCAGTTACAAAATCCATTAATAGCAAAGGGTTAAGAATATGTACCACAGGTGAAGGGATGCCAGTCGGGAAAGGCACTACCGAGGGTCATTAGCGAACGTCCCAAACATTAAGGTAAACGAGATATAATTAGTTTTGGCAAGGTCTTCAACATAAAGAAAAGGAGCCTGCTATTGTATTTTAGAAAGTATCGGAAACCCGAGGGGTTTCGCCAGAGGGCAAAGTCTTCACTTAATGAAGTGAGGGCCATTATAGATGTTTGGGAAGCTAAAAGCATATAATGACTGAGGGACAGTAGGAGAGAGACATCGTTACGAGGGAGATATACCTGTAAGCAACACAGTGACAGTTCGTTCCAACGGTTACGTTAGACTGCATATTTTATTTTATTTAAAATTGTTCAGCAAAGCTTAAACGTCTAAAAATAAAACAAATAAAGTGTTCTAATAAAACTACAATGTCGCTCTCTGTAACCACCACGGATCCCAGAGATTAAGACTCATGTGTGAGCAGCTGTAGGCCCAAGTAGTAAGAAGCAGTCAATCAATTGAAACATTGGACCTTGTCTTGCTAAATCACAATTGATGTCTGAATAATCTTTTTTTTTTTTTTTTCGGAGATATTCCTCGTTATTTGCGTAAGTTTTGGAGAGCTTATTAGTTTTGTCAAATGGAATATTGCTATTCATTTTTTATGTTAACCGTGCTAAGAGAACGGAATTTGAAAGCTTTAAAAGATTTGACTATCGCTCAAAGCCTACTGTATTAAATATTCCCGTTACACGTGCAGGAAAACAAGCAATAAGATACTTTCTGCAAATGTTTCTCAGCTAACACAAAGAACATAGAAGAATGAGTTTGTAAGAATGATTAGTACAAGAGAAGAGAAAGTCATATGAGTGTAACACATTAGATTTTTATATAGTAACATTTGGTGTATTTTAACTAGCTGAGCAAAAGTCATCAAGATTACACAGGATACATGGGTGATAGCGAGAAAATTCAACTGCTATACGTAGTGCAGAAAGTAATAATGACTTGCTGCCACATATAAGGAAGATAGATATGTTATAGAAATGCATTTATTGTGTTCTATCGAACATGTGTCCTCACCAATGACGCCTGTAGTGGGCAGAGGTGGGGGACGCAGCGGCTGGGCGGTAGGCCTTGGCCCTTCGTGGGCTGTCGCGCGGGGTTTACATTACATCGAACATGTGTCCTCAATTTCGTGCGTGTTCAGACTTGTTACACACTTACAGTCTCTAACTTTTGTGTTCAGTGTATAAACGTAAAGAAATGGAGCAGCATCAGAAAAGTAAGTAGCAATCCTATTGTGGAAAATCGTGCGCCTTCACAAAAGAAACTATGTTATACCAATAATTAATATGCAGGTCGCTCGCGTGAACTGCGTCGTTATTTTAGGTTAACAATTTTCACAACATCCCTTATATCAAGTCACAATAATGAAGAATCAGTACGACATTATTGAAGGAGGAATATGCTTTAGTATTCTTCTAGCATACTTGTTGTGGTAGTTATTCCAGTATTTATCCCGGGTTTCGACAGCACATTATATTGTGGATGGCAATAAATAACAGCGCCATCAGTTGTTTTCTATAGCCCGTTATGAGCCTCAATACAGAGGGGAACAATGCAATAGAGCCGTACATTCATAGTTACGGAATGGTTACGACACACATGCAGTGGAGGAGAATCCTCTACAAACTTTTTTTTTTGCAGAAGGTTTGGAAATAGTATGTCCCCACTGGAAAAGCCTTCCACACTTATCTAACACAGCTGATTTACTTGAACGTCCTGACCTCTATGTCTCTGCTCTGCTGAATTGTGAAATAGCTTCTGAAATACTCATTTATGCATTAGCATTAGCAAAACAGGAATTTTAATCGCCCTGTATGCAGACGGCCTATTCATAAGCTAACAAGGAAAAGTCGCGGACAACAGAAGTATTTTTGTTTTGTTACTGATCAAAGAGAAAACTTCTTTGTAGTTTTAGCTCCTCTGCTACAACTGTATTGACAGGAGAGGGAGGAACAGATGAGGCGGTTACAGTTTTCTCCTCTCTACTTAAGCTCTCCATTTACGTACCTATGGAGCTGCAAGTAATGTGGCCAGATGTACAACAAGAAACAAAGCCCTTTGTTTAGTTGACTCCTGGACAACGAATAGAGATGAGCACTATACAACTCTACAGTTCCTGAAGGTGTTGAACTCGTCAAGAAGGTGATTCCATCAAAGTGCACAGGCATTGTGCAATTTGCCAACGTTTTCGTTTTCCGTCCATACAACAATTTTATCAAATTTATCACAGATAGAGTTATGGGATCTTCTAATAATGGCATTAACAGATATTACACCTTCAATCGTTTTGGTATTTCCAGTTCTCAGCAGCATGATTTTCCAACTTAAATATCCGTTTTTTCAATTCGGCCACACCGAAGACTATTGGTATATTTAAGACACCTTTGCAGTACCACTTCGAAAAAGATCAACGGAGGAGTGTTTCCATGAGAACTGTAACCAACCTGTTTTCATCAAATGTTCACACTGCGAGAACTGTCTACATATGCCAGGCATGGGGAAGGGGGCTGATAGGGATGCAGTCGAGTATTTATTTTATTTAATAAAATTACAACCAAAAAGTCACATACAGCTAGATAACATTTTTACATTTTTGCATATTTATTTATAGATTTCACTCTTTTACTGCACAGTCCTATGTTATATCTTCCGTAGGCTTCGTTACACAGTTCACACACACGCGCGCGCGCACGCACACACACGTTGTGGTTGAGTCGTGATAATTTTTGTTTTTGCAAATTAGATGACGAAAGTCGTGAGTAGATAATCTAGTTACAATATGTCGCATTTCGAAGTTTGGTGCTGTCCATGAGTGGTTCGTCAGTGCTTCGGTGCCATAGAACTCCGTCCATACTTTTTCTCGTTTATCCTCCATAATCTTCAGTTGATTTCTGGAAGCCTTGTTGTGTGGTGTGTGGCAGCATATAGCGAACTTTGATGTCTTCTATTAGGAATGTCTCTCTCGCAAGCAGGTACACTATTCATCTTGTTGTCTTTGAGAGAGCTATTGCTCTTTTTAGATAATTCGATTATAACTTTTCCTGCATTTCTAGATTTTTTTTTCTGTCAGGTGGTTCCATATAACCTCCATCCCGTAGGCCAGGATTGGCAAGTAAAGTCGAGTATTTACCCTCTGCACTTCCTGACATTTGAAGGACAGGCCGGTTACCTGAAGTAGACAGACAATATCAGGAGGCGTGGTCTGGTAGCTAGCCGTTGTGAGGTAGTGGAAGTGGTTAAAACTGAGATGTAGGGGAAGCGACTCATTGAGTCGTCTCTCCCCATATATTATCTATGTATTGACCAATTAATGACTGGCACATTCTTTCCCTTGATAGTGTAGTCAAGTAAGTAAACTCTGTTATCGGACCCTTCATGTTATGTAATTAACTATTTGTCTCAAACTATTTGCTCAATAAGTCATACATAGCGTATTCTCAACGTAACGCTGACGCTGTGCTAATAGCCCATGGCAGCCAAAATTGTTATAATGTATGTATATTTTGTTAGTCTATTAACTGTGCTATGTATGAATATAATTTACTTTACAACATGTGGTGACCTTTCCTTGTAAGATCTATGCAGCTGCAGTTATGAACTTTTAAATTTAATTTGTCACCACCCAGATTAACCAGAGCGTTCTCAGAGGAACAGTTCAGCAGTTACTGCAAAAGCAGGAGTTGGTCGTGTGTTTATTTTCCCAATTATTCTCCAGAACTGCAGCGAAGAAATAATGAAAGAGAAAGCAGCGATACCTATTAAACTGTAGCTGCACATATTTAGCCCTTGAGAACGAAAATAACGATATTAGTGTACCATCATGTACGAACAGGTATAGGAGAAAGCAACAAGAAGGCAGCGACACAAGAATTTAGCTCAAAAATAGCACAAAACCCGGATGAAGCTTAAGGGGGGAGAAAGATGGGAAAAGGCATTTAAGGGAAGAAATGGTTCTCAGAGGGATTGACCTAGTGCTTAACACAATAAGTTCCATTATTACGCAACGCTAACTGCGTTAGTCTCATCCCGTGTAGATAGGCTCCATTCAATGTTAGAGGAAACCAGCTTTTATGCAGATCAAGGGAAATGGAAGAAAGTGCAACAGTACCAATAGAGCAGTTAAAGTATACCTAAAAGAAGCAATAAATATTTACTGAAGTAATCCATGATGTCTTTAAAGGATAGCTATAAACGTACAACAATATGGCCATTCCATTTTGAACTGTTAGAAACGTAGGGAAAGCAACTTGCAAAATTAAACCGCCTGTATCTTTAGACAAACGTGCAAAGGTTTGTGCAAATAGTTAAATAACTTTCAAATAAGAATGACCATAGGTATTGCATTTCTTCTTGTCGACTACATTTTTATAGCAAGCATAGGAAGTAATGCATTTCATTCAAACATTTATGTCAAAATTTCGCCACTAATACATGCTTTAAAGTCCCTTGAAACTCTCCAAAAGATACTTCTAGAAAAAGGTATTTGGATATGCCTCTGTGTGTGTGCGTGTGCGTGTGTGTGTGTGACAGTTCAGCTTAAAAACGAGTCGTTGAATAAAAGCCACAAAACCCCACAATACAGACTAACCCCTAATAGAACATTTTTGAACTGTGGTCAAAAATAATCCTTTTCTTTTCCCTCTTCATTATCTGATTGCCCGCCCATTATGCAGGACGTACATCCCCTAGGACTTAAAAGCCAGTGCCTACGGTCAGATGCCTTTCGGGGTGCAGACTAACCTAGGGACCACACAGAGTGAAGACCTGGAAACGAGTGGTCAGCCAAACACCAGGCTGACGCCTGCTACCTTTAAGCTTCAAACCCACCTTCCCCTATGTATTAACTCATTCATAAGCGTTGTCGGTGTATCGAGATATCGTCCCGCAGGAGTTCTTCTACATGCTGATAATCTATTGACATGGGGCTGTCGTTTTTAAGCACACTTGTAAAGCAATCGGTTTGAACCCGCAACTTTCAGACTATTAGGCCAGCGGCTAACTAAGCCACCCAGACCAGACAGATTGTGAACATAACGTATCATCTTTTTGTTTATTCCACATTAACTCCTCACAAAAAGTCGACTTGTGATTTAAATATGCAAATGTCCATTCTGATATCTTTATCTTAAAACATTGAGGAATAAATGTATCTCAGCATATAGAGACCAACTGGAAATCTATACTAGACAGCCATTTGTATCATGGTTAATGTAACGAGTGAGAGAGTAAGTGTGTGTGTGTGTGTGGGGTTTAAGGGCCCGTCGACGGTTTATGTAAAGAGAGTAGAAGAATTTGAATTCCATGCAAACATTTAATGCCGAGAATTCAATGGAGATACGTGTTTTAAGGTTCCCTCAATCCAAAAGGTCATTTTTAGAGGAATATCCATTTCTGTGTGTGTCTATAAACAGCATAACTCAAGAACCGGAAGTTAAATTATTATCAAACTTGGAATTAGTATCTCTGAAAGGATGTGGCACGACATTAAAAAAAGTACCCCATCATAAATTACCTTTTGTATGAAAAAAATTTCGAAAATGTTCTTTTTCTCATGACAAATAAGATGTATGTCTTGAATTTTCTGAGACTTGTCTCAGATTTTTTTTCTTTTCATTCCGAATACTTTTCCAGATCTAATAAATCGTACGAATTGCAAAATCTTATTACACAAAATGCAGATTTCCCACTTCATAATTCATGTCAAATACTCTTTCTTTCTCTGGACTTAACCATTTCCGAGATGTACCTACATTGTTATTGGTTTCGTATCTAACAAGAGAAGCCTTTATTTATTTATTTGTTTGTTAGCTTTCCCCCTTTACTGCTCATGCAAAGAACGAAATTTTAAAGCCTTTACATTGTGACCACCTCTTAAACTTCACTATCACTTAAGTCTGCGGTATTCATCTATTCCCATTGTATTGTGACCAAAACAACAAAACCAGTCCAGCTACTTTGTTTTCTTCTGTATTCTCCTCCAAAACGTTGCACAAGAACACAGTTGTCCTTTACTGACCTTAACACAGTGTGCAATCTGTCGTGAAATTACAACTCACCACTGTTTTCTTCTCGTAGTCTTGACTCACTCCTTTCTGTCTTTCTTCACCTTCTCTGTTTGTCAAACACTAACTTTGACGATACAATCAATCGACTCTCAAATCTTCGCTATCTTCCTTCATGACGTGACAACACACGCAGCTGAGACAGACAGACAGACAAATAGACACACACACTCAGACTAAGAACTGACTGACCCTCATCTGTAACTCATGTCTGTAACTCACTACTCTACTCGTTGCTTAGCCTCCTTACATAATGTGGACGATTTAACACGGTCCTTTCTCGAACTTCTACAAACACGCCAGCTGCTTGACAGTTGTTGAATACTCTGGGAAACTACACTCGATTGTTGGTAGTTATGTGTTTTCTCGGGTGAGTGGTGCGGAGAAGCTTGACCTTGAGCGTCTTTGGCGCTGCGCTGTTGGGATGGGGCAGCCCGGCCCCGATCATCGTTTGTTGTGTTACTGCTGTCGGCGACACAGTATCAATAAGGAAATATGTAATAAAATCATTTCTATAAATGCTTATTTCGATTAACGTGAAGTACACCCAAGACTAAGCTTTTTTTAAAATAATAACCTGTTGATGAGTTGGAGAGAAAGCCATATGAATGTAATATATCAGAAATTATTTTTCTGCGAACGGTATAAAGATGAGGTTGAGGGTGTATATTTCTTGTGGTGGTAACAGCTATAGAATCCACATCTCTCTCAATGGGTTGATTGGGACGTAGCGTCAAAGGATGTGAGAGATCTATTATATATCCTGTAATTCTTCTCAAACTGAATGCCAAATTAATGTTCATTATAATTTTGTGGTTCTTAATTGTTGTAATGTCATTAAAAATCAAGCTTTCCTTAGCAGTACGATTTGAATTCACGCTACTCTGCAATAACTGTATCGCTTGGTCGCAGTATGTTTGGAAAAAAAGCTTAGGTCAACGGCATCTGTTGTCAGCTGCAGGAAACTGTTGGTATTGCGCCCTTTACCCACGGAATGTAACGTGTTATTGTACATCTCATGTTAAGAATTGTCCTAACATTATTGCATTTGTAGTCGAGAATAGAGAGTAATCGCCATTTGTTTTGCTTCCTGTATGTATGCTCTTCAATTGTGCACATTTGAGCATGATTAGGACATTTGGTTACTTAATATTAATGGAAATGTATATTATGATTTGCACGGATTCTGCGACGAAGATATGTACACAGGCACAGATATTGAAGAGAGGTAAGTTCTGACGTAAAAACAGACTGATCATTTTCACAGTATTATCTAACATTTGTTTGAGGCAATGGTGAAAGATGAAAACTCCGAAGGATAATTCCGTTTAGGTTGGGAGATATTTTAACGAATTTTACAATATTTGTTGGATTACATTCCCAAGTTTGATATCAGGCTACGCTACTGGGTTGATTTTATTCTGCAAGTTGTGTTTCGTGAAAGCTTTGCTTTATCACTCTCTCTACTACTAAGTAGAAGTATTGTATTCCACCCAAAAATTCGATGCCACATTTCAACGAAAAAATATGTTTCGAGGTCCCCTGAATCCAACAAAAGGCAATTTTAGAAAAATGTACGTGTGTGTGTGTCTGTCTGTCTGTCAGTCTATGGACAGCATAACTCAAAAACTAAAAGTCGGTTAAAAACCAAAGTTGGTATTTAAGCTTAACGATTTTTAAAGAAAATTGCTGCACTCTAAACTATCCTTTAGAAAGTTTAGATGTAAAATTTTTTGAAAATTCTGATTTTCTAGAAAATGACTCTAACGATCTTGATTAAAACATCATATTTTTTATGACAAATGAAATGTATATCTTGAATTTTCTGGCTATAGCCTATGAATTCCTGTTTACCCTAGATGACTTTTCAATAACTCGTACACCGTAAGAGATAGACAAAATGTTACTATACAAACAAGTGTAGATCTTGCTAAAACACACAATTTATATGCAAATAATTTTTTTGGGGGTAGAGTGAACCATTTCGAAGATATTCCTATTTGTTTGTATAAGTTTTGGAGAACTTCTACTTCTGTCAAATGGAACATCGCTATTCATATTTTATATTCTAGGTGTGCAAAGAAACCCAAATCCTAGTGTATTCCCATATTTTCCTTGCACCTACAAGGAAACAAGCAATAAGATAATTTCTGCAAATGTTTATCTCAAGTAACACGTAGAAGATAGAAGAATGTTTGTAAGAATGGTTAATACAAGAGTACAGAGTCATATAGTGCAACACATCAGATTTGTTTATTACATCGTCAGGAGTTTTGCTTTTTAAATGTCATAGGTGAAGATTTTGGTAATACAAATTGTAAGGGTGCTGAGGCCAAGTGCAAAGTGGTCGTTTATTTGAATGCCAGTGTTGCACCAAATGTGGAGCGGGTGAAATGTGTAAGGAAAGATCGTTTTCTTCAGCAGCCACTCGACCACCACTGGTAGTGGCAGTTTTACTGCCTCGCACCACTCTTGACCCTCAAGCAATACAATAAAATAAACGCGACGATATTATGTAAGATTATACCGTTGCAGTATTAACAACTTTATTATTTCCGGAGCAGATCCTGCAATGTTAAGGAAAGCCAATAAAGTTGGAACCCTTCTCACCATATGATACAGCCACTTCTTGGTAATGTCTGCAGGAGACATTTTGATAACGACGGAGGTGGAGCAAGAACTAGATATCTTAACTCCAAATAGTTATAGCTTTCTTACTGCTCTCCACAGATCCTCAATATCACCATATCATAAATTTCACCTTTCTTATTATACAGGAAATGTAAGAAGGTGCTGTTCTGTTCTTTTGTTGCACAAACTGCTCCGTAAAACAAGCAGTTGTGCCACTTATTTATGACCCATACACGATGAAGTAAGTATACAAAGAAAAATCTTATGTTTTGTACTAGCACGACTTTTTCTACCTATTGCTTATTCTCTTTCAATGACCAACAGATAAAAATATGAATAACGACCTCCCATTTGAGAACGCTCTATAATCACTACAAAATTCTGACAAATAACAAGGAATATCTCCGAAATGGTTCACTGCACGAAAAAATGCATTCGAACACAACTTGTGTATTTTAACCAGACCTATTATTTGGTATAGTAAGGTTTCCTCTATCTCTTACAGTTTACCAGATATGCAAAAGTCATCAAGAGTAAACAGGGATATCTTTATATAAGGCATTCTAATCAAATCGTTAAGGCTACTTTTAAGAAAATAAATATTTCAGAAAAATGCTCCATATAAAGCGTAGTTTAGCATGGAGAAATTTTCTTCAAAATCTGTCACATCCTTGAATGACATTAAACTTAAACAGTAACTTTGGCTTTTAATCGACTTTTCGTTTTTCAGCTACGCTGTTCACAGGGACACACACACACACACACATGCACACGCACACGCACACACACACACGACAGAAAACGCACACTGTCTATTTTCCAAAAAGTTTCATTCGGGGATCTCAAAATTTACATTTCCATTGAAATCTCTGTATTGAATTTTTTGATGCAATGCGACACCTACTAGGTACATGATCGAGTACAAAGCCTTAATCACCTGTTTAAAATAAAACCACTTCGTCACTTAATTTTTTGTAGCAAATTACTGTTATTTTTACTTTCTGTACTACGTATAGCAAGTAGGGGAAGTATTGTATTCCACCCAAAAATTCGATGTCGAGAATCACCGGAAATGTATGTTTTGAGGCTCCCTGAATCCAAAGAAAGTATTGTTAGAAAAAGGTGTGTGTGTGTGTGTGTGTGTGTGTGTGTGTGTGTGTGTGTGTGTGTGTGTGTGTGTGTGTGTGTGTGTGTGTGTGAACAGAATAACTGTAATGAAAATTCTGTTAAAAACCAAAGTTCGTATTAAAGTTTAATATCTTTCAAGGATGTGACACGAAGATTATGATGAAAATTCCTCCACCCTAAAGTATCCTTTAGGTGGAAAATTTTACAAAAATTTTAATTTTCTCGAAAATAGCTCAAACGATGCCCATCAATGGCATGTTATGACAAATAACAGGTCACTTAATTTGTCTTTAAACACAGTTCTCTGCTTTATCTAACACAATTTACAATTCGTCATGAACTTGTAACTCCCAGGTGTGATGTCCTTTGGTAACCGTAACAAAAGTTCATAGTTCTACTATCTGTCTCACAAACATCTGGCTCCGACGATACACTCACTAAAACTGGCTTCTTTCAACACTGAACAACTCCCACTCTGGCTGGCTGACTAGCTTATATGGGCGAGAATGACATAGCGCCGATTTTTGTCGAAACTTCTCGTAAACTAGCAGGCGAATAGCTTCTCGGCCACCTATATAGAGACAGCTGAGTGAGGTAACTAACACTGACCCTCCCTCTGACTGGCGGCCTTCGGGCGCATCACAATGTATTTGCTTGTGCTATAAACTTCAGTGTTGTTTCGGCCTCGTGTGTGTAGCTAAGTGTAGGTATATTGTATTATTGAATTGAAGGTATTCTGCAGGTATTTGTAGTGATTAACTGAATATATGAGACTAGCATATGCATGAACGAGCAGAACTTCTATAAGCGAGATTTGTGTTACATATGAGGCTTTCTTTCTTGGGTGCGTCTGACAAAATCCAGGTGGTATTGCAAAGTGAAATCTGAAACGTCTTTCATACCGGAAGTAGTCGCACACCTAACTGCATTACAAGAAATGTCATAACCCTCATAGTAAACAAAATATGAAGTTTTCAAGGGGAAATAATACTTCTAAAACTGAAAAAATAATGTCTAATTATATTATACCAGAATAGCTCTAAGTATGTTTGTGAAAGAAAGTTAAAGATACAGCTAATACTCCGTAAATTAGCCTCAGAATATAAGAAAAATAAACAGAAACTTTTATAAAAATATAAATTATTCTTTTTGAAGCAGTTGTAAACACTACCAACCAAACATAAATTGGCTTTAGGGGATTACTCAAGCATACTGAAAGAGACTGAAAAGTTTTTCTAAGGATAGCCTGAAGTACCTAGCGCTTTTTTTCTTTTTGTTTCCTTTTTCGAAGGGAAAATCACTCCCCTTTCGTTCTATAGACAAACCTACACATTAAAATAATGATTCAATCTATATATCTTCGAATATGTTTTGTTAAAAAGAACTATACTAAATGACTATAACTAACCCTACCATTATATATATCAAACTATTATCTGAACATTTCCTATCTTGATTGTACATCACGTTTACATATTCTAAATCTTGTTCCCACAGCACATTTACATAGAAAATACTTATCATTAAAATTCTGATCTCGCAACATATGAATGCTACTAAAATATGTTATTTTATAACAGATACCTACATCTGTTTCAGTCCAACTGAATTAATCGCTTCGAACGTTATCAGTAATTTAAGAATTAAATCTGACAGCGATAACGAACTATTGTACAGAGTTTGCTGTTTAAAATATATTAATTGTGAACAAAGATTAATTCAGGTAACTAGTTTTATTAGTTTTTATGGTAACTAGTAACCATTTTAATAGTAAAAATCTCATGTGTTGCATTCACATGACTTTCTCTACTGTTGCACAAACTATTCTTACAAACACTTATTTCTCTATCTATATTATGTTAATCGAGATAACGATTTGTAAAAATGATCTTATTGATAATTTCCTTGTAGATGCAAGGGGAATACAGTAAGTCTTTAAGCGACAGTGAAATGTTTTAAGAGTAGTAGCTATTATGATGACTTTAAATTTACGTTCTCCTTTCATGGCCAAGGGATAAGAAATGAATAACCATCACCCATTTGAGAATGGTTTTAAGTGTTGCAAACTTCTGACAAATAACAAGAGATATTTTCGAAATGGTTCACATCACAAAAAATGCATTTGCACATAAATTGTGTTTTAACAAGACCTGCATTTTTAGTAAGATTTGGTCTATCTCTTACGGTTTATCAGTTATGTAGAAGTCATTAAGAGTAAACATGTCTACGTGGTATATAGTCATAAAATTCAAGATATACATTTTATTTGCTATACATAATTTTTAAACATATGGCATTTTAATCAAAATCGTTAGAGCCATTTTTGAGAAAATCAAAATTTTCGGGAAATTACCGGTCTAAATGGTAGTTTACGGTGAGGTAAGTTTCTTAAAAATCTTCGTGTTGCATGCTTGAAAGGTGTTAAACTTAAATAATAACTTTGGTTTTTAACCAACTTTTTGTTTTTGAGTTATGCTGTTCACAGGCGCGCGCGCACACACATACACACACACACACACACACACACACACACACACATGCACACGTACACAGACACACGCGAACCTTTCTCTAAAAAGTTTTTTATACTTCAGGGGACCTCAAAAATATTTCCGGTGAAATCTCGACACCAAGTTCTTGGGTCGAACACTTACTATATGAAGTAAATAAACTGATAGGCATAATATACTGAGTAGAAGGGGTGGAGAAATCATTACTTTATTCTATGCACATAGACGGATAAAAAGCTGCAAAGTTGGCAAAGACGTAGCTCAAATGATATCATAGAGGGCGTGAGTGGTGTTTTTCGCCATTTTTTTT
Source organism: Tenodera sinensis (assembly GCA_030765045.1). NCBI lineage: Eukaryota > Metazoa > Arthropoda > Insecta > Mantodea > Mantidae > Tenodera > Tenodera sinensis. Next base: position 53,561,907 of record CM060969.1, read on the forward strand.
TCAGGCTCCGCAAGTATTTAACAAATTAACCATTACGATTTAGGTTTGTTGTACTGGTAGCTAATTAAACAGCACTTTAAGTGTATTATATGGTCCTTGTTTTACCACGAAAACGAATTAATATAGAATAACAGTTCAATTTCCCACAATGGCTACTTATCCATTACACATAACCTAAAAGTTCTCGCATCATGTCTTAGAAGTTTGAGCCTCTCTATTCTCCAAAATTACTGTTTGAGTTGATTAGACAAAAGTAAACCGAAAAGAGGTTTATGCTAGAGATCGACAACAAGAGTAATGCGATAGAGTGAAATGCATTAATAGTACCACTTGAGCCTTACAGTGATGCCCAGCTGTCCCTTTGGCAAAGTACAGGCCTTCTTGACTCGTACCGTTTCTAGCATTGGAATCCAGGGCTCAAGAAACCGGGTGCGAGTAGTAGGTCGAGTGATGTGTGCTCCTGCGTTTTATATAACCTGTAACCTAAATTTAGCGTAGCTATTGCATTATATTGCCAAAAAAAAAAAAAAAAAAAAAACAGCGAGTCATGCTATGGTCACACAGTCATGTGACTAGTTGGATAATATGGCTGACGTTAAGCAGGAATTTGAGAAAAACAAATAGAAATAATGAAAAATGGGTGAAGAACGTAAGAAAGAATGTGAGAAAAAATGGCAAAGTTGTAGATGCAAAACTTTATGCAGAGAAGATTATAAATGTACACTCAGTTGTTTTGAGCACTATACGCGTAGGAAGAATGGTTATTAGATATTTTGGAAGAGTGGTACTTTTGAGGAATGAAATCCACACATTGTTGCTTTGGTTCACATTATGAGCATAAAACGGAGGGATAAAATGTTAATACTTTGAATAAAATGGAGGGCTGACAATCTAGATATTTCTCCAACTTTTAGAGCTAAATGTCCTGCGAAATTAAAAATAACAACTCGACTACATTTCGGCTGAAAGTCGGCTTTCCAGCTCCTTACAAAGCGACCGCAAAGCTAGAATCAAAGAAGCCGAACTGCAAACGCAAAGAGCGGCCCAATTATAACTTCATCATGGGGTTTAACAGCTAACAAAGTCTAAACATGATGGTCTAATGCCATTGCTTCTATTGGTCTATCAGTGAATTATGAGTTTCACAGAGGTTTAAAACCAGTGTAGAAGGAAATACTGCTGATTACAACAGCAATTTTTACTGAAAAATGGAGAGGGCCAAACACATTATTTTGAATTTGTACAACTATTTTGGAATCAAAATGGACCACATCCAATTACGTGAAATTTGTTCATATTGAACTACATAAATAATACACTGTAATGTCAAATAATTATTAATTTACATTTTCAAAGGGTAGATTACTATGTTGTTAATAACATGCTAACGCTACATTATGCTACAAATTATTTAATATTGTGAAATTAACTCAGCTTTAGTTTTATTTCTCTCCATTTTTTATAAGTAGCATATGCCCCACTATGGTTCTCAGTCGGAGTAAAAAAATCCGAAAGGGCTGCGCGGTGTTTTGCCAGTCCACCTTCTCGGCGCTCGTTGCCGTCTGCCGCTATGGTAGAAAAGCGTGGATGAAACTATACAACATTTTAAAAACTACTTTTAAGGGCTTTACTTACCAACTTTGTGAAAGAAGATGCTGGGACCGGTCACCGTCGTTGTCCATACATTTTTGGCACATCTTTAGGAAACTATCCGTCACTCGCCGTAGTTCACGTAGAGAAATGCTGAAATGTCTTGGTGCGTATTTTGTTTAAATTCTTCCAGAATGTGTGGGTTTGTCTTTTACACTTTATGTTTTACGTTATCCTAGAGATATAAACCGCTTATTGCATGTAGCTCTAAGAAACCTTCTTCCGCTAATGGCGCACCATACACCAATATTTTCGTAATGAAACGGTAATTCATGAACAATATTAGGTTCTGAGCTGTAGGACCAATCTTGTTCAAGTAAACAGTTGACGCCGGTACATACCTGAACACTATTTTGACCCTTCTTTGAGAATTAATAGACAGGGATCTGATTTTCACTTTTTTCAATAAGATTCTGCAATAGCTCATCTGTCTTTCGATGAGAACAACTGAAAGTGTGTTTCAGGACAGAATTATTACGACGAGTGATGGATGGTTTCCTGAACAGGTGTCAAAAATGTATGGACAACGACGGTGGCCAGTTTCAACATCTTTTTACATAAAGTTGGTAGGTAAATACTTTAAAAGTAATGTTTAAAATATTGTATGGTTTCATCCGCGCCTTTCTATGATAGCGGCAGACAGCAATAAGCGCTGAGGATGCGGACAGGCAAAACCCCGCGCAACCGCTTCTTAACTTTTTTGCTCTCCCGGTATAAGGTGCCAAAAGTTGTGCCAAGGACGCGCAGTTAGATGCTATTTATATTACTTTCTCTTTCTCTCAGTTTCGCGCACACTATCGGAAACATAAATTATTCAGTAAACATATTTGCTGTAGTTATTTGAAACGGATAGGTTAGAAACTATATTAAATACGTTATCGGTATAATATTTGTAGACACAAGTCATAAATTTAGTTGACTGTGTTTTAATACAGTAAGCGCTCAATAATGTGTATGTATATGAAAATTATTTGATAGTTAAACTATCTAACTAATCTGCAGCTAAATACAAATACACAACAAGTAATGATGAAAAATGATTTATTTCAACTCGTTACGAGCATGTGCGGGAAATCCCAACATAAATTACACGTTGTTTATTGAGTGTACTATATATAGTTTGCGTTATGTTGGGAAGTGTCTATTTTCACACTGAAAAATACGTGTATATTCTCTGTTAGAAAGTAGAGAAGTAATCCATTTCACCCGCAAATTTACTATCGAGGTTACACATGTACTGAAAACGCTGAGTTCAACAGCCTACTTTCAGATGCAGAAGAAAAAAAAAAATTTTTTTTAAGTATGTCTCCGTGTTCTCTGGCTCATTATCTGTGTCTGTGAACAGTATAACTCAAACACGAAGCTTTCGATAAATACCAAACTGACTGTATCACTTTATTTCAAGAAAATCCTTCCAAACAAAATATAATTTGCTTGGCAAATGTTAGTAATTTTTATTTTCTCAGAATAATAAAGTATATTTAAGACATTTACATGAAAAATAGAATGTATACCTTTAATTTTGGGAATAAATTAGGAATAATTTTTTTCTGGCGCTTGCCGTTTCTGAGATATCTGTTAATATATTTGTTTTGAATGTTTCAGTACGTTTGACGCTTTATTTTGTGATGTACTGTTGGATCTTCAGAAGCTTCAGTTGTTTTTCGCCATGTGATGGAATTTAAGACCAGTGAAGAGTAACTAGCTTTTCTTTCTCTACCACTTACATAATTATAGGTAGAGGAGGCATTGCATTCTAATTATAAATTCAATATTGGGGTTTTAATGGTAATACACGTTTTGAGATCTCGCGAACAAAAAGCACTTTTAGAAAAATATCTATATATGTGACGGTGAATAACAACACAAAACGAAAGTTTGGTTAGATACTGAAGAAGCATTTTATTTTAATTTGTATATTTGTATTGAGACTAGTAGTAGCGTTGAGGCGCACTTTTATAACTAGTTTAAATATTGGCCTCGGCGTAGCTTCAGTCATAGAACTAGATGACTTTTTCTTATGCGGGGCACTGCACTGGATCGATGTTAATTTTTCTTGCTAAATGATTCGCCTTGTATGGCTCTTTATGAGATTTATTTCTTTTTATTATAGTTTAACACTCAAAAACACTCAATCAGAATTCGTATACCAAAAGTTTCTGTCTTTCTTCGTTGTTGATTTAACAAGTCTGTGAAACACAACATGCACTCTGCATTATTTCTCACAGTGTTGCTTTTGTAATTTCATGTTTTATATTCGGGCTACATTTTAATCTTATCCTTAATTAAGTTTACCCATGGTTATCTATGTTGCCTTCTTGCTAAAAGTCCATTTTTCGTTGCAGTTGTTGATTCAACAAGTAAAGTCAGCTTCGTAATACCTCTGTATTGCCTGTTATAATTTTCGAGGGCTTAGCTAAGAAGCTGCTTCGATACCAAACTTAATATTTAAGTTCAGGAACTTCCTAGGATGTGAAAAAAATAGTTTAAAGAAAATCTCTCACCCCAATACACTCCTTATATAAGTTTTTCGAACATTTTGAGTTTCTCAAAAATGTCTCTAAAGATTTTTGTTAATATACAATATATGTTAGACATTCTCGTGACAAATAAAACCATTGATGCATTTTATGAAAATAGGCTCTGAAGTTTTCTTTACTCTGATTTGCTTTGCATAACTAGTAAACAGTACGAGGTATACAAAAACTTACTATATAAAAATATGGATCTCATTAAAGCACATCATTTGACAAAAGGTTTATTTTTTGTGTGGAGTTAACCATTTCCGTGTGTTAGTTTTAAGTGGACAGCAGAATTGTTGTAGGAAAATGTTTTAGAACAACGAGTATGAACGCAACTTATCAGAATTTTATTTATTGTATTGAAAAAAATATTTTGCTTAGGCTCGTATCAGCTATGGTATTTAAACGTTTACTAAGAGTAAATTAACCCTTTAATTATTTCTTCTATCCGCATAGCCAAACTAGTAACGTTTTGTACAGAATAAAGAGAGAGATAATATTTACTGCTTTTACAATGTTTCCTGAAACTGATCATGCCTATTTGTGTACCTCCGCACTGAAGTTCTAACACGCGAAGTATCCATTAAATCCCATAAGCACAGCATTTACATAGGTACCTACCTCTAGGCGGATCTTCTGCTCGTTTAATTAGTTTACAATCGCGGCTAAATGCTGCATAATGTCTGCGTTTTATTCCAATTACAAGCATCAAGCCATTCAGAGAACAACTCCACCACACCAACAAGCAATACGCGTAATTACATAATCTAATACACATAACTGGTTTATAAGTGTCGATGCCGATCGCAATACATATAAACAAATGAAGTGATTATATTCACTTTTTGGTGGAGCTTATTTGAATCATTATTATTACAGGCGTTCCTTTCATGTGAATAAAAAAAAGCTTTTGTGCATCAACTACATTGATGCATTTATTATATTTATATTATGACAGTTCACAAATGAATCGTATAATTTTATAGACGCCTGTAATGTTCTTGGATAAAAATCCGACTATAATTTCATAACTTTATTTATGCTCAACCATGCCATAAGTAGCGCTTATATGTCACTGTAATGGATCTCGTATATCCACCTCTTCATAATGATACTTATGCACCAATCAAAGTGCACCAGTTCATATTGACACTTCTAATCGGTCAATCAAAACTACACTTGTTCATCGCGACACTGTTAGCCACCAATCAAAATATCCATATGTAATGATCAATACTTCGGCGTCTGCACACACTCCCACGCAGCTGAACGCGTATACGGAATGAAGCTACTCTGTTTGTTTAATGATTAGTCTTAATATTGTGATAAATTCAATTTGTGGTCTCATTTTGGAAACTCGATTCTTTTAAAGGTTATAGCCTACATACTCTATGTATCGTTGTGTTAAGACCAACATAACAAAAGTTGGAGGCGCTACTGTCGATTCTCGTATATGCAATCGAATCGGGTATATTGCTCGCAAAAGTTAAAGGCGTGTGAACGCTGCCCAATGTTCAAGCGGAGCGCTGTTGCCAAGCGTAGTGCGTGTACTGGTAGAGGATCTGTACATAAGAGCACCTGATTTCTACAATGGACACGAAAATGGCGAATAACCATAAACATACAAAAAACACAAGCCATTGTAATAAGGAAAATAAGAAAACACACATACAGAACAGCCACACTTACTTTCAACAAACAAACAATCACATGTAAAAAAACAGCAAAATACTTAGGAGTACACATACACAACAAACTCAGAATTAAACCACACTATACACAACTACTCAATAAAGCACGTCCCATACACGCAACACTAAACTATCTGGCCAGACTCAACAAAAGAGGACTCACACCACAAATATTACACAAACTCTACATCACCTTAGTCCGGCCAAAACTCACATACGCAGCCGTAGCCACAATGCCCCTAATAACAACAACAATGATGAACAAAATAAAAGCATATGAAAGGAAGTACCTACGGATTGCTCACAAACTCTCACCATCATTCAAATCCAACACTATACATCGATACACAAACACAATACCCATTGACACACACATAGCAAAACAATTCATAAAATACATACACAATGCACACACAAGAAGATACAGAAGAACACTCATAAACACTGCACAAAAGATGAAGACTATACAAGAAACACCAACAGACAAAAACCCTCCCCTTATCACAATCATACATGTATACGATAAATATCAAGAACAAGAAGAACAGAAAATACGAGACCATCTACAACACTTTCAAAACATTTAGACACACAATAGACACAAACACACACAAAAAACCCCTAACATACAAAAACACACTAAACATATAAAAAATACCTATGAGCCAAGCAGCAACATTAAAATAAAAACAAAAAACAAGTCACAAAACCTAGGATCTTCTTTGAGCAGAAGCACATGAATGGAGCCATGGATGTAGAACACGGGAAGCTGACACACAGATACACAAATCACAACACACTACACTACACAATGTCAACAAAAACACAAATAACACAAATACGCACCTAAGCCAAAGGAAATCCCAACACGTAAACGTAACAAATACCACACTAGGCTGAAGAGGGGTTTCCCTAAACAGCCCGGGCATGTTGTAAGCATGCCCAAATAAACATTTTTTCATTTTCATTTCGTGTGCCACATTCGGCAGCGTTGGTAGGAGGGGCAAGCTTAGGATTCGCTGGAGTCTGCAGTACGGCCCGTCTCCATATGCCTTTAACTTTTGCGAAGATTATAATAAAGTTAAGATGTGGAGCATCAGTGACAATTACATGTAGCGTAGAGTATTAAACATATTTTGTTTTAATCTTAGGCACATGGTCGAGCATAAATAGTCGTATGAAACTTGACTGTAATGCCAATTCAGATGCTCGTATGATGCTCGCTACCACTTGTTTCATAAAATACACTCACATCTTAATTGTAGAAATTCTGCTCTCGTTGAAAAATAAACTACTCTGGCTTCCTAACGCTCTATAGGTAACTTTTTAAAGTCGAATGGCAACTTAATTAGTTTAATTTATCTCCCCGTATCTCAGTGAAATCACTGAGAAATGATCTAAAATATTTTATTGTAAATACTTTCGTTTACCTCTTATAATTGTAATTTCCTACAGCCCCTATTGTTCCTGATAATGGATGAAAAATCCACTGATATCCACCCTAAAGGATGCGAAACATCGACGGAACATCTTACTTCCTTAACTTTCCTTCAAGTTGTGGAAATACTGCACAGCCTATAGTACACTTTGGTGGTGAAAAGTTATCAATCAAAATGCTCGAGTAATTTTTAAAATAATTACAGCAGCTGAAAATTTAAGCTTTTTAACTTCCCTCTCGTCTGATAGCAAAATTGCCAATCCGCACTATTTATAAGGAGCCTACGATATTGTTTGTCACAATGGCGCGGCGGAATGAAACCACGATGTCTTCTTGCTCATGTTGATGTAGCATTGTTGAATGATGCAACCAAAGCTGAGTCCTGTCTACATGTTTGCTCTCATAGTCAAGTTTCCAACCTCCAAAGCACTCATAGTGACTAAAACTGCTAATCCCAGGGAACAGAGTATTATCTACAGTAATAGGTACGACGAGTGGCCTTCATGTGGCGCTAATTTTGCGAGCGCTAAGCACGAGAGGAATTATCCCAAAATAAATATGAAAACCACGAATGGTATTGGTATTGAGTATTCCGCGAAATAATTATTTATTTAATACTATTTAACATTAATAGTGATTTAAAAGTAAATAACTTACAACAACATTTATATTTATATATATGTTATTTTAATTAAGATTTATGATCAGAGTTGCCACCACAAATAATCCAACATAAATTTTAGCGCCAAATCCTGGAAATGAAGAATTAGACTTATTATGAATATAAATGAACAAATTTGCCCGAGTAGGCTATTCATTAAAGGTAGGTCTGCTCTACTTGAAATTAAATTTTATAAACTAAAAATATCAATATCCTCACTAGAGTATTCACCAAATCTTTTGTCTGCTATTTTTGAATGGGCTGATAATTGTTTTTACTGCGTTTGGAAACTTCAGATTTTCATAAACGTAACACAATTTTTAGGTTAGGAGAACTGCAAGAAGGAGGCGATGTAACCAAAGCGATAATGCCATAATCAGTAGGTGATAATTCCACATGAGTGGAATACTAAAAAAATGTATTCTCAGTGGAGAACTCGGAAAAAAATTGACACTTTCAGTGCTTCTGAAGTACTATTCAACACCTCTGTGACCTTGATGGAAATAATATTTGAAATAAGTAACGAAATTTAAACTGACAGTGATTTTGTTGTCTATGCTAATGCTTTCTTGTCTGAAAATGTTCAAGTCTGAGAATGTGTTAAACTCTATGTTGATGCAGCAGTTCAGAATGAAGTTGAGTAGCTGAGAAACACGTGTGCTAAGATCATCGATATTGTAAGTACTGCAAACATTAACAGTATTATTTTCAGCGTTATTTTAGTAATATTAAAATTTCTTGAAACATACGATAAAATGGGCGTCAATCTATAATTCTAGGTGCTTAGTATTGGTAGTTACCTACATATAAAATTTGGCAACTCTATCTTATAGTTATTACTTAAAGGCGACATAATATAGAAATCCTTAACATTATGCTCGAAATAGTGGTACCTAATGCTGGTGAACATGAAAATTCCGCATTCCCAGGTCACTAAGTTAACCAACCTTTCTGAAAGACAGATCATCTACCAAAAAACTATTCTTCATTGTTGATAATTGTAAAATTTCGGTTGAGTAATTTCTAGTGTTTTCTCCACAAATATTCATTCTGTATAAGATTATTTGGTATGTCTGCCAAAGAATTTGAATATAAGATAGAAAAGGAATAACGTGGAGATCTTACACCGTTATTAATAGTTTATATCATACAAGGGATACAAGTAATACAACCTTTAACATTTGTGGATAGAATATTTTTACACAGACGTATAATTTGTTAAAAAAAATTACAATAAATCAAGGACAAGCTTCATTACCCAGCGGGTGAAATTAAATATGATAAAAGCTAGTAATATTAATGATATTACCTAGAATAATTGCTTCTGGAGTAGATATTAGCACATCAGAGCCTTGTAATCCAGAAGGCAGACAATAAAGGATACTACGTTTAGAATATTGCGCATGCGTGGATGGGAGTGCCAAGAGGATGGCACAATTGGTTAGACCCTGATCTACAGATCACAAGCTCGCGGATTCAACCTCGAGCAAGACCGATGGTTTTATGTATCCTTAAAAGAGATAGCTACGTGGCAGTAGATTAACTGACATGCACATAAGTCCTAAGGGACGAAATTACGGCACACCAGCGTCGCTGACATGATCCGGCAATTGACGTTAACAAATAATTTTTTTTTTTACTTAACATATATGACGGAGTGAAATTCGATATTCTTAGGAAATTTTAGATTTTCTACATTGATTCCAGATCTAGAGAACTTTGTAGAATTTTTAAGAGAAATGGGGCCTAGAGCGTGATCAACAGACCTGTGTAGTGAGAGTATAGATATTTTGTTAATTCAATAGCAGTGCTTACTTACGCCAAGCAGTGAAGTGATTATACGCTGTATTATACTGTTTTCCGTATTGTTTTAGTAGCAATTCTAATGTTATGCTTTCGGCAGTTTCCAGATTTTGTTCGGCTCTTCGAATTTATTTTCATCCATATTCGTACCTGCCGCCACTTTATTCATTACTCAGGTCCTAGACAAATGAATAACGGTTCCTTTCAAAGAAAGTGCAGGGCTGCCAACACAAGGAACAGTAACTGGACAACGTATTGTGATAAATTGGAGTATGGCGATTTGAATTGTGTACAGGTAATGCAACATCGTTGAGAAGAGGAAGACACACGACTCTCAAATTTTCTGGGACAGCTACAAACAGGCTCAGCTGATTAGTGAAGCAAAAGCAAATCTAGAAAGTCACCCAAAAGTACTCCGTACACAAAATGAGACGTACCTTTAGACCTAGAAGCCTCAAATTAATAATTCTTATTAATTAGATAATATACATAATCGAATGTGGTGAGGTGTACTTAAGTGAAACGTGAATATTGTTTGCGCCTACGCATTTTAATTGCATGTGTAATTGTTAAACGTTAAAAGTACAATAATTGAGGTCTGTGTAAAATACTGTCCGAGACCAGAGTTTTAGATGCTGGAAACGTATATTTTTCAGGAAACCAAGCCAGTTTAGGATGTCTCTCCGCTCATCTAGCCATTATCACATTGAGGAGGGTATATCACCTTTGTTCTATTATTGGGTAACTTGCAGTGACAAAAAGAGCGTAGTGGGTTTTACAGGAAATAAACGGGGAAACCGCGAATACAGGCTGGTATTTTAAAAGAGGGGATGAAGAAGCCCCAATGAAAATCTAAGAGTTAAATAGGAAACGTTAAGTCATCCAAAGAATCACCAATCGAAATGTATTAGGTTGCAGGGGCCTGTGTGCATAAACGTACATGGAAACGCAAAATTTGGGACAAGCAGAAGTAGGTGCTGGTGCACAAATAAAGAAATACCGTGTGAGAGTTAGCAAAGTGACACCTAGGGACGCATAAATCGGCGAGTGCTGACTCGAATTTAACAATTTTGGTTTATAAGTGTGTCGCATGTTAGGGCAGTCGTGCGCAAGGTGAAATCAACTTGGTGGTAAAGTTCACAAAAAGAAATGTTGCTGAGTTTCAAAAACCGCGCATATCAGTGCCCGAATGTGAACGATGGAGTGTTTTAAGAATGACGCTAATGTCTAATTAGTAGTGAATGGAGTTGTCCATCAATTGAATAAAACAAAACAACATTGCTCCTAAACCAAACCTCGCCAGTTATTTTCGCTGCCTTCCCTCCATCTGAGGTCATCGTTACTTTTACCGAAGGGTAGTTCATTCTCAACCAAAGCTAATAATGACGCCAGCCGAGAACGGACATCAAACCCAGGATACTTCCGGAGGACGAAGAGGTAAGATGATAGCCGGAAGCACCAGGAAGAGAAGCAACGACTCCTCAAATTGGTCCCAGAATCCCTTTGTGAGTAGTCTTAAAGGTTAAAATTGACTAATTTGGCAACCCTGTTTGCAACAATACCTCTGCAGTATCATCCGGAAGCTGTATCACTTTGTGAGGACGAATACACATTGTAGTGAGTTGTATACTGATGCTAGTACCTTGCAACAATAAGCTAATATTCTGCTTTAACCTTCAGTCAGTTAAACTAACGACAAAGCACTGGTATTTGCATATGGTCACTGTATGGTTGTCAATTGGATCGTCATTTGTCAGCGACGCGCAGCATTCATACAGTCCATAAAGAACAAAACAAAACAGTCTTTTGTTATACATGTACTATGTAATCTCTTTTATTTCAGTTTGACAGTAACTTTGTAATGTGGAGTGCTAAAACACGGATGATCCAATTTATTGCACCTTTACTTGTAACTGTACGTACAAACCTCCCAAAGCCATTTTGCCGAACAGGTAGCTTACCCCACTTCCAGCACTAATTCCGAGGGTCCATTAGGAAAACGGAGGGATCGCTGAGGCGAAACTTTATACTACCAGAATTTTATTTGTTCTTATTTCTTCCTCACAGAAAGAGAAGATAACGAGGGAGAAGGGGAGGGGTAGAAAAACTGCTGTTGGACGGAGAGGTATACTCTTCATCTACTTCACACTTTTGTTACGACTTCGTGTCTTCGTTTATTACCTGATTATTACTAATTCACTCTATTACTTCTGCTTCTAGTATGGCTCTTGCAAAACCTTCTCTACAGCATGATTGACCTCTTTCTATTTCCTTTCACTTTGTATTATATGGAACTAAGGTGACCAACTTATGACATAAGACATTATATAAAAAGTTTCAAATTTTCAGATCAATTCCTCCAGCAGTTTATGAGAGAAAATAGTGCTGTTTTAATCAACGGTGGGGTACTTTGTGAATATCACTGGTAACAAAATGTCTGAATAAGTTTCATTTTAAAATTGGGTATTATATTTTATCATGTTTATAAGGACAATATTTAACATTATTTAACTATTCTAACTTTTTACTTTTAACTAACTTTTAATATTAATCACATTATACCGAAGGGGCTGTACTTTATGACTACCTTGATATTTCATTATTTCTTAGAAAGATCAATAAGGAAAACTTTAAAACAACTAGGTAATTCAGCAGTAGACACATTCATTGACAATAACTATCAACTGCTTGCCTTTAATCAAACAATTAAAATACAGAACTTAAAAAAAATTCAGAAGTTGGGCATAAATCACAGTATAAAAGGTTTCAAATTTTAAGATTAATTCCTACGGAAATTTCTGGGGAAACAATTACTGCTGTTTTAGTAATGTCCAAGAAAATTTGTGTTTCAATTATCAAACCTGGAACCAAATATAAATTCTGTGTTCCAAACATTCTGTACTATACAAAACTAAAACACCAATGACCTTACAAAACAAATTATAAGTATTGCATATTTACTTTTTGATTAATAACAACTTTTAAATGCATATATTTCTTGAAAATTTGCTTAAAAGTTTTTATCTATTACCATATATTACTCTTCAGTAATTTTTTTGGCAAATTTGTTTCGCCACAACAATCAATTTAGTCATAATGAGCACTAAAAATGAAACAAAGAGGTTATTTTAGACTTCAGAAATGGGTAAAATCGGCACAAAAGGGACGCTTCATGGAAAAGCGTCTTTGGCTCACTCCTCCGGCCAACCATTCCCTTCACTGTTGTTCAGTTTCCGACACATCTCATTCAGTAGCGAGTATGGCTTCGTCGGGATATCTGTTTCGTGAAGAGTGGCAGAGAGAATTCTTGTAAGTTACAAAACACAGGAAGTTCGACTTTTATTATGTGAATTTAAATTTGCTAATATAATGGGTTACAACATCAAACGCCACTATGATCAGAAGTATAAAGCACACTTTGGTGATCTTAGTGGTATTTATTTTCAATTATTTCTGAATACTCGTATTCGTAAGCATAATGAAAGAGGCGATATGATTCGCCTCCGTAGCGCAGTTGGTAGCACGCTTGCCTCTGTTGCGGAGGACCCGTGTTCGATCCCCGGTACCAACATGGGGATTAATCCGCACTGGGAGGTCTGGCACAGGCTGCACTCAGCCTTGTTAGGTCCCGGGGGGACCAACTGAGGAGCTACTTGATACAGAAGTAGCGGCCCAGGTCGAGAAGGCCGTATAACTGGCCGGGAGGGCTCAGGGCGCTTACCATGTCCCATTCTTCAGTACTGCACCCCACCAATGCGCCTGTAGTGGGCAGAGGTGGGGGACGCAGCGGCTGGGCGGCAAGCCTTGGCCCTTCATGGGCTGTTACACTACGGTTTATCTCCCTATTAGTTTATTTAATATAAGCTAAAGTATTTCGTGTTTCAAAGTTTCAACACAATATTGAATTTAAAACCAAACAATTTATTATGTTTATCAAGTAGTTTTAAAATATTTTAAGGCCAAATAGCAATGGAACTGTACTGTTTTATTTATTTTGAAAGAGAAACAATTTAATATGTGAATCATAAGCCAGCGTAAGAATATTACAAGCATAAGATAAAGCTTCAAGATTATGAAATTTGCCTAACCGCAAATAATTATGGTATGCAAAATATATATAACATCAGCAAAATAGTTAATAAAGTAGAAATTATTACTACCACGCAGGTGGAACGAAGCCACCACTGCAAGTGTTGTATCCAAAGAATCTTCGTCGCTGGACAAGAGAATGTGGAGTTAGTAACGCAAGTTCAATTGCTACTTCTCCTCTCGTGCCCATGGCTGCTCTATTGACTGCATCATTATATACCAATTTCTTAAAACACTAAGGTTTATTACTAGACAAAATCTATGTTTTTCAAAAATTTCGGCAATTTTAACAGCGTGGTTCTCTTATTACAAATAACAAATTTCAAAAGTAGTAGTGAGGTTGCGCAGAGGTCGAGTGGCTCCATTCTTTAATGGGAACCGTATGTGGGGCATTGTGGTGGACAAATCGGTGTCTTGGTGGGTTTTCTTCGGGTTCTCCTGACATTCATTCCATCAACCGTTCCATCATCAATTTTTCTTTCATTTATTTTGCCCTCATTTCATATCATCACCTTCTTAATTCTCATACCAGGCTACAGACAGATCAAACATTCTTTGATCCAGAGAGGCAATCTGACCCCAGATGCCCACTTGTATGTCCCGGGGTGGGGCTGTAAGTCATCCATAAGAAGAAGGGTGAAAAAGCGAGCGGGATGGCTCAGACCACATTCTGGAGGTCGCAGGTTCTTCTAATTGGGAAAATGTAAGGACCCTGCCCTCTGCTCTGTCGTGGCAGCGTTTCAGCCGCCCTTCTGATCCATTTGTCTCATCTATCTCCCGGAGGGTGCCCTCTCAGGGACATAGGCACGAAAGATCGCCCTTCGGTCGAGCTGATAAGTTCCCCTCCGCAAGTTGTCATAGAGTCCAGGACTGAAAAAAATAATAAACTCTTACACAAATTTTCTGACCCGTAACATTCACCAATACCATTTCCTTGTGCATTATCATGCTTGTCACGTGCTGTCTGTTCACCAGCTCGTGGCCTAAGGGGAATTACGGGGAGAGAAGAGACATTCCACGTAATATTACCCAAGTTCTGTAAACTTTCTAGGTAACGTTGCTGTTGGTTATGTTGCCAACTTACGTGCAATGTTATCCCCGTTACGTTTGCTCCTAATATCTCTTAATTTCAGTTAAAATTGGATGAGTTCCTAGTCCCTATCTTGGAAGTAAATGAAAAAGTAGTGTAGAAGTGATGTGATATTGTGGTTGCAGAGCAAAGAGTTTCAGATTGACAGTTCTATGTGTAATAGTTATTTACGATACAAGGGTTAAAAGGTAGATTTTATTTTGTGAGGAGATGTGGTTCCGCAACGAGGCTGCAGGCCGAGTTCAGGAAACCTACAAGTATAATAAATTCCTTTTAACCCGTGCATCATACACTATTTTTTAGACAGTCCTGAATATCTATAGATGTATTATAGATCATAAATATATGGTTTGTTTTACCTTTCTCATGGTCGTGATGTTTTTGGGTGGCGATGTTCATTTGCCTTGCGTAGCATCAGTGTTGGCAACATGACTTTTACAAAACCATAATATTCTACATAAGGGAGGCGGTGGCAATAACAAAACGTCGAAAATAACGTAACGAAATTTAATTAATTAATATTACAATTTTTTCTAAACTTACTCATATTCAAAGTCAAATGAGCCGTCATTTTAAAAAACCATTGTGTAAGTCAGATTCACGCACTACTGGAACGAAGCGATGGTCATATTCCACAAGAAAACAAAGTTGGCATTATCGGAGTGCTAAAAACTTTTGAGCACTGAGCGAAAGAATTTTCTTATTTTTAACAGTCATGAACTACTAAAAATACCCCTTTTACTATCACCTGTCTAAAAAAAATGTATAGGATGATTGAAACAAACATACCTAAAGAGGTTTCTAAAGTGGACCCATTCTTGGTTTCATTGTATCATTGTAGCACCCATATATGTGTGACCTCAATCACATAGAACTAGCTTGGGCCAAGACAAAATGAATACTTAAAGAAATTAAACAGTTGACTTGTCCTTACAGGAGTTGTACGATATACGAGAATGTTCGAGGGTACATCACTTATGACCGAAACAGATTGGCAGGGTTTTAGAAGAATATACACAAGGTTGAAAATGATCAGTGGGAGAAATACGGAATAGTTGAAAATGTCGTTTACGTTTTATGAGCTAAATATACTCCATGAACTGAAAATAACATTTAAGTTCCACTATTTTCCCTGACTTCTTTGCTTTGATCTAGCGTGAATACGCATTCCAAGGTTGGTACCACTATCGCAAGCGCGACCAGAAGCACTTCAGATATCGCTGTTTACCTGAAATTGTTTAATCACATACTTCACTTGCTGCATTCCTGCCAAGAACTATGAGCTGCTGAACAAACTGTAAACAGTGATGCTTTCATCCTCTTAACATACCTTTGTTCTTCTTTGTCCACCTCCTGCCTCATTCTCTGTTTCAGTCTTACTTGCCTGTTTCGACTTCATAGTTCCCTCCACCATTTCTTGGGCCACCCTCTCTTCTTACTCTGTGTGGGTAGTTGGAGCTGCATAGGAATAACTTCTTTCTTCCATTTTAATTCGTGCAATCTTTATGCATCGAAGTCATTTAATTTCTGTGGGCTGTATTTCATTGTTTATGCTGCAGTAAAGTAAGAGTGCGCGATCAGAGGGAATGAAATCGAGAATCTCACGATGCGGGTCTCAAACGTTACTAGGGAACCTTTTACTGCGCAATTTTTAGAGAAATTGAAACAATCAGTGCAAAAGTTTGAAGAATCAGCAAATAAGGAAAGCATCGTGCTGGAGAACAAGAAGCAGAAGATGTGAAGAAGGAGAAGGAGAACGAGAAAAGCAGAAGGAAGAGAAGAACAAGTAGAAGAAGAAGAGGAAGGAGGAGGAGAAAAACCAGAAGGAAGAGAACTAGAAGAAAAGGAAAAGGAGAGGAAAAAGAAGGAGAAATGCAGAAGGAAGAGAAGGAGAAGGAGGAGAAGTATAAGGAGAAGAAGGAGAAGAAGAACGATAAAAAGCAGAAGGAAGGTAAGGAGAGGAAAGAGAAAAAGCCGTAGAAAAAGAGCAGGAGGAGAAAACGCAAAAGGAAGAGAAGAAGAAAAAGCAGAAGGAAGAGAAAAGGAGAAGAAGAAAGAGAAAATGCAAAAGGAAGAGGAGGAGAAGAAGGAGAAAAAGCAGGAGGAGAAGAAGAAGAAATAGAAAAAACAGAAGGAAGAGAAGGAAGAGGAGAAGAATAAGAAAAATAAGAAGAAGAAAGAAGAAGAAGGAAGAAGGACGAAGAAGACGAAGAAGACGAAGAAGACGAAGAAGACGACGAAGACGACGAAGACGAAGAAGACGACGAAGGCGAAGAAGACGACGAAGACGAAGAAGACGACGAAGACGAAGAAGACGACGAAGACGAGGAAGACGACGAAGGCGAAGAAGACGACGAAGACGACGAAGACGAAGAAGACGACGAAGGCGAAGAAGACGAAGAAGACGACGAAGGCGAAGAAGACGACGAAGACGACGAAGACGAAGAAGACGAAGAAGACGAAGAAGACGACGAAGGCGAAGAAGACGAAGAAGACGACGAAGGCGAAGAAGACGAAGACGACGAAGACGAAGAAGACGACAAAAAAGAAGACGAAGACGACAAAAAAGAAGACGAAGAAAACGAAGAAGACCTTGAACTAAGGATTTAATCATCGTAGGTAAAGGAAATCCAGGTTTTGCATTGTGTAGGTGGGCTTATGTTCGTTTCTATTTAAGCGCTGTAAATCAACTAGAATTCAGCTTTTACGTAGCGCAAGAGAAGTTATAGGTTTGAGCATTTTTGCAGCACATCCACATCCACAGCAGCTGCGTGCGACTTTCTCACTCAAGAAAGTTTTATGGAAGTGACACCGTTCAAAACGAATGGGATAACAGGCTTTAGAAGTTTTCTGCGAGAATAGGAAGTGAAAACATGTAACTATGAGAGAAGCAAACAAAATGTAATAGTCTCGCCATATGATGTTAGGAACAGAGGAGATCTTGAAGAATAGCAACAGTTTTGTGGGCTCATAAAAGTGACTAGTGGCAGAGTGGAAGAGTCTCTACAGATGCTCGTTTATAAAGCACCATCCTATCTTAACTGCCACTTGTTGTGACATGGAAATTTTCATTTGATAAAGGTCTTCGCTTGACATCCTGTTGCAGAAACACAAAGGCCATTTTAACTTTATGATTCACTTACTGCTCCGAAAATACACATTCATCTACCAGAAAAAAATGTCCTTTCTTCTTATGAGAGGGATAAAAACCGTGAAAACGAAATGTGTTATTTTATAGCTTTAATGTAAACCAAAATGAATTGCTGTATAAGGAAAGTAATAATTCAGTGTTCTTTTGTTTGCAATATATGAGCTTATTGACGTACATATTTAGAGCATTTCTATCTCTTGATGTAATGTCGAATGGCAAGGAAGTTGCTATGGTAATGTTTCTGATTATTGTATGTGAAAGCATTTCAAGAAATGCAATTATTGATATAATCCATTACGAGCTAAAACAATTGTAGTTGCTTTTAATACACAAATAAATGAAACTCGCCCACTTCATTTTCTTAAAACAATAGTTTTCTTGGAGATTACCGAGCTGAAATAAGTCTAATGATTCCTAAACGTCAGCTAAAGCTGCCACCTAACCCACCTTATACCAGCTGCACGGTGTTTTGCCTGTCCACGTCCTTGTCGATCGTTACCGTCTGCCGCTATCACAGAAAGGCGCGGATGGAAATACACAATATTTTTAAAACTACTTTTGTTAAGGCTTTACTTACCAACTTTATGAAAGCAGATGCTGAAACTGGCCACTGTCATTGTCCATAATTTTTGGCACCTCTGTAGGAAACTATCCATCACTCACGTTGAGAAATGCTGGCAACTTCCTGGAGGATGTTTTGTTTTAATTCTTTCAGGTGTGTGGGTTTGTATTGTATACTTTGTTTTAAGTAACCCCGGAGATAGAAATCGCAAAAGTTAGGTCGGGGGACCGAAGGGGCCACAAATCTCTACCAATAATTGTCCTGAAACAGTTTCAATTGTTCTCATCGAAAGATTGGCCTATGAGCTGTCGCAGAGTGTTCTTGATAAAAAGGCAAACTCACGCTCCTTATCTGTTTATTATCCTAAAAAAGGGGCAACTTCACGAATGCACGTGCGCCAACTGTTGGCTAGAAAAAATTGGCGCTATAACTCAGGAACTAATATAGTTCATGAAATACCCTTTCATGACGAAAAAAAGGTTCCCTAGTACTCCAATAAGTGATTTCTATATCCGCTAAGAAATTCTCAATGTGAACTACAGGGAGTGATAAATAGTTTTCTAAAGCGGTACCAAAATATATGGACAAGACAGTGGCCAGTTTCGGCACCTCTTTTTATAAAGTTGCTAAGCAAAGCAAAATGTTGTATGGTTTCATCCGCGCCTTTCTATGATAGCGGTAGACGGTAACCAGTGCCTAGGACGCGGACAGGCAATACAGTGCGCAGCCCGTTCGTACATTTTGTGTTCTTCCTTTACCTGGCGCATGAATTTGTCGCCTACTTTTCCCTTCCCCCTCGCTTTTAATAACGCCAGGCGATATCTTCCCTAACTTAGAATACACAACATGGCGGCGTTGCCACAGTTCTCTTAAAATGAAACTTTGCATGATATCCTAACATTAAATTGTGGTTAAATTCATTCGAATTAAGGTAAAAACTAATTACAGTATTATTAACACAATATTTCCGCAAAGTTAGTGGAATAATAAGCCATTTATATCAATTTGTCAAGAAGCTAGATGCTTCCAAATGTTTCAGGGACATTATTTGCATAGCAGTCTTTACAGATCTGTTCTTTTTTCGATGAAGAGGCTCTTTATTGACAATAATTGTGCTGTACATATTTGTTACACTCATCATGTAGAATCCCTGGCAACGTATACCTTAGGTTGCTATTTACACCTGTGGCTGGGGAAAGTAAGAACTCACACCTTGTACTCAAGGGTGAAGCATTAGCTTGACTTACCTGTGGTATACCAATTAGCAAATTGTTTTAGTAGAGGTTACTTAATCGGGTAAGTGTAGTATTTCTTGTGTCTTCATGCAAGGTCAAATCAATTACATTATATTCATTTATGTGTAACGATATGTGTGACCGATTAGATGAAAAGCACAGTCAAACTGTTTTTTTTTTCCTTCATTTCTATTAGCGATATTAAAGTTTGTTTCTGTTGTTATTTCTAAAGGTTATGGATGATGCAATACAAAATAGAATACAAGGTATAATGTAGGTATGTTGGTTTTTATTCTCTCTTCCTTTCCTGCAAGATGCCGCAGTAAACTTTAAATCAGTAGGTACAATTCAGCAATGATGGGCGTAACTGTTTGTATCTATTGTAAATGCATTTAGCGAGCATGTAGCGTGTCAAGAGCACTTCAGCATGCACAATACAATCTCTCTACTACCCACAGATATCCACGTTGATTAAACGGAAGCTCAACAAACGCTCACAAAATCGTTCATAACAAATCAGTCGCTATATCTGTAAACTAATCATTTTTGTACAACTATGCAATCCTAGCATTAAAACGGCTTATAACGGCATAAATGGTACAAAATTACCCTCATTATGGTACTAGTGCCACAAAATGAATGACATAATTACCATGACAACCAGATAGCAATGACGTCATCACCGTCACAACAATTTCTTCCTATATGCCTGTAAGGAAACCTGAAATCGTCACTCTCGTAAGTGCAGCAACATTCAAACACAATAATCACCTCATTAAATTATCTTTTTCGCAAACGTTTTTTATTTTCCTAGAATTAACAACTCTCAGCACTCTGGGCTTCTAAATGTCAAGCAGAGTACAATCAATGTCCTCAATAATTGTATTATTACCTTCCATTTCCCCCCTAAGTGTTGAAACAAGTGAAATATCAGCTCAGCAACCATATTGCATCATACATCCGTGACCTCTGATATATTATAATTCTTGATTCAGCAAACTTATGTATGGTAATGCTAAAATTGCATGATGTGCCTCTAATATAATAAGCAGACTTCCAAACTGCCTTCACACATTATTGTACAACACAAATTTTGAATATCTCTTTGCTTCTTCCAGTCGAACACTGTTGAAGTGTCAACTCCCAGTTCAGCAGTTATTTTCTTCAATATTCCTCCTTTGCCAATTCAACTAATAGCATTCAACCCTTCGTGCATTAAAACAATGACCTTCTTTAGCTTTGATGTCACTTTAAACTTGTACACTTAGTTACAGTCCCAAACAGTTTGATAAAACACAAGAGCAATCCGCTTGGAACACACACACACAATATACGTAATAACACGTGCCCTTTGAAAACAGTAGCAAAACTGATGGGTAGGGCTCAAGGCCAACGCTTTCTTCCGGCGCTATTTATAGCTGGTAAGACGCACCGCGTCAACACCGTGTGACACACTACTAAATTCGTCTTAAACTCAACAGGTAGCATTTTCGTATCACCATAACCTACTGTACAATTCATGCCGGAACCATGCACTGAATCAAACTAAAAAGCGAATATTTGGTGCACATACTCATAGTTAAGTTCATGCTATTAGTGTTAAATTTAGTATGTAATGTGAAGATTAAATTAAAATATATATACAACTCTGATCCGGATAAACGAGATTTTACTGTACCCATGTCGCAAGCAGAGTACACACTAGCTACATAAATAACTATTCTGCTTTCTTAAGCTCCTTGTTCACAATAAAAACTTTTTTTTTTAATTTAAGATTTTAAAAAATTATCGGATATTTTTAAGGCCTGGCAAGACTTCACAATGTTATAAGCATGCATCTACGCGTTGTCTCATTTCCAAACTGAACACATTGATAATTTAATTTATTACGTGCAAAGAATTTTATTACTGTCACGATATAACAATGACATGTTATTTTTAATAATGCTATAAGGCGTCTTAAACCATGAAATATGATTACGATTAGGAAATACAATGAAAATGGAACGAAGTTATAGGTTAACTTCACTATATAATATTGCATTAAAACATTATTATATTCTTAACTTTATAGGCCGAGAAATATCATGTACAATGGAAATACATATAAATAGTAAACTAAATAAGTAATTACATAACAGGAACATTAAGTACAACTCTATGATGATGTTATACAAGACGATAGCAGTTCCTTCAGCAAGTTATGATTCCGAAACATGGACTAGACAGAATCCAAGCTGTAGAAATGAGACTCGACAGATCAACAGCAGGATATCAAATAACAGACAAAAAAAAAAAACATAATACAGAAATAAGGCAAAAATTAAAAGTACAGAAACTATATACATCAGTCGTGACATATAAAACAAACTGGAAACAAGAATTAATAAGGATGACTGAAAACAGAACATATACCAAAGGCAGCATACAACTATTCACAACGAGGAACAGGAAACGTGGGAAGACCTTGGATAAGGTGGAAGCAGTAGTAATTTGGAGATGAAACAGACCAATAGGTGTTCTAAAACGTGAAAAGTATTCTTAATATGCAGGACCCTGATGCATGTTATTTAATGTTCCACATATATTCCACCTTTAACATCGAAGGTTATACTGGTGGCTTTTAACCTCTTGGAGAGCAAAGGTGTTCACTCTCTTAGCGGTGGTTTTGAACTTTGGGCTTAGATTGACTCATTATATTAAATTCACACACTGTCATTAACAAGAACATTAAATATTTATGATCTTTTGAAATCCTGTCAAAACTTCTGAAATGTGTCACATGCCGCAACTAGATCTTGAGGCAAATAATCTATAGCATTATTGGGTAGTCTGTAATAGTGTATTTTCACACAACTTGTACAGAAGAAACTAACAAAAATATAAATGAAGGTAAAGTAACGCAGAAACAAGAAATATAAATAAAATTCTACCGAATTTTGCAGCACACAGTGTCCAAAAAACAAACACTGACAACGCTTAGCATGTTTTACGGGATGACAAACTGATCGGTTTTCAAGAAGGAAATCAGTAGGGAGGTTGAGGGGAAGCTGGCACACTTTTTTATGCGCAAGATGGCCGCCACACGTAATCTAAGGATTACTAGGTAAGGTGGTAGGGGAAGCAGGACGTTGTAGGTGTTTGAAGGAATCTCTAGGGATGACTCTTAAGGCCCATAGCAGTGTATGTATGCTTATGAGCGTTCATGGTGTCTGAGTATGTCCTTCACTATATTGATGTATGCCACCTAACACAGGAGCTTTCTGATTTGATTGAATATATTACCCCAACATAATGTTACCTAGTCCCACATTGCCTGACTAACCTAACCTAATCTATCCTAGCCTAAGCCCCATACTTCTACTCGTCTAACCTATCTTAACCTAACCTAAGCTCCATACTTCTACATGGCTAACCTAACCTAACCCAGCTCCCACTATTTACTCCGGTCTTTGATAATTTAACCTAAGCCTCATACTTCTACTCATCTAACCTATCCTAATCTAACCTGGCCTAGCCTAACCTAAGGTAGATCCTCTTATTATTATTTATTCTATTCTACTAACATGATACGTTTCTAGACATTCATTCTATCCTCTTATCATCTATCCTATTCCCTCCTCTGCTTATCTATTCTATCCTGTCATACGCTACCCTGATCTCCATCTAGGAATTTCATAAACATTTTGATACTATTTTGAGTCCTCTGATAGATCTTTTTAAACACTTTTAGCATATTCTTGATGCTTTTACAACATATTTAACAACTTTTCAGACAATTTTCAGAGTTATTCAGTAATTTTCATACATTTTTAAGACGTTCCACCCCATTTTGCTACAATTTTGCACCCTCTGTTAGATCTTTTAGACGCTTTTAGTATATTCAGAACGCTTTTAACAACATATTTAACAACTTTTCAGACAATTTTCAGAGTTATTCAGTCATTTTCATACATTTTTAACACGTTTCAACCCATTTTAATACTATTTTGAGTCCTCTGTTAGATCTTTTAGACGCTTTTAGTATATTCATGCTGCTTTTACAACATATTTAACAACTTTTCAGACAATTTTCAGAGTTATTCAGTAATTTTCATACATTTTTAAGACGTTTCACCCCATTTTGCTACAATTTTGCACCCTCTGTTAGATCTTTTTAAGCACTTTTAGTATATTCATGCTGCTTTTACAACATATTTAAGAACCTTTCAGACAATTTTCAGAGTTATTCAGTAATTTTCATACATTTTTAAGACGTTCCACCCCATTTTGCTACAATTTTGCACCCTCTGTTAGATCTTTTAGACGCTTTTAGTATATTCATGCTGCTTTTACAACATATTTAACAACTTTTCAGACAATTTTCAGAGTTATTCAGTCATTTTCATACATTTTTAAGACGTTTCAACCCATTTTAATACTATTTTGAGTCCTCTGTTAGATCTTTTAGACGCTTTTAGTATATTCATGCTGCTTTTACAACATATTTAACAACTTTTCAGACAATTTTCAGAGTTATTCAGTAATTTTCATACATTTTTAAGACGTTTCACCCCATTTTGCTACAATTTTGCACCCTCTGTTAGATCTTTTTAAGCACTTTTAGTATATTCATGCTGCTTTTACAACATATTTAAGAACCTTTCAGACAATTTTCAGAGTTATTCAGCCATTTTCATACATTTTTAAGACGTTTCACCCCATTTTTGCTACAATTTTACACCCTCTGATAGATCTTTTAGACGCTTTTAGTATATTCAGGGCGCTTTTACAACATATTTAAGAATTTTTCAGAGTTAATCAGTGATTTTCATACATTTTTTAAGACGTTTCAACCCA
This sequence comes from Tenodera sinensis, assembly GCA_030765045.1. Taxonomy (NCBI): domain Eukaryota; kingdom Metazoa; phylum Arthropoda; class Insecta; order Mantodea; family Mantidae; genus Tenodera; species Tenodera sinensis. The sequence goes on from CM060969.1 coordinate 53,586,638, forward strand.
TTTTGCTAGAATTTTGCACCCTCTGTTAGATCGTTTAGACGCTTTAAGTATATTCATGCTGCTTTTTTACAACATATTTAACAACTTTTCAGACAATTTTCAGAGTTATTCAGTCATTTTCATACATTTTTAAGACATTTCACCCCATTTTACTGCTATTTGCACCCTCTGTTAGATCTTTTAGACGCTTTTAGTATATTCAGGGCGCTTTTACAACATATTTAACAACTTTTCAGACAATTTTCAGAGTTATTCAATCATTTTCATACATTTTTAGGACATTTCACCCCATTTTACTGCTATTTGCACCCTCCTTTATAGAACTTTTAAACTTCCAGTAGAAGATGTCCTAACCATTGATGTTGAAGTTCTTATTACTGCTATTTTTGCCCTCTGTCACAGAATTTTATACAACTGTATGACTCTTTTGCTTGGTTCTGTATGTTCTGGGGGTAACATCTCGAACACACCGAGTAGTTTTTCTAAGTCTAACCCCACCTATTATGATCTAACCTGCTTTTAAAATGTTCTTTACAAATTTATTCAACATTGTTTTTTCTAGCCCTTTATAGAGCTTTAAAATATTACTAAAAGATGTTCTATCCGCTGATGTTGAAGTACTTATAGCTCAGTATTTTTAAGATATATTCAGCAATATCTTTGATAGTATTTTAACACAATCTTCTGTTTATATAAACTTAATCAGGGTATACTTACTTTAAGGTAGTAGGATAGACGCCTCTCCTCTTTTATCTGGGCTGGAGACCAGCACTAGAGTTAAAGTCTAGTGGCAGAGTTAACGCCTCCCTTTATAATTTCTATTTTTCTTCTTTCTTCGACAAGCATCGAGGGAAGCACGGAGAAGCCACGTGAGTAATTTTTTTATTTTTTCTTCTTTCTTCGTCAGACATCATCGGAGGCGTGGAGGAGTCAGTTGATTAAATTTTCATGTTCTACAGGAGACGTAATGGAGAAAATACTTATCTTGAGATCTAAGTTGCATTCTCTTACGTATGGGTTGCAACGTTGTAATGCCCGTACGCATACGTTGATATTCCATCATCTGCAATTACTCTCTTGTCATCATGAGGCGACAGAGCTATTTTATTAGATTCAACTGTAGAAACATTATGAAGTTGGGATAGGATTAAGTTCATAGGCGTTCTTACGATTTTCAAAGTTGTAAGGCACTCCATATAGCTGTTGAAGCTGATGTATTGCCTAATGGCACTATGTTTTATGCCTTTGATCTTTTTTATCACAGAGCCATCAATATCGAGAGCATACATTTTAGGTCTAAGACCAACGAAACGGCGAATGATTTTACCACTTGCTTCATCTTTAAACTTTCCCAACACTTTCTTGTTTTTTGTAGAATAGCATATATGGTTAACAGGGTAATCCGCTGTATCCAGATGTTCAAGCATGTGTAATTTATCCTGGTATATATCAGCTGTAGTCACTCGATGGATGAAGGAATCTGTATCCGTATACAGCAATTTAAGATTCTCAACTCCATAATATGGAAGTAACACATCGTATTGATACGAATACATTAGCGTCTTGGAAATGTCTAGGACACTCATGCCAATGTATATAGGCTTGTTGAACACTATTTTACGAGTAGCCATATGAACAGCTGCAAGATTAGGACCGTATATAGTTCGATCGATAAATGTAGGCTTAGCTATTAGTTTTTCTAATGTTTTGCTGTTTGCTACAAGACGTATATCCATACGATTACGAATATTTTCCATTGTTTTTCCGAACATCGCATTATTGAATAGTTTATAAAGGCCCTTCTCAAAATCATTTCTAGCTTGTTGTCGCAGACGGTTATTAAACTCGACGTAAGGTTTTAGCCAACACGACTGATGAAACTGAAGTGCTCGATGAATCTTTGTTAATAGTAGACCGTGACTAAGAGCTTGTTTCAAGGACATGTAATGTACCACATACTTCTTTCGGGATCCAAGATGGGCAATTAGTTTCTTTGAAGAGGATTCCCCCGGTTTCATACTCTCAGGCAGGAAGGGCAAATCATTATGAAGATCGTGGAGCTCGACAGGATATTCGACATCGACTTCTAAGATGTATCCAAGGGGGTCATCTTCCTTCAATAATTCCAGGCCTATGTCTTCAGGAGAAACCCATTTAAACCCTCCATAAGGAAGGGCCTTACACATTCCCCATCCATATTGGTTGTTTGCATCTTCGTATGTAATAAACTGGGAAGGTTTACGAGAGTCATACTGTTCCATATATATGTTGTTAGCCTCCGCATACCGGTGAGAAACCTGACATAACCCTCCTCTTATGCCAGATTCAACCATGAGTAGCTGATCATAATCAAGAAACAATTCCAACTCGATTCCAGTATACAGCAGCATAGCATCCCATGTAAGTCCTGGAGAAGTAAAATAATGTCCAGGATCCACTTTATGAGTTTTCAGGGTTTGGTCTCTAAATGTCTCAAAGACATCCGCTAGGAGAAGAACATCCGAAATTAAGTACAAATCACTGTACTCGCCAAGGTTTCGGACGTTAAAGTGCTTCCACACGCTCAGAGCATGATCATAGTCCTCACTACTGATTTCTTCACTGTTTAACCTGTTGTAGAAGACATCCCTAGAAGGCAAACATGTATCGTTCAGGACATCCCACGATGTTACGTAATCATAGGGAAATACCCCCTTACGAGTCATCAAGCCAATATTCTCTGCTCCAAAGTACTTCGCTGTTTCAGGATGCGTTTCAAGGTTCTTTGCAAGCTTCTCCAAGCTCGTACTGAGGAAGCGGAAAGTATCCACAAATCTAAGTTTAATATCCCCAACATACTTGGAGAATGATATATAACTTTCCTCTGAATTTGGTATCACCTCCACTCTTTCGCTTGTGCAACCTAACTCCTTAACAATGAAATGAGAGTCATACCCACTAAGGTTATGCATGAAGACAGGTATATAATTAGGTATTTTACAAGCCAGGTTACATTTATTATGTAAAGATGCTCTATACATCCCGGAAACATGATCGTGATCGCGAACCTTCCAATTATCTTCTGTAAATTCATGTTCACACAGGTAGCATATTGTAGAAGCATCAAATGATTCTTGTTCTTCAGCTGTAAGACTAAGAGGTTTAGCAGATTTGTATAAGTCACTAATTTTATTTGCCAGATCCATCAGGCATTCCATAAACTTCTGTGCAGCGTCAGGCCCTCGGTAAACATACGGCACAGTAGGAAGAGTTGTTTCTAGTTGTTCAACACTGGATGATGGCTTCACATAAACACAAAAGCTCATAGGAGAATGACTTTGATAGGGAGTTGTGTAGGAGGTTTCAGGGTTAGAGGAGCAGGTATGGAGGGGGGTGAGAATGCATTCAAAATCGGCGTAGATAACATAGGGCAGTTTCAACATCCTCTCAACATTCTTGAACTTAACGATAGAGTTATCCATTGTAGGCATAACGCACCTAGCAATGCCGTATTGTCTACATATTTCGCTGTGCTCTTGCAATTTTTCCATTCCACATCGTCCATGTTGGTCATCAAAATGACTGAAACATCTTTTACATACATAAATTCGTTCTTTATGTTTTGTTTTCTGCCCCCGAATAAGCTTCTCAAAATCCTTTATATACACATAATGATGTTTGTCAGCTGAATCACTCAACAGAAGAAGGTCGCGGTGATCAGATAATTCTTCATCAACAACCTTTATGGGAAACACTTCACATTTATCATCAACTCCAAACACATTTATGGACATATTATTGAGTTTTTCAAATTTAGCGATTTCACCCAAGCTCGTAGGAAATGAGACGCATGAGAAATCGTATTTTTCTTGGTGATCCTTATACTTGCTAACACGATGAGCATTCTTTTGAATGAATTTTGCAAGAACCGCATATATAAAGCATTTCTCGTCACTATAATTTTGAGGGTTTATACAGGCTTTTCTCGCTTCCACAGATGCAGGTAGAGGAATATAGCTGCTCCCTCGAAGAAGATTATACTTGTTAATACGCAGTCGAACACCATCAACAGCCAGTAGAGCCCAATTACTACCTTTCAGTTTACTTTCCTCCATTTCAACATGAAGCTTCTCGAATTTTTTTTCCAAGATGGTGTTCATATCAGTTTCTAAAAACACAGGTTGGTTACGTGTTTTAAATGTTCTGTCACATGTCTCTCCATGAACATTCACAAATTGACAGTCGACCATGATGTTAATTTTCACACTTTTATGTATCGACAGTTCTTTCTTTATAGCTTGAATTATACGATGTTTTGACTCCTGTAGGTAAGTTTTCATATCCTTGAAGGTGTCACAACGTATATAATATGATTTGAGTCGTCCTTCAAATGATGTTTCATACTCGATCATATCACACTCATCAGTCATTGTCAATAGATGATGCTTGCTAGGTTCAAACTTGATTTTCTTGCGAGATACAGTTTTTTCACATCTTTCTTCATGTACGTCTCTTCTATGCTCAGTATTGCAAACATCACCACAATGTTTACACCTGTATACTCGACCGCATACCAACTCATGTCTCTTCTTATCATAGTTGCGTAGAAAACGCTTATCACATTTGCTACAGCTATAGTCTGGCATGGCATTCAGAACCGATTCCATCACTCCACCATTCCACATCTTTATAATATGTAGTGCAACACTTGTAAATTATATAAGTCAATAAATGCTTATAGCACTTTCCACTAACTCGCCTTGATAACTTATCAAAGCTATTGAACGGTAATCTCGCTAAGAGAAGCTGATCTGCTCGACTCGAAGGTTAATTACTGAATAACTATGTAAGCTCAAGCAAACCCTACTTATTCCACTAGCACGTACCTTATAAATTACTACGCGATTCAAGATTAAGTTTGTATTTTTAAAATATATATCATTAAACTACGTGAGTCAAGGATCAACTTGTTTCATTTTTATTTGCCAGTTCAACGTTAACATGCATTTCCGCTCATTTTTAAAGTTTAAGCAAGGTAAATTATATTTCAACCACTGTATTTATAGAAATAAATGTTTATAATTTTAATACTTTCATGCCGAACACACACACACACACACACACACACACACACACACACACAGACACACACACGCGCGCGCGCGCGCGCGCGCAAAATTAAGACGTGAAACGGCGGTTATGTATCTTTAAGCAACATTTCTTTTATCGATATCGGATGACAGTAATGGAGCCATCTAAACAATATTTAAACGCTTAAAAAAGACAAATTTCTGCTATATTTCATCAAACCTTCCTATTTTTATGACTTTTTCTCGTCTTTTACGCACTTTGAAACGAATCCAACAGAAAAATTAAGACGCGAAACGGAGGTTATGTATCTTTACGTAACATTACTTTTATCAATATCAGATGACTCACGATAATTCAAGATCACGATTGCAGCGCCTCATAGCGGCTTCAATCAGTACTAAAACGCACATTCGACAGATTTTATACTCTTTATGACGGTAAATTATATATTAGCCCTCAAATTATCATTGTTTTTATGGTTTTCCACCGTTTTTACGTACTTTGCGACGAATCCGACAGAAACATTAAGACGCGAAACGGCGGTTATGTATCTTTAAGTAACATTTCTTTTGTCGATATCGGATGACAGTAATGGAACCATCTAAACATTATTTAAACGCTTAAAGAAACAAATACCCCGTATTTTTATAATTCTTTCTCCATTTTTTATTCACTTTAAGACGAATCAAGCGTCAAATTAAAACATGAAAAGATGATTATGTTTCTAAGTACCATCATTTCAACAACAAAGACATTAATTTTAACTATCACCACGAAATAAACCTATTTGCACGCGTCTTAACACGCTAACATACTATATGTTACAATCTCTCAACTGAACCTCTCTAAAAACGTGTCCCAACAGGTAAAATCGTCACCATGTCATTAACGGAAAAACCCTAGCCTCACACAAAGGTCTCGATTTATAACATTAGAGGTGAAACTAGCCTCAAACACAGGCGTCGACATTATAACCAAGCTGGTAAACCGTAAGAGCACACTCGAGAATGCTTTTAGACATCTAAGGACATATTTTCTCCATATTTTTACAGATACTTATAAATCACAGTACTTCTTCTTCTTCTTCTTCTTCTTGTTCTTCATATATTCTCATTCTCCTTCATGCTAACAGGGAATATACGCGAACTGAAGGTTATTAGCTGAAATATAAAATAAAATCTCTTCTTCTTGTTCTGGTTCTTCTTCTTCTTCTTCTTCTTGTTCTGGTTCTTCTTCTTCTGCTTCTTCTTCTTCTTCTTATTATTATTATATTCTCATTCTCCTTCGTGCTATCAAGAAATATACGCGTAATTTTGACGTTATTACCTTAAATATTAAATAAAATAACAGCATTCTCCGTCAATTATATCTAAACCGACTTTTTCCGTGTTATGCAAGATTTAAGCTTCTAGAATCAACACAAGCAATGTTTCTCTCAATAACAGCATTTTTTTATAATTGATTTTGTAAGTAATAACACCAATTTAAACTTTATTACAGATCTCTAAGACCCTAGTTTGCAAAGTATTTAAATGAACCCTTAGAGATTCGAACTAGACCCCACAGTACAAAAGCTACCATTTTTATCAATAATTCAAGAGCAGATATTTAACTGAAGTGTTTAACTTTTTATTTCATCACGCTAACTTTTTTGATTCGCGAATAAATCGACTTTGAAGTAATTGCCCCGTCCCGGTAATCAAACTATGAGTCATAGGGATAAAATTGTCTAGTATATCATTTTATATGCCAAGTTAGCCTAATTTGTCTTTGCATTACTATTCCAAGTGTAAAAATAGCGATATAGAGCAAATTTCAATAATTCTCCACAAGATAGGGATCGAACCTACGATACGTTAACTCTAGCATGTTATAAAATAATCGTCCTTAACAAGTATTATCATATAAAGTTTATTTCAGTCTTCCAACACAAGCGGTTCTCGAAATAATTAAATTTACCAAATCAGGATTGGAACCCAAGACTCCAGGATACCGAGCATACCACAGAGGAAAGCTTATAACAATACCAATTTAATAAAATTTATTCGAAGATTTTATCACTAATAGTTTAGGAGTTATTCCAATAATAATTCATAATTTGCACGGGGATCGAACGCTAGACCACCGAGAATCTTCAAAATTAGACCAAGGATGCGTCGTTTTATTACAAGATAACTACCGTTTACCCCATATCGATATCTCATTTAGTTTAGGAGAAATCAAGCATAATAGAGTAGGGTATAAATGGGGTTTTCAAATCACTCAAAGGGATGCCGCTAATTGGTTAATTGGTTAACAATGGGCGCTAATTGGATTACACGTGTTTTCACACTCCATTGTCTTTGTCGGTGAAAAGCCGACAATGGGTCGACCCTCATCATCTGTCAGATTACCATCGATAAGGGTTGACAAAGGTTGACACGTTAATTACCAATTACCGTCATTGTCATCCAATTAGTGGCGGCTCCTTTGAGTGGCTTTAAAATGTTGTGTTACTGTGACGTCACACCCAGGACAAGATTTTAAAACCACTCAAAGGGATGCCGCTAATTGTTTACTTTAAGTGATTTTAAAACGTTATATCTACCCTACTCTATTATGCTTGATTTCTCCTAAACTAAATGAGATATCGATATGGGGTAAACGGTAGTTATCTTGTAATAAAACGACGCATCCTTGGTCTAATTTTGAAGATTGTCGGTGGTCTAGCGTTCGATCCCCGTGCAAATTATGAATTATTATTGGAATAACTCGTAAACTATTAGTGATAAAATCTTCGAATAAATTTTATTAAATTGGTATTGTTATAAGCTTTCCTCTGTGGTATGCTCGGGATCCTGGAGTCTTGGGTTCCAATCCTGATTTGGTAAATTTAATTATTTCGAGAACCGCTTGTGTTGGAAGACTGAAATAAACTTTATATGATAATACTTGTTAAGGACGATTATTTTATAACATGCTAGAGTTAACGTATCGTAGGTTCGATCCCTATCTTGTGGAGAATTATTGAAATTTGCTCTATATCGCTATTTTTACACTTGGAATAGTAATGCAAAGACAAATTAGGCTAACTTGGCATATAAAATGATATACTAGACAATTTTATCCCTATGACTCATAGTTCGATTACCGGGACGGGGCAATTACTTCAAAGTCGATTTATTCGCGAATCAAAAAAGTTAGCGTGATGAAATAAAAAGTTAAACACTTCAGTTAAATATCTGCTCTTGAATTATTGATAAAAATGGTAGCTTTTGTACTGTGGGGTCTAGTTCGAATCTCTAAGGGTTCATTTAAATACTTTGCAAACTAGGGTCTTAGAGATCTGTAATAAAGTTTAAATTGGTGTTATTACTTACAAAATCAATTATAAAAAATGCTGTTATTGAGAGAAACATTGCTTGTGTTGATTCTAGAAGCTTAAATCTTGCATAACATGGAAAAAGTCGGTTTAGATATAATTGACGGAGAATGCTGTTATTTTATTTAATATTTAAGGTAATAACGTCAAAATTACGCGTATATTTCTTGATAGCACGAAGGAGAATGAGAATATAATAATAATAAGAAGAAGAAGAAGCAGAAGAAGAAGAACCAGAACAAGAAGAAGAAGAAGAAGAAGAAGAACCAGAACAAGAAGAAGAGATTTTATTTTATATTTCAGCTAATAACCTTCAGTTCGCGTATATTCCCTGTTAGCATGAAGGAGAATGAGAATATATGAAGAACAAGAAGAAGAAGAAGAAGAAGAAGTACTGTGATTTATAAGTATATGTAAAAATATGGAGAAAATATGTCCTTAGATGTCTAAAAGCATTCTCGAGTGTGCTCTTACGGTTTACCAGCTTGGTTATAATGTCGACGCCTGTGTTTGAGGCTAGTTTCACCTCTAATGTTATAAATCGAGACCTTTGTGTGAGGCTAGGGTTTTTCCGTTAATGACATGGTGACGATTTTACCTGTTGGGACACGTTTTTAGAGAGGTTCAGTTGAGAGATTGTAACATATAGTATGTTAGCGTGTTAAGACGCGTGCAAATAGGTTTATTTCGTGGTGATAGTTAAAATTAATGTCTTTGTTGTTGAAATGATGGTACTTAGAAACATAATCATCTTTTCATGTTTTAATTTGACGCTTGATTCGTCTTAAAGTGAATAAAAAATGGAGAAAGAATTATAAAAATACGGGGTATTTGTTTCTTTAAGCGTTTAAATAATGTTTAGATGGTTCCATTACTGTCATCCGATATCGATAAAAGAAATGTTACTTAAAGATACATAACCGCCGTTTCGCGTCTTAATGTTTCTGTCGGATTCGTCGCAAAGTACGTAAAAACGGTGGAAAACCATAAAAACAATGATAATTTGAGGGCTAATATATAATTTACCGTCATAAAGAGTATAAAATCTGTCGAATGTGCGTTTTAGTACTGATTGAAGCCGCTATGAGGCGCTGCAATCGTGATCTTGAATTATCGTGAGTCATCTGATATTGATAAAAGTAATGTTACGTAAAGATACATAACCTCCGTTTCGCGTCTTAATTTTTCTGTTGGATTCGTTTCAAAGTGCGTAAAAGACGAGAAAAAGTCATAAAAATAGGAAGGTTTGATGAAATATAGCAGAAATTTGTCTTTTTTAAGCGTTTAAATATTGTTTAGATGGCTCCATTACTGTCATCCGATATCGATAAAAGAAATGTTGCTTAAAGATACATAACCGCCGTTTCACGTCTTAATTTTGCGCGCGCGCGCGTGTGTGTGTCTGTGTGTGTGTGTGTGTGTGTGTGTGTGTGTGTGTGTGTGTGTGTGTGTGTGTGTTCGGCATGAAAGTATTAAAATTATAAACATTTATTTCTATAAATACAGTGGTTGAAATATAATTTACCTTGCTTAAACTTTAAAAATGAGCGGAAATGCATGTTAACGTTGAACTGGCAAATAAAAATGAAACAAGTTGATCCTTGACTCACGTAGTTTAATGATATATATTTTAAAAATACAAACTTAATCTTGAATCGCGTAGTAATTTATAAGGTACGTGCTAGTGGAATAAGTAGGGTTTGCTTGAGCTTACATAGTTATTCAGTAATTAACCTTCGAGTCGAGCAGATCAGCTTCTCTTAGCGAGATTACCGTTCAATAGCTTTGATAAGTTATCAAGGCGAGTTAGTGGAAAGTGCTATAAGCATTTATTGACTTATATAATTTACAAGTGTTGCACTACATATTATAAAGATGTGGAATGGTGGAGTGATGGAATCGGTTCTGAATGCCATGCCAGACTATAGCTGTAGCAAATGTGATAAGCGTTTTCTACGCAACTATGATAAGAAGAGACATGAGTTGGTATGCGGTCGAGTCTACAGGTGTAAACATTGTGGTGATGTTTGCAATACTGAGCATAGAAGAGACGTACATGAAGAAAGATGTGAAAAAACTGTATCTCGCAAGAAAATCAAGTTTGAACCTAGCAAGCATCATCTATTGACAATGACTGATGAGTGTGATATGATCGAGTATGAAACATCATTTGAAGGACGACTCAAATCATATTATATACGTTGTGACACCTTCAAGGATATGAAAACTTACCTACAGGAGTCAAAACATCGTATAATTCAAGCTATAAAGAAAGAACTGTCGATACATAAAAGTGTGAAAATTAACATCATGGTCGACTGTCAATTTGTGAATGTTCATGGAGAGACATGTGACAGAACATTTAAAACACGTAACCAACCTGTGTTTTTAGAAACTGATATGAACACCATCTTGGAAAAAAAATTCGAGAAGCTTCATGTTGAAATGGAGGAAAGTAAACTGAAAGGTAGTAATTGGGCTCTACTGGCTGTTGATGGTGTTCGACTGCGTATTAACAAGTATAATCTTCTTCGAGGGAGCAGCTATATTCCTCTACCTGCATCTGTGGAAGCGAGAAAAGCCTGTATAAACCCTCAAAATTATAGTGACGAGAAATGCTTTATATATGCGGTTCTTGCAAAATTCATTCAAAAGAATGCTCATCGTGTTAGCAAGTATAAGGATCACCAAGAAAAATACGATTTCTCATGCGTCTCATTTCCTACGAGCTTGGGTGAAATCGCTAAATTTGAAAAACTCAATAATATGTCCATAAATGTGTTTGGAGTTGATGATAAATGTGAAGTGTTTCCCATAAAGGTTGTTGATGAAGAATTATCTGATCACCGCGACCTTCTTCTGTTGAGTGATTCAGCTGACAAACATCATTATGTGTATATAAAGGATTTTGAGAAGCTTATTCGGGGGCAGAAAACAAAACATAAAGAACGAATTTATGTATGTAAAAGATGTTTCAGTCATTTTGATGACCAACATGGACGATGTGGAATGGAAAAATTGCAAGAGCACAGCGAAATATGTAGACAATACGGCATTGCTAGGTGCGTTATGCCTACAATGGATAACTCTATCGTTAAGTTCAAGAATGTTGAGAGGATGTTGAAACTGGCCTATGTTATCTACGCCGATTTTGAATGCATTCTCACCCCCCTCCATACCTGCTCCTCTAACCCTGAAACCTCCTACACAACTCCCTATCAAAGTCATTCTCCTATGAGCTTTTGTGTTTATGTGAAGCCATCATCCAGTGTTGAACAACTAGAAACAACTCTTCCTACTGTGCCGTATGTTTACCGAGGGCCTGACGCTGCACAGAAGTTTATGGAATGCCTGATGGATCTGGCAAATAAAATTAGTGACTTATACAAATCTGCTAAACCTCTTAATCTTACAGCTGAAGAACAAGAATCATTTGATGCTTCTACAATATGCTACCTGTGTGAACATGAATTTACAGAAGATAATTGGAAGGTTCGCGATCACGATCATGTTTCCGGGATGTATAGAGCATCTTTACATAATAAATGTAACCTGGCTTGTAAAATACCTAATTATATACCTGTCTTCATGCATAACCTTAGTGGGTATGACTCTCATTTCATTGTTAAGGAGTTAGGTTGCACAAGCGAAAGAGTGGAGGTAATACCAAATTCAGAGGAAAGTTATATATCATTCTCCAAGTATGTTGGGGATATTAAACTTAGATTTGTGGATACTTTCCGCTTCCTCAGTACGAGCTTGGAGAAGCTTGCAAAGAACCTTGAAACGCATCCTGAAACAGCGAAGTACTTTGGAGCAGAGAATATTGGCTTGATGACTCGTAAGGGGGTATTTCCCTATGATTACGTAACATCGTGGGATGTCCTGAACGATACATGTTTGCCTTCTAGGGATGTCTTCTACAACAGGTTAAACAGTGAAGAAATCAGTAGTGAGGACTATGATCATGCTCTGAGCGTGTGGAAGCACTTTAACGTCCGAAACCTTGGCGAGTACAGTGATTTGTACTTAATTTCGGATGTTCTTCTCCTAGCGGATGTCTTTGAGACATTTAGAGACCAAACCCTGAAAACTCATAAAGTGGATCCTGGACATTATTTTACTTCTCCAGGACTTACATGGGATGCTATGCTGCTGTATACTGGAATCGAGTTGGAATTGTTTCTTGATTATGATCAGCTACTCATGGTTGAATCTGGCATAAGAGGAGGGTTATGTCAGGTTTCTCACCGGTATGCGGAGGCTAACAACATATATATGGAACAGTATGACTCTCGTAAACCTTCCCAGTTTATTACATACGAAGATGCAAACAACCAATATGGATGGGGAATGTGTAAGGCCCTTCCTTATGGAGGGTTTAAATGGGTTTCTCCTGAAGACATAGACCTGGAATTATTGAAGGAAGATGACCCCCTTGGATACATCTTAGAAGTCGATGTCGAATATCCTGTCGAGCTCCACGATCTTCATAATGATTTGCCCTTCCTGCCTGAGAGTATGAAACCGGGGGAATCCTCTTCAAAGAAACTAATTGCCCATCTTGGATCCCGAAAGAAGTATGTGGTACATTACATGTCCTTGAAACAAGCTCTTAGTCACGGTCTACTATTAACAAAGATTCATCGAGCACTTCAGTTTCATCAGTCGTGTTGGCTAAAACCTTACGTCGAGTTTAATAACCGTCTGCGACAACAAGCTAGAAATGATTTTGAGAAGGACCTTTATAAACTATTCAATAATGCGATGTTCGGAAAAACAATGGAAAATATTCGTAATCGTATGGATATACGTCTTGTAGCAAACAGCAAAACATTAGAAAAACTAATAGCTAAGCCTACATTTATCGATCGAACTATATACGGTCCTAATCTTGCAGCTGTTCATATGGCTACTCGTAAAATAGTGTTCAACAAGCCTATATACATTGGCATGAGTGTCCTAGACATTTCCAAGACGCTAATGTATTCGTATCAATACGATGTGTTACTTCCATATTATGGAGTTGAGAATCTTAAACTGCTGTATACGGATACAGATTCCTTCATCCATCGAGTGACTACAGCTGATATATACCAGGATAAATTACACATGCTTGAACATCTGGATACAGCGGATTACCCTGTTAACCATATATGCTATTCTACAAAAAACAAGAAAGTGTTGGGAAAGTTTAAAGATGAAGCAAGTGGTAAAATCATTCGCCGTTTCGTTGGTCTTAGACCTAAAATGTATGCTCTCGATATTGATGGCTCTGTGATAAAAAAGATCAAAGGCATAAAACATAGTGCCATTAGGCAATACATCAGCTTCAACAGCTATATGGAGTGCCTTACAACTTTGAAAATCGTAAGAACGCCTATGAACTTAATCCTATCCCAACTTCATAATGTTTCTACAGTTGAATCTAATAAAATAGCTCTGTCGCCTCATGATGACAAGAGAGTAATTGCAGACGATGGAATATCAACGTATGCGTACGGGCATTACAACGTTGCAACCCATACGTAAGAGAATGCAACTTAGATCTCAAGATAAGTATTTTCTCCATTACGTCTCCTGTAGAACATGAAAATTTAATCAACTGACTCCTCCACGCCTCCGATGATGTCTGACGAAGAAAGAAGAAAAAATAAAAAAATTACTCACGTGGCTTCTCCGTGCTTCCCTCGATGCTTGTCGAAGAAAGAAGAAAAATAGAAATTATAAAGGGAGGCGTTAACTCTGCCACTAGACTTTAACTCTAGTGCTGGTCTCCAGCCCAGATAAAAGAGGAGAGGCGTCTATCCTACTACCTTAAAGTAAGTATACCCTGATTAAGTTTATATAAACAGAAGATTGTGTTAAAATACTATCAAAGATATTGCTGAATATATCTTAAAAATACTGAGCTATAAGTACTTCAACATCAGCGGATAGAACATCTTTTAGTAATATTTTAAAGCTCTATAAAGGGCTAGAAAAAACAATGTTGAATAAATTTGTAAAGAACATTTTAAAAGCAGGTTAGATCATAATAGGTGGGGTTAGACTTAGAAAAACTACTCGGTGTGTTCGAGATGTTACCCCCAGAACATACAGAACCAAGCAAAAGAGTCATACAGTTGTATAAAATTCTGTGACAGAGGGCAAAAATAGCAGTAATAAGAACTTCAACATCAATGGTTAGGACATCTTCTACTGGAAGTTTAAAAGTTCTATAAAGGAGGGTGCAAATAGCAGTAAAATGGGGTGAAATGTCCTAAAAATGTATGAAAATGATTGAATAACTCTGAAAATTGTCTGAAAAGTTGTTAAATATGTTGTAAAAGCGCCCTGAATATACTAAAAGCGTCTAAAAGATCTAACAGAGGGTGCAAATAGCAGTAAAATGGGGTGAAATGTCTTAAAAATGTATGAAAATGACTGAATAACTCTGAAAATTGTCTGAAAAGTTGTTAAATATGTTGTAAAAAAGCAGCATGAATATACTTAAAGCGTCTAAACGATCTAACAGAGGGTGCAAAATTCTAGCAAAATGGGTTGAAACGTCTTAAAAAATGTATGAAAATGACTGAATAACTCTGAAAAATTCTTAAATATGTTGTAAAAGCGCCCTGAATATACTAAAAGCGTCTAAAAGATCTATCAGAGGGTGTAAAATTGTAGCAAAAATGGGGTGAAACGTCTTAAAAATGTATGAAAATGGCTGAATAACTCTGAAAATTGTCTGAAAGGTTCTTAAATATGTTGTAAAAGCAGCATGAATATACTAAAAGTGCTTAAAAAGATCTAACAGAGGGTGCAAAATTGTAGCAAAATGGGGTGAAACGTCTTAAAAATGTATGAAAATTACTGAATAACTCTGAAAATTGTCTGAAAAGTTGTTAAATATGTTGTAAAAGCAGCATGAATATACTAAAAGCGTCTAAAAGATCTAACAGAGGACTCAAAATAGTATTAAAATGGGTTGAAACGTCTTAAAAATGTATGAAAATGACTGAATAACTCTGAAAATTGTCTGAAAAGTTGTTAAATATGTTGTAAAAGCAGCATGAATATACTAAAAGCGTCTAAAAGATCTAACAGAGGGTGCAAAATTGTAGCAAAATGGGGTGGAACGTCTTAAAAATGTATGAAAATTACTGAATAACTCTGAAAATTGTCTGAAAGGTTCTTAAATATGTTGTAAAAGCAGCATGAATATACTAAAAGTGCTTAAAAAGATCTAACAGAGGGTGCAAAATTGTAGCAAAATGGGGTGAAACGTCTTAAAAATGTATGAAAATTACTGAATAACTCTGAAAATTGTCTGAAAAGTTGTTAAATATGTTGTAAAAGCAGCATGAATATACTAAAAGCGTCTAAAAGATCTAACAGAGGACTCAAAATAGTATTAAAATGGGTTGAAACGTGTTAAAAATGTATGAAAATGACTGAATAACTCTGAAAATTGTCTGAAAAGTTGTTAAATATGTTGTTAAAAGCGTTCTGAATATACTAAAAGCGTCTAAAAGATCTAACAGAGGGTGCAAAATTGTAGCAAAATGGGGTGGAACGTCTTAAAAATGTATGAAAATTACTGAATAACTCTGAAAATTGTCTGAAAAGTTGTTAAATATGTTGTAAAAGCATCAAGAATATGCTAAAAGTGTTTAAAAAGATCTATCAGAGGACTCAAAATAGTATCAAAATGTTTATGAAATTCCTAGATGGAGATCAGGGTAGCGTATGACAGGATAGAATAGATAAGCAGAGGAGGGAATAGGATAGATGATAAGAGGATAGAATGAATGTCTAGAAACGTATCATGTTAGTAGAATAGAATAAATAATAATAAGAGGATCTACCTTAGGTTAGGCTAGGCCAGGTTAGATTAGGATAGGTTAGATGAGTAGAAGTATGAGGCTTAGGTTAAATTATCAAAGACCGGAGTAAATAGTGGGAGCTGGGTTAGGTTAGGTTAGCCATGTAGAA
This sequence comes from Tenodera sinensis, assembly GCA_030765045.1. Taxonomy (NCBI): domain Eukaryota; kingdom Metazoa; phylum Arthropoda; class Insecta; order Mantodea; family Mantidae; genus Tenodera; species Tenodera sinensis. The sequence continues at coordinate 53,603,046 of CM060969.1, forward strand.
GTATGGAGCTTAGGTTAGGTTAAGATAGGTTAGACGAGTAGAAGTATGGGGCTTAGGCTAGGATAGATTAGGTTAGGTTAGTCAGGCAATGTGGGACTAGGTAACATTGTGTTGGGGTAATATATTCAATCAAATCAGAAAGCTCCTGTGTTAGGTGGCATACATCAATATAGTGAAGGACATACTCAGACACCATGAACGCTCATAAGCATACATACACTGCTATGGGCCTTAAGAGTCATCCCTAGAGATTCCTTCAAACACCTACAACGTCCTGCTTCCCCTACCACCTTACCTAGTAATCCTTAGATTACGTGTGGCGGCCATCTTGCGCATAAAAAAGTGTGCCAGCTTCCCCTCAACCTCCCTACTGAAATCTATCCAGAAAGGCACGGTTTGAACGGTGTAGCGCATCGAAGTGCCAACAAGAGTATCAGAACGAGCTGTCCACATTACAAATGGGCTTCGAACTGTACACCTCGTACAGAGGTGTTGTGGCCCTACATCGGCGGTGTTGTGTCTCACGGACATGACTCAAAATATTGACTGAATATTTTGAACCGCTCATGAACTCGAGCAATGAGGTCCTCTGCTGACGTTACAGGAGTATCATAAACCATGCTCTTCATATAACTGCACAGAAAACAGAGGTGTCAGATCTGGCGACTACGCTCCCCATGGAACGGTCCACCTCTACCAATCCATCAATTTGGAAATGCGACGTTGATGTGATTCCGCAGATTTACATCAAGTGTGCTGGACCTCATGTCGGCCGGCCATTTCCCCAGCTGTGTACTGTTACGTGTTGCACAGCTGTTAAAAAGTTACTCTAATGGAAGCTACACAAATAACACAGTAGGATGCGCACCAGGGACACAAGACATGGAGGAATGTAGCGTCTGCGCAGTAGGCTCAGGTCGGTCATCCCACTACACACATGGCTAAAGGGTTGCTACCTTCCGTATTGAGATACCGAAATGAATGTTGACAAATTGTCAGAACCGTTCGTTCTCAAACTTCGATGCCCTGCAGTGTTCAAACTGCGCATTTCCGGACAAGGGTTTCTTCTTATTTTATTTTGTTGTTTAACGACGCTGTCAATTGCCAGGATCACATCAGCGTCGCCGGTGTGCCGGAATTCTGTCCCGCAGGAGTTCTTTAACATGCCAGTAAATCTACTGACATGGAGCTGTCGTTTTTAAGCACACTTAAAAACCATCGGTCTGGGCCGGAAGGGTTTCTTCTTGATCAGCTTGATATCTCGCCAGGGCCATACTAGAGGGGACCAGGTCGGGCAGCGCCCGCACTGGAAAAAAATTGCCCGCACTGAGAGAATCCCCATTTGTCCTTTCCTATTTTGAAGTTTTGGAAATATTTCAATAATAAATTAAGAATCAAAATAACTATGTATTGAAGACTATATTAATGGTAAGAATTCTGTAGTAGTTATCCATTGTCTTATTCTAGCGTGTTGAATATTCAAATCTCTTGACAGTCATAGGCCGCTCAGGAAGCTGCTAAAACACAATCGAACGTGTATGTACCCATACATAGCATGATTCGTGGTATTTGGAAATCATCTGCTTACAAACGTGCAGTCGCTTCGCTTTCCCTCTCCACATTTCTCAGTAATGAATTCGAACTTTGAAAAATGAGCTTCCAGATCCTAATACGAGGGGCGTCTCAAAAGTAACGCACTATTTTTTAAAATAATAACAAAACGTTTAAATATTTTAAAAAGGGTATATTTTGAAAGCTACATTCAGTACCTATCTTTCCACATAATTTCCTTAAACCTAAATACATTTTTGATACCGTGGTAACAGTTTTTTTAACCCAATGTCAAACCACTCTCCCACCAAATTGGATAGCCATCTTTCCATTTCTTGTTTCAGTTCCTCGTCATTTACGAAGCGTCTTCCCCCAAGATGTTGCTGCAGCTCCGGAAAAAGATGGTAATCCCTCGGTGCAAGGCCAGGTGCACTAGATGGATGACCGAAAACATCCCATCGAAACTGTTCAAAATGGCTTGAGTTTCACGGGCAGCGTGCGGGAGAGTGTTATCGTGGATCAGAAAAACTGTTTTGCTCAACTTTCCCTTCCTTTTGTTTTGTATGGCTCTTTTGAGTTTTCTCAGCACCTCACAAGAGCGAGCAGCTGTCATCGTGGTCCCATGGAGCAGGTAATCGATTAACAGTGTCGTAGTATAAATAACGTACACAAGATTTCTATGGTACCGAGTGGAACCTCATGTTGATGGAATTACGCAGGCGAGCACGGACATTGTACCGTATCGCTTCAGACGATTGCCGTTTGGACTTACCAGTAGCCCGTTCCTCCTTTCGGCAACCTTGCGAGAACTTGCAGCCATGTATCATGAGAAGTACCCAACTGCAGCACAACTTCTAGACAGCTGTACCTTTATGGACGATTTTGCAGCCAGCGTAGATTGTTGAGGACACAGAGTAGCTGAGGACATCTACCGTCAGTGATTATAACCAAATAGTTGTTGTTAACGCCACCAGATGCGTTTTTGTTCTTGCTTTGTTTTTGTAAAAATAAAGAGAGCTTAAGTATGGAGACCTAGCTGTTTGTGTACGTTATTTATACTACGACATACTGGTGCCGAAACCTAATTACTGTTCGAATCACGGATCACTACAGCACGAAACGAAACATCTTGAAGATTTCAAGCAGAAAATACTAAGTTAAAGTGGCAGTGAAGTGCAGACTACTTGAAATAAGACACGGAACCTCACAACGCCACACGACGACACCATTTCAACACAACGGATAAGTACAATAATCCATTGTATACGGGTTGATTTGCATAACGCAGCAGCATGTTTGCAATAACACTTGCTACATTACTTTCATTGATTTGGTAGAATTGTGTATTATGTATGCTTGATAACCTCATCAGTTTCGAGTAGCCATTTTTTTTGCCATTGCCAGAGGTTACTAAACCTCTTGGAATAGCACAGAGCACAGCTGTTCTTTCAAGCTCGCCCCATCTCTCCAGCCATAAATCAAGACAAATCCACTTAGGTCACAGACCTATTATCATTCACATAATGACGGACAAAGAACAAGAACTTAAGAAATTTAAAAGAAAACGTACCACTCAGCGCAATAATTGTACACGGTTTGCAACATCTTTAAATGGCAGTAATGACTCTACAGATCCAGCTGAGATCGAACACATCAGCGATCGTCTTCAGAATACTTTAAACATGTTACTCACCTTAGATGACTATATTCATGACATGTTAACAGACGAAGAATACGAAGCAGACGCACAGACTTGCGAAGAATATTTAGACAGATCGAAGCGCGCACTTCAGCACGCCAAAACCCTCCTTACAAAGAAGAAAGACAAGCCTGGTGTGCTTTCTACTACTAATAACTATTCTGACGGTATACCCACGGTCATACAAGGGGTTAAACTACCCACAATACGGCTCGAACCCTTTTCCGGTGATATAGAAACTTGGTGCAGGTTCTGGGAACAGTTCCAGTCCTCAGTTGACAAGAACCCCACAATATCTGACATAAATAAGCACGTGTTTCTAAGAGGATACCTCGAAGGAGAGCCAAAGCGACTCATAGATGGCATAGCAGTGAGCGCAGATACCTATGAACAGACGAAAAAGATACTTGTAGCACGATACGGAGACAAGGATAGAATAATCCAGGCCCACCTTGACTTCCTGGAAAATTTAAGACCTGCTTTGTCGGAAAGTTCTCAAGAGTTGAACTCGACGTACGTGGAGTGTCATCGCAGAGTACAAGCCCTCATAGCCCTAGGGGAAGATGTAAACCTATACGGACGTATATTGGCTCCAAAAATCCTACGAGCTTTTCCAGCTGAAATTTGCAGACGCTGGCTAATACACGCAAAGCGAGAAAACATTAAAGAAGGTCACATGATGTCATTAATGGCGTTTCTCAATGAAGAGGTAGAGGGATCGCTAACAACTGAGAAGATCAGAGGAGAAACCACCACGTCCGCTCCATCCTTCTATACTCCGACAGCGGCCACTCTTCAAATTTCTGCAAAAAGGGAAAAATCAAAACCGAGATGGAAGAAAACCATAAATCCATTCTGCGTCTTTTGTGAAAATAAAGGCCACTGGGCCCAAGAATGTAAAGAAATAACCAACCTGGAAGACAGAATACAAAACTCAGACTTTCCACGCGATGTTTTCTTTGCCTTAACAGAGGACACACTGTCCATGTGTTTTGTGATGCTTCAGAAAGAGCATATGTCGCTGTACTATACGTTCAGTCAACCACTGACAACACTTGCAATGTCAAACTTGTCTTCAGCAAAAATAGGTTATCACCTGTGAAGAGAGTAACACTTCCCAGACTGGAATTACTTGCAGCCTTGGTTGGATCACGTCTTCTTCGCTACTTCTGCAAGGAAACTGGAATTGATTCCTCTTGTGCCACCTTATGGAGCGACTCGGCCGTCACTTTGGGCTGGATTCGCAACAATCCAAATCGATGGAAAACATTCGTTTGCAACCGTGTGACCGAAATTCATACGTATACTTTGTCTAGGCAATGGAGACACTGTCCCGGCATCGAGAATCCTGCAGACTACCTCTCAAGAGGACTACAAGCAAAAGAGCTGTCTTTGAAGGATTCATGGTGGAAGGGGCCTTCTTGGCTTGTCCAACATCCTAACTCGTGGCCTCGTGATATCACTGTGCCGGACACGGCTCTACCAGAAGAAAAGAAGATCTCTCAAGTCCTTGTTGTTACAGCCCCAGAAACACTGTTCAGAGCGTCACGCTACAGTTCATACTGGAAAATATTACATGTCACCGCGTGGATTCTTCGCTTTGTAAGATGCATAAAAGAGAAAAGAAAGGGATGTGTCAACTATTTATCTGCAGAAGAAATAGAGACAGCAAGGATGTATTGGATACGTCAGGTGCAACGGGAATGCTTCGGTACTGAACTAGCATCCTTGAAGAAAAGTAAACCACTGCCGAAATCTTCCAAGATTTTTCGATTTAATCCCTTCCTGCGTGATGATATTATTCGCCTTGGGGGACGTCTACAATTCACAGATCTGACAAATGATGAAAGACATCCAGTGCTTTTAGACGGATCACATGCATTCACATACCTTCTTATCAGACAGACTCACATCAAGAACAAAAACGCATCTGGTGGCGTTAACAACAACTATTTGGTTATAATCACTGACGGTAGATGTCCTCAGCTACTCTGTGTCCTCAACAAACAGTACTCCTTTCGAATCCCAGAATATCGTTGTGATGACCTTGCCAGCCGATGCAACAACTTTTGCCTTTTTTTGGAGTTGCCTCATCCATTCGTTTCCACAACTTGCACACACTTTCCATAGACACCGATCCTTAGAAAGAATCCTGTGAAGTGATGCACGGCTTATTTCAATATACGGAGGAAGTTGAAACAAACCTGCATCAAGTGTAAGGCGCTGATCGGTGTTCACGACTGCTCGAACCTCGTCAACAATATCCGGAGCGAGGAAAGTGGAGGATCGGCCGCTTCATTGCTCATTGTGTAATGTTATTCTCCCTTCAATGAACGATCGGGGCCAACGAGAAACCATTTGTCTTGACAAAACGTCTTTTCCATAAACACTGCACAACTCGCAATGAATTTCAGTCGCACATTTATTTTTTTCCGCCAGAAAACGAATTGCAGCGCGAACTTCGCAATCGGCGGTAGGAACGAGTGGAGTTTCCATTGTTACTACCGTTTTAATGCCCAAACAATAAACTTAGGGGGCCTAGGAATTTTACGGTGCTGCTACTACACCCATACCTATATACCCTGGGACTTTCAGACTTTTTCCACCTACCGCGCGGATTTAAAAAAATAGTGCAAGTTACTTTTGAGACGGCCCTCGTACATTGTTTTTATTTTAAACTAATAGATTTAAATAGTGCAGAGGACATTGAATGCATGCGTTATGGACATAAGAGACTTCTTTGGCAAACGCAAAAGAGAGAAGCAGCAAAAAAACCAAGTTGTCTCCAACAACACGGTTCACACCAATCAGGGGCCAGTGGTGTAACACGAGCTGACTGCTCATTGTTTAATACAGAGTGCTGAGTTAATAAAGCAAGTTTATCTGAAGGATTACCCTAAACAAGGCAATAGACGTAGTTTCCGCTAAGAATAGTATAAGTGGTTTGTTTGATTGCAGTATGCTGTTCTCAAAGATGCTGTATTTTGTTATGCCCGCACGCAGTTTCAGCGTTATGGCACAAAGGATAGAAGCTATACTGACAAAGGTTTCAGAAACTAGAAGAATGCCTTACGTGCTAAGCGTGGGGAAAAAACTCCAAACGTCAGAGACCTATATTCGTGCCATTTCGATGTAGAAAAAACGTGAAACCTGTACTTTGGTGTCAACATTAGTTAATGAAATCACACTCGAGAAACAAGCTACCATGCTAAATCCTAATTTGATGTAATGCAGCTCTCCCTGGCAATTATAACATAGAGAAGGGGACCAAAAAGAGTCTAGTTTTAAATGTTTTCGAACACATCTCAAGCAACATAAAAACCTTTTGGAATGTTTATCGTACTCACATACCTAAGAATATAACATATACTTCTCCTGACCATTATAACCATAGACTACACTTAGTAGCTGTTAAAACGGTATCTGAAGTACCTGAAGAAAGAAACTTTTATTTTACCAATGTGCTATATTGCACGATTTCTTTCGGTGAGGCAAACTTACATCCTTATATGACGGCAAAACCACAGTGCGTCTTCTAGAACAGCGTTGGAGTGCACGCCTAGTAATTACTAAAGTAGTTTTGTCAAACTAGGAAGCAGTGCTTAGAGTGCTAAATACCATAGGGAGAGAACACTTCAATGGAGAAGACATAGCCAAAAGCGTTGGTTTGAAGACTAATAATGTCACTTAGATTTCGCTCTCTGTTAGCTTTGTACAAGAAAATACATGGATTGCTGGAACCAGCTGATAATCCATTCGTCTCAGACTACAAGCTTAAGTGACGCAATTGTTACCAGTAGCTGTATGAAACAAGAAATCAGTGAGTTTCAAAAACCAGAGAACTTTTCTTCTGTGCTGAAGGAAGCTGAAAATCTGCAAGGACCAGAAACTTTGTTTTCAATTCCTGTACAAAATAAGACTCAGGAAGTCAACTGAAAACACTCATCATAGTCTGTAGCCATCGCATTACACAAGCAGTTCCGACCCAGAACCGCTAAAGGAGACCTTTAAACGACACCGTGGACTTAGTGCTTTTAGATGAGCGCTTCGATGAGAATGAAGAGCTTTTATTGACTATTGAAAGGACAGAACAACATTGAAAATTTCCAACGTCTAGAAAATGTAGGTGCAATTGTGCCAAGAAAAGAACTGTCAGAGGTGCAGGCTAATTTCTCCTCAAAACCCAATGAAAATAAAATGGACCTTTTATACAAAAACGCGGTGTGTTCAAAAAGACATGCATTGTTTGCAAAAGTAACAATGTTTGGATTCAATACAGCGACTTGTCAATTTACATTTTCTACATTAAATGCCATAAATCTATCGCAGAGACTATCCACAACTCATCAGCGATTGGCAAGTCTGACTTTTCCTGCCTTTGAGAAATAGCAAGCACAAGCCTGGGAGCTTGAAGTTCTAAAGACATTTAGAAGCAAAGGAAACCTCAGACAGGAATTATTCTAGATCAGCATTGAGCTGATAAATATTTTTATTTAATTGTTCTTTTAAGAGTGGACCTTTTAATTAAAACATTTATTTAACGCCCTAAAGACTTATGCTTCTTACAGCGTCCAGATCCAACTTCTATAACTTTCTAAGTTTTGGTCACAGTAATTACTTGCTCTTTAAACATTTAAATTTTCATTTTACATTTTCAATATGCCTAGTTAATTTTATATAGTTTCCTTATGCCTGACTTTTATTAAGTCTCTGATGTACATTGATCCGGAAAAATCCATTTTGAACATTTCAAGTAAAACTGGTACATTTTCTCTTCTAGTTCAGATCAAATCAAAATAATGTGTCCTGTAGTATCTGGGCTTCCACAACTACATAATCATCATCATTTTTACCAAGCTTCTTTAAGTAAATTGGAGTGTTAGCAACCTTCAATCCTATCGTAATACTATATGCAAATCTGGTCTCTTAATATTTTGATTTTTAAACCATGAAGTTCTTCCATTTTCCCCTTACCATTTGATGGATTGATGCATTCTGAATTCCAATTCTGTATAATTTTATTTCTAGCGGCAGACTATTTTCCGCTCCTGGAAGTGTTAATGCTCATTGTTCTATTGAAATAACAGACTGTATGGTAACATGAAAAATAAAGCTTACGTCGGTTAAAAGTAAAGCTTCGAATATAAGTTTAGCATCTTCCAACATGCCACACGAAGATTTTAGACTCCAACCCCCCACCACTCTAAACTATCCTTTACAGGAAACTTTAAAAATGTTTGACTATATCAAAAATATTATGTGTTGCATTCACATGACTTTCTCTACTCTTGTACTAACCTTTCTTACAACCTCTTATTCCTATATCTTCTTCGTGTTAGTTGAGATAAACATTTGCATAAATTATATTATTGCTTATTTCCTTGTAGGTACAAGGGGAATGTTAGAATACAGTGTGCTTTGAGCGATAGTCAAATGTTTTATAGCTTTGAGATTCCGTTCTCTTTGCACGCTTAGCATATAAAAAACTCTGATGTGTTGCACTCACACGACTTTGTCTACTCGTGTACTAATCATTCTTAAAATCGCATATTGCTATATTTTCTACGTGTTAGTTGAGTTAAACACTTCCAGAAATTATCTTATTTCTTATTTCCTTGCAAGGGGAATATAGGAATACAGCAGCTTTTGAGCGATAGTCAAATCTCCTCTAAGGCTTTCAAATTCCGCTCTCTTTTCACGGTTAACATATAAACAGATGAATGGCGATGTTACATTTGACAGAACTATAAGTTGTCCAAAAGTTACACAAATAACGAGGAATATCTCCGAAATGGTTCACTCTACAACAAAATTTATTTGGACATAAATTGTGTATTTTAGCAAGATCTACGTTATTTGTCGGGTAAAATTTTGCCTATCTCTTATGGTTTATGAGTTATTCAAAAGTCATCCAGAGTAACCAGGACTATATAAGCTATTGCCAGAAACTTCAAAATATACGTTCCATTTGCTATCAAAATATCTTAAGTATATGTAATTGTAATCAAAATCCTTAGGGCTATTTTCAAGAAAATAAAAATTTTCGAAAAATTTTCCATGTAAAGGGTAGGTTAGGGTGGGGCTATTTTCTGCAAAATCTTCGTGTCGTATCCTTGAAAGACATTAAACTTAAATACCAACTTTGGTTTTTAACCTACTTTTCATTTTCGGGTTATGCTGTCCTCAGACTGACAGACACTCAAACCCACACACGGACTTTCTTCTAAAAATGCTTTTTTTATTCAGGGGGTCTCAAAACATATATTTCCGGTGAAATCTCAACATCGAATTTTTGGGTGGAATACCCCTACTTACCAGTAGAGAAAGTAAATTAGTTCAATGATTTTGAATTTTCAGGGAATAGCCTTTGAAGTCTTCTTTATTCTAGATGACTTTCTCATAACTAGTAAACCGTAAGAGACGGACAAAATCTTACTATGTGAAAAGTGTAGATTCGTTCAAGCACAATGTATGTCGTACACATTTGTGTTCTGTGTAGTTAGCCGTTTCCGAGATATTCGTTGTTTCTGGTTGATGCGGTATTACCCGCTCCTCACTTCCACTATCCTAAGCGGAATGCTGCTTTGAGGTGATTTCTGCTCCGGCTGCTCTGGCGTGTGATCTTAATTTCTGGGTATGCGTGGGTGTTTGCGAATTAATCCTGAACTCTCGTTGGAACACTTTTATTCTCACCAAAATAAGAATGCGTGAGATTTGCCGATCGCTATAAGCAACGTTAGGTCGTTACTGTGTCTTTACTAAGACCGAAGATTGTTACTATTAAATATAATGTGTCCTCACAGTCGAGGATCCGGAATACGAATCCCATGACTGAAGTGCTCGCTCGGAGATCTAGGCGACAAGTGTACTCACCCCCTCCGTCCGGCTTCTGGAGGGCAAGTGTGCTCCCGGTCAGAAGTCACCTCGGACTTCTCCTCAAAAACCCCTCCAATTTCATGGCGCGAAAACTCCGCGTCATGACGCTCTCTATGCTCTTCGCCAGCAGTGGGGTTTTCCAGGAAGCCTACGTGACTATTCCTCGTTTTCCTGCTCAATACCTGCGCTGAGCGATTTCCAGGAAAACCGGTATTACACTGTATCAGGCTGAATACCTGGAATTTACCACTAATGATTTGCCTGCAACATTACGTGTCCCTTCTGACAATTTTAACCCTGAACAATCTTCCCAGGTCTTTCATATCTGCGAGGATTTTAACATTTACTGTTTCTCTAATTCTGCCACATGAAGCAGTATTATTTCCATAATTATGGCGTTCACAATTTCGGCTTCATGGTTCGAGTTTTAAAATACTTATACTTTTCTGGAATGGGAACTTTTTTTTTTTTTCTCCCGCACTCTTGGACATGCAAAGAGAGTGAGCAGAGAAAGTTATGTGACAACAATGCATCGGCTTTTTAAAAGTTATTTTATCTCCCCCTCCTATAAAGTCTCCTGGCTACGGGCCTGCATTTCGCACAATTTTTTTTTTTTTTTTTGGGGGGGGGGGAACACCTTTTAGAAAGACAAAAATTTTAATCCAAACGAGATAACTTCACAGGCCATTAATGGAACATTTAGGGGATATAACTTATTCCATAGCTCGACATGTCAAACATTGACTTTTTTCAAACTGATTAAAACCATTTTCAAACAAAACTTACAAAAAACGAAGGTTTGTATGGGCAGAAGTTAGTCAAAATGCTCATGTCACCTCGTATCCTTAAAAGATATTGAATATAAGTTCGAAGCTCAAAATTTGTATTTATCAAATTGTGTTATTGACAAATTAAGTGCTCACTGACTTTGGGAGTGGGCGTATGTCGTTGTACTGATCACAAAACGTATCTACGTTCTCTAAGTTTTGAGTGTTATTCAGAACTATGTATCTACTACTGGAGAGAGTTGGAGAAAGTAAGAAGTGCAATGCGGAACGGCGTTCGTGATTAAAGGTCATGCATGACCCGTTACGCGAGTAATAAACCCAACTTAGAAATCAACCATTAAACATACCTTCTTTCCAGTAACAGCATCGTGCGATGGTGGTGTAATGGTCAGCATAGTTGCCTTCCAAGCAGTTGATCCGGGTTCGATTCCCGGCCATCGCACTTATTTTTTTTACTGTGCTTTACACTCTTCTCATTGGACATAACCATAAATTTATTGACTTCAGGAATACACTACTGAAATGTAGTAGAAATCTCGTAAAAATTGACTCGTGACTTTAAAAATCCAGGGACTATAAACTCAAAATGTCTTTTGACTTTTGATATTACTAATACTTATATTTATATAATGCACGTTAAAAATGCAGAATAAAATGTTTTTTATTTTGAAATTTAAGGTTATTGAAAACGTGCCACAGTGCAGTTTTCCTCCAATTCTTCTGAAATTTGTCATATGAATTCCCAAAACATAAACAGGTAAATCTGTGGCATGCATCTTTTTCTTTTGAATGGTTTTTGAATTGTTAATTTTTAAATCTGTACAAAACTTTAACAAAACTATAAACTTCAAATAAGAGGAATTAAAGGTTATTATTTTTTTTTTTAACAAAGGCTATTAAAACAAAATTATTTCACTGATATGTACGTTATAATCACATACGTATAATAGTTCTTAAAAACGGTAATTTTTCAAAATTGCATCCTGCGGAGCATTTGGCACAAGATGTTAAATAAAGTTAAATTGAAGTTGGACACTAGGACGATATCACACTGAAATTAAAACAGTTTAATGTTAATGTGAGACAACATAGAATATAAATCTTTAGCCAAATTGGCTGACAACTTTAGAAAATTATATTTTCAGTTGCATATTCCCTTAAGGCGTCAATTGTTTTAAGTTTCCTGCAGGCTTTGCTTGGAGAAAACGAAAGAAATTGAGTGTTACCTTCACATGAATTTCTCTACTCATTGCCATTTATTCTTATGTAGCTTCTATAAACTATTCTTATGCAAACTTTTTTTCCAGCCACTTCATTTTAATCGATATTAAAGTTTGCAGAATAGTTCCCTTGCCTCCTTTCGTGGAGGTTCAAGGCGCAGAGGCTAGTAAAATGTGAAAAACAGGGTCGCTAAGCGCAAACTTTGAAATTCCATGGGTACTCTTTGCATGGCATTGCGAGAAACAACCAAATGGTGATATTCTGAAAGATATCCTGCGTGCCACATTCACATTATTTTCTCTACTCACTCCTCTATAAGCTATTCCTGCAAAAGCGTGTTCCTCTATTTACTTTTACTCTAGGTAAGATTTAGTTACGCATTTCGTTGAAAGTATAATATAACTAACCTAATTACGTGTAACAGCCTTTTCTGGGCCAAAGCCTATTGGCTGGCCGCTGCCGCTCTCATTTCTGCTCACTGCAGAAGTGCAGTAATAGAATATATGACATGGATAGCGTCGTTATAGGGAATTGCAACAATTAACATACACTATCATAAATCTAGGATGTAATGGTGTCCATAATAATAAAAATAATGAATAATAGTGTCAATAACTCCTATCTGTAAATATTTATAAATCTAGTTGACCCAAATAAAATGTAATGGAACACACATAAGGTCTTCTAACTTATGTTTAATTTTTAACGTCACATTCATACTTGTAATTAGTATTCTCTTTATTATGCTCTCAGATTTTACTATTTACTTCGCAGGCCACAGGTTCAACATTGACTAATCCAATATACTTCAGTTCATGTTTGAACCTGTCACAATAGACCATCCTAAGTAATGTAAAAAGAGGTTTTTCAGTCCGCAAGTCGCGAGTTTATTTAAGCAATAACATACCTTGCGTTAGATTTGGTTTGTTTATTTTAATTAATAATACAAGTGCAGAGATGAAAAATAAATCTAGGTCTAACTACTTGCGGAATATGTCGTACTTTTTTGTTGTAAAGAGCATATCTTTCATGTTAAATGTCTTTGGAGCTACACAAACTGAAATCAGCCTCCTCTGTGGTGTCACGGTAGCGTGTCTGCCTCGTATTCCAGAATCTCGGTTAGGACGGGTTACCTGGATGAGCGGTTTTTGCCGGAGTTTCCCTTATTCTGAAGAACACACGTCCAGTAACTCTTAAGTTCTACAAACCTTGGACAAATTTTAGTATCACTTAACCCATTTCATTCATCGCCTGATATGATCTAACTGGCTAACGAACTTAAGCCTAAAAAATCTGATGTGTTGCACTCACATGTCTTTCTCTACTGTTGCATTAACCATTCTTGCAAACTCTTATTTCTAAATCTTCCTCGTGCTAGTTGACATAAACTTTTGCAGAAATTATTTTATTGCTTATTTCCTTGTAGGTGCAAGGGGAATATGGGAATACACTAGGCTTTAAGCGATAGTCAAATCTTTTAAATATTTGAGACTCTGCTCTCTTTGCACGGCTAAGATATACAAAAATGAATAACGATCGTCCATTTGACGAAATTTAGGTGTTGCAAAACTCACACATATAACAAAGAACATCTCCAAAATGATTCACCACACACACACACACACACACACACACACACACACACACACACATACACACACACACACACACACACACATACACCCACACACCCACACTCACTCACTCTCACACTCACTCACTCACTCACTCACACACACTCACACACTCACTCACACTCACTCACACTCACACTCACTCACTCACTCACACTCACTCACTCACTCACACTCACTCACACTCACTCACTCACTCACACTCACTCACTCACACTCACTCACTCATACTTACTCACACTCACCCACACTCACCCACACTCACCCACACTCACCCACACTCACCCACACTCACTCACACTCACTCACACTCCCACACTCTCACACTCTCACACTCCCACACTCCCACACTCCCACACTCCCAGACTCTCACACTCTCACACTCTCACACTCTCACACTCTCACACTCTCACACTCTCACACTCACACTCACACACTCACACACTCACACGCACACACTCACACACAAACATACATATACAAATAATTATTGGGACATAGATTGTGTTTTAGCAAGCTTTACATTTGTTGTATAATAAGACTTGGTCTATCTCTTTTTTCCAAAAGTGTTTCAAGTAAAGGACAGTTTAGGGTGGAGGAGTTTTCTTCAAAATCTCCTGTCGCATCCTTGAAAGACATTAAATTTAAACACCAACTTTGGTTTTTAACCGACTTTTCGTTTTTGAGTTAAGCTGTTCACATGTCACAGGCACAGACATGCGCACACGGACCTTTTTCTAAATTTTTTTTTTTTTTTTTTTTTTTTTATTCAGGAGGCCTCAAAACATATATTTCCGGTGAAATATTGACACTGTTCGCCTACCACCTAGGCGGCTCTAGTTTGAAACTAGGGACCCGCATGTGATATTTGTGATGGACGAAGCGGCGTCTGGGCGAGTTTTCTCCGGGTTCTCCGGTTTCTCCCGCCACTCGTTCTACTAATAGCTCCATCATCACCTTTACGTTTCATGGATTTCGCCCACATTTCATATCATCCTCTTCCACACTATCAGACCTCGTGCACCCGCTTCCAGGTCTTCACTATGTCCGGTTCATAGGTTCCTCTGTTCCTCGACAGGCGTCTGACCCTAGGCACTGGCTTGTAAGCCCTAGGGGTGTAAGTTCTACATATGGGGAGGTAATCAGGTAAAGAAAGAAAGAAATCTCGAGATCGAATTTTTGGGTAGAATACAATACTTCCTCTACTTACTATACATAGTTCAGAAAGTAAAGAAAGGATTTAAGTCCTGTTTTAACAGTTGTACGGTAACAAAAATTAAAGCCATGTTATATAATGCAAAAGTAATTAGCTGTTAGGTTGAGTTTTAGCTTCTGCTGTTATATTAGTATTCGCTAAAATAATACAAATGCAGCTTTATTGAACAAGATTTAATAGGGCATTTTAGAAGTACTATTATCATTCCAATGTTCTATTGTTTCAGAGTTAGGCAAATAGTGTCATATAATATGGATAGTTTCGTCAAACGATTTATGTGGGGAAAGACATATGTTTCATTGCGAATTTTAACTTGAAACGAGCAACTGATCGGGCAACACTGACTGAAAGCATTAGTTATCAGCCTTTGATTATCGGGACAACAGTCAGTCGCAAGACTCAGACCTAACCGATAAATTCTCGACCCGAGCGACAGTCAGACCGTCGTATCTCGCCTACTTCATAAATACAATATGAATTTAAATAGTATATCTCAAAGATTTGACAAGAAAATGTTAAATTCTATAAAACAAAATAACCCAAGAAATATCAATTTTGATTAGTGTAGTTTGACAGGCCAACTGAGGGAAACCAAATCCAGGAATTACATTTATTTCGATCTTCTCTTGTAACTCAAACCAGAGCGTAATCCCAAAAAAATCTGACTTTGCATTAGTTATGAGAAAAAATTATTGTCAAATTAAAACAGAGTACAATTTTGATTGTTAATCGATTGTGATGTATAATAATTTATTTTTCAGCGACTTATGGATACAGTTGTAGGCTCTGACTAAAGAAAATAATGACCACGTGGTAATTTGTACAAAACAAAGGAATGACCGAGTGATAATTCGTATGTAATTGATAATTTATGTATGAAATAGTTGCTATATATGAAATAGTCAGCGTGTTGAAATGAGATTTTACCGCCTCATTCGCAACTGTTTGGAAACTATTGGAGGCCGTTGTGCTATTGGTTCGCAAAAAATCAATTAAATAATGCTGCATAAAATAGTTATTATTTACGATTTTGAATGTTTTTACTTTCTCTACTAAGTAATGTAAGTAGGAGAAGTATTGTGTTCGACCTAAAAATTATATGTCGAGATTTCACCGCATATATATGTTTTGAGACCCCCTGAATTAAAAAGAGAGAGAAAAAATATGTTTTTTTTTTTTTAAGATAAGGATGCGCACGCGTGCGTGTGTGTGTGTCTGTCTACAGCGTAACTCAGAAAACATATCTTGGCATCTAAGGATTGGACAAGAAGAAATTGAAGAAAATTCCTCGACGCTAAACTACGCTTTACGTGGAATTTTGACTTTCTCAAAACTGTTTCTAACGATTTTGAATAAAATACCATATGCTTAAGGCATTTTGTGCCAAATAAAATGTAGACGCAACTGTACCTTCACCAAGAAGACTTCGACCACGCCACCGATGATGTCCACCGCAGTAGTGGACGAAACGTCTGGACCAAGCTACTCCAGCAGACCACGGCAAATCATCCCGGAAGACTCTTTTAGAATTTCCAACACCGGCCGTGAAAGCCTACGCCTACTCAATAAAATGTAGATTTTGAATTCCCTAGCTATAGCCCATATAGTCCTGCTTACTATTGCTGAATTTTGTATAACTGGTGACCGTAAGAGATAGACCAAATCTTACTATACAAAAATGTAGATCTCGTTAAAACAACCAAATTACATGTGATGTATTTCTTTGTGGAGTGGACCATTTCGGAGATATTCCTTGTTATTTGTCTGAATTCTCTAATAGTTATACTTTTCTCGAACGGGAGGTCGTTATTCATTTTTTATTTCTAGGCCATACAAAGCGAATGGAATTTCAAAGCCGTTACAGAGCGAGTAGATTTAAAACGATTGACATTACTTATAGCCTATTTTATTTCCATGCTCTCCTTGCACCTACAAGAAAATTAGCACTAAGATAAAAGGTTATCTCGGTTAACATGGATCAGATAGAAGAAGAATACTATGTACAAGAGTGAGTAGAGAAAGTTATGTGAGTGCAACACATCAGATTTTTTATTTAACGCTCGTAGGGCGTGGCGTGGGACAAGTATCTGTCTAAACGGAGATTAATTAATTTCATGTTCAATATTTTTTTACTGAGTTTTGGTTAATATCTTACAACATTACACACTGCTCTGGAAGCTGTTCTCTTTCATTTGTGATTTTCAGTGTTCCATTTATCATGTTATTTTCTTAACTGAGTTCAGCTATTCCTTTTCTATGAACGACGCGTTAGTTCATTTAAAGTAGGTACTTTCATTATACAGCTGAATTCTATTATATTAAAACGAGTTTAATTAACCGAAATTAAAACCCTAATGTTTTTTCAGTCTAAGTATAAAAACTTCCTTCCTGCAACAACGTTTTTGTACTTCAACCCAGTTTTATATGCGCTTTCCTCGCGCTAAGGTTCATTACTTCGGTTTATTACACATAGCGAGCACTTTTTGGATTACACGTTTAAGTTGTTTTTCTTTTATGTTGTTGGCGGGTTTTACAATACCTTTGTAGCCAGGGTTGTACAGTTAACAGTGTTAAGACGATGTTCAAATCCAGCTAATAGCCAAAACTAGAGTTTGTGAACACTATCTCAATGTATTAGACAGATATCTATTATACTAAACTGAAGCACGGTAGTTATTTATGTTAGTAGTGCATAATCTGACAGATTGTGATACGAGTATATGTTTAGTGTGTGAGCGAAAGAGGACATTACGAGTGTCACAATGAAAATATTATACACCTATTGTATACAAGTTTTTATGCAATTTTAGTATCAAAATACATAAAAATAATTAATACATTTGTTAAATTAAAAATTATAATGCGTCAGAGATCATTGATGTATGATGTAACGTGGTTGCTAAGCAGATATTATTTCATTTGTTTAAACATTTGTAGAGGAAAATGGAAGGTAATGATAACACTATTCAAAATATGGTTTATATTCCGCTTGACATTTTGAATTAAGCTGAGGGTGCTGAGAGTAATTATATTGTTAGTATTTACCAAGCAAAATGAGTATACCAAATAACACAGTCTCTGATTAACATGTATATTCTTGGTTTTGGTCATAAAATAAATTTAATGAGCTTCTTGTGTTTGAATGCTGCACTTGGAGAGTGAGAATTTCATGCTTTCTTACAGTCACGTTGTAGAAAATTATGTTATGGTAATGACGTCATTGTTGTCGTGTTGCCATGGTAATTATGTCGTTCACTTTCTAGTACTGATGCCAGTGTTAGGGTGATTTCGCACGATTTATGCCTTCATAATAAGCCATTTTAACGCTAGGATTGGATACAGGTGGTTTAAATGCTTATAATCGTCAATAAACTTACTTATAGACATATTCCATGTAAAGCAATCAATGTATAAGTGTTACAGCAGTAAAAAGTTTAAGAAAACTGGCTGTTCGCAAAACCCAGTTCATCTACAAAAGTAAATTTTCGGTCATTATTATTGATTCCTTCATTTATAATGTGATTATAAATAACAAGCAATATAATAAATATACCTGGTGACACTGTAACTGTTTAAAACCAAGCATATTTCAAATACTTGCATGTCTATTTCAACCAAGGCGAAACGTGTCATGCGTCTATTTCTATAAATGTTTATGTCGATTTATATGAAGTACGTGAAGTATCTAAATAAGAGATAGTCTCCTAATAAGAGACACCGGTCTATCCCGTAAAGGACGTGCTTCTATCTGCCGGGAACACTTGTAATTCATGCTTTTGTTTGGACAGCACATGCTTGCTTGGTGCTATGTTACATGACCAGCTTGAGAAGGAGAAAAAATTTTGTGGCACGAGTTGGAGATTTTATTGTCATATACTTTGAAGCCTCAAAGCTTCACAAAGAGGAGGTCTAAGTACAATTAAATTACTTGTTGGCAATACAGAGCCCATAAAAGTTGTTATAAGCAGATTTATTACTGTCTACAGTAACGTCCTTGGACATCAGCAGCCACCAAATTTCAGTGTATCTTGGATCCTAATGAGAGATACCACGTGATCCCAAATAAGAGACAGTAGCTGATGATGCATTTATTCTCCAAAGGACTATATTGTGAGGAAACGTGAGGGGAAGACCAACTCAATGTGTGACATCAAAGGGCACTTGAGGAATGAGGTGGTGAAGATGAACCTTTCATATTTCTTTTTCTTTTAAGAACAGTTGTTGAGTCATTATTGTTTGGAGCGAAAATTACTCATTTGTTGTAAAATAATAGTCTTCAACAATATCTTTGTTCTTTCTTTACACAATCGTCATGCATTAGAACAATAAAGGTAATTAAGTAAATGATGGTATCTCTTATTTGGAACCAGTGCGAATATCCACATTTTTCTTAACTTTCATTTCACAGGAGGTTTTTGTAAATAATAGGTAGTTATCACAGTACAAAGTCTGAAAATAGATGATTTTAGGAATGCAAAGCACCGTCCAGACATAAAGAATATTACTAGTAAATCAGATAGCTGAAATTGAAAACGTATATATTATTTGGGTACTTTACATTATATAGATGAGTAAGTTTTGGTATTAATAGTATGTAGAAGCGACATAATAGTAAACTACGGAAATGTAACACATTCACTTTAGCACACACGTAATGATATAAGAACGAGAAATTTGTTCTATGTACGAAAACAACTATTTTAATAGTATAAATGAACTAGGTACTAAAATAATAAATATATTTGTTGGATATAAAGGGTTTGGCGTGGAAAGTACGTGAGCTGTTGAAGAATTTCTTTCACCGCGGAATACTAAAGCGAGAGAGTGGGTTTGGGATGGGGGGGGGGGGGGTCACCCCGAATGTCTCTATTTCCCTTTTTACCTTGTTCTGTGCCTTCACACCCATTACCCAACAGGCGAGGGGTATTACAGGAGATCGACGAGGACACAAAACTTCCCCGCGATGGGGTACGTATATAGTATACAGAGGAGCATAATTGCATTTCCATAACCCAGTTATTAATATGTAAATTTGGAGCAACGCTTTTTGACTTTTAAATGTAGACGCCACCACTCTGAGCCCCTCCAGCCTCTAACACACTCTTCTGCGATAAGCATGACAGAATTACCTCCCCAGAATAACTTTTTGTTTTTATTTGTGCGCTTATGGCATAAAACTTTTGTCGAAAACTTCCGTATAATGCGAAAATAATACTTAGCTCACTTTTTGTACATAAAACCACTCTAAAATTACGTGCGCTTTGGGAAACGAGAAGGATTTGCAGGAAAACAAAACGAGCATCGACTATTGTGAAGGAACAATGAGCGCTCGCGTTTTATTTTCTAAGCTTTATATTAAATATTTCATCCGGCGTTTTGAGGTAAATTATTTGGAAGCCTTTTGTAAAGTAGAATGAGGTAAAGTGCCTCTTACAACTACGAAAAGTTTGAATTAATGACTTTTGGCAAGATGAAGATGCTGCATCAACACTATGAGGGCTTCTGGGATTACAAAAGGATTCGGTTTATCTTAGATGGAGTTTCTTTACACTAGAGATTACTTTAAAGCAGGAATTACTCTTATAATTGTTTGTTTATATAAAAATCCCAAATTATTTAAAAGGACACCCTACATTTCCATGTAAACAAGGGCATCAGGCTCCACATACATAGAATATCTATAAATTAGTATACTTTTTTTGGTGTTGCAGTGGCGATTCACGGGGGGATTATATTAAATGGTTATTTTATCCGTAAAAAGATTACACATCGCACCTAAACGCCAGTCATTTTTCAGTTTGCTGCACGAGCCTGGAGCTTACACCCAGTCCCGGTGAACTGCATTCAGCTTATAGGTCTTGAACCGGTAAGGAACTGTTTGGCGAGTCAGAATAACACCGAATAATTATAGGCGTGATACAGGGGTTATATTTGAGTACTTTCTTATGCGGAATGTATGTTCTTAAGCGTATTTTTACTTTCTCTAGTACGCATAGTATAATAGAGGAAGTATTGTATTCCACCCAAAAATTGGATGTAAATATTGCACCGGAAACATATGTTTTGAGGCCCCCTGAAAAAAAAAAATTTAGAAAAAGGTCAGCGCGCGCGCGCGCGTGTGTGTGTGTGTGTGTGTGTGTGTGTGTGTGTGTGTGTGTGTGTGTGTGTGTGTGTGTGTGTGTGTGTGTCAATCTCTGGACAGCATAACTCAAAAACGAAAAGTCGGTTGAAAGCCAAATTTCGTATTTAAGTTTAACGTCCTTCAAGGATGCGACACGAAGATTTTGAAGAAAATTTCTCCACCATAAACTGTATGGTATACTATATAATGTATATCTTGAATTTTCTGACTATAGCCAGAACCAACCCTGAATGACTTTTGCATAACTGGTAAACCGTAAGAGATAGACCAAATCTTACTATACCAAAAATGTAGATCTTGCTAAAACTCACAATTTATGTCTGAATAATTTGTAGTTATTGTTGAGCGAACCTTTTAGGAGATATTCCTTGTTATTTATGAGAGCTTTGGAAAACTTACACCTCTGTCGAATGGAACATCGTTATTCAGTTTTTTATGTTATGGATATACATTGTCCATAAGAGAATACTCAATTATAATCCCTGAATCATGCCTTAAAGTTATTCAGTGTTATTTTGACTCACTCTGTGTAGGTAACTGACAATGGAAAATTATTGTTCAGCAGGTTAACCAGGTCTGGTTGAATATATTGCGAAATGAAGTGTTTGTGTGTCAGCCTTACATTCAAGAGGGCCAGAGTTCTAATCTCGGTTAAGGTGAGTTATCGGGATAACATCTTTCCAGGCTTTTCCCTTATCCCAAGAAGTCGAATGTCGGGTAACTTTAAGTTCTATGGAACCCGGACTCATTTGAGCATCAGGTTAAAGGACGTGAAACTTAAAAGAAAAAGAAAAAAAATGTGGCATCAGACATTCCGATATATTCGTTGAAGTTTTTGAATACCTTTATTATTTTACTTTGTCTACTAATTACCTTTGATAAGTAGAGGAAGTATGCCTCCTATCCAAAACGTTATGTGCACGAACGCGCCTGGGTCCAGTATAGGTCAAAAACGAAAAGTTGGTAAAGAAAGAATGCAAATGTAATACATTATATATTTTTAAGTGCTTAGTCGATATTCGTGCTTCCTCGTGATCTTCCAACAGACGTGGAATTTCAAAAGCATGTTATAGTGTTTTCGTATCTAAAAATCTTACAATCGCTTTAGCCCCCTATATTACCTATTCCCGAATTTGAAAGTAAGGGACCCACGTTTAGACATTTCACATCCGTCTTGAAGTTACACGAAGTGAGTCAAGGAAGTAGGTGCATACTTTACAAACGTTTATATCAATTTAAAATGAAGTGGCCAGTAAAACAATTCTTTTAAGCACATGATAGTGAAGAGAGGGTCATGTGAACGAAAATCTGATTTTTTTTCAAGCAAAACTTAAAGAGAATGTATGACGGTTTTGATATTTCAGTATTTAACATTGAACCAATTAAGACCAAGATAAGCAATTGTAATACAAAACAATCTACGCCTTAAATCAATAAATATATGATTATGTACAACGACCAGAATAAAATTAAAAAAAAAAAAATAGTGCGATGGCCGGGAATCGAACCCGGATCAACTGCTTGGAAGGCAACTATGCTGACCATTACACCACCATCGCACGATGTTAGTAATGAGGAAAAGCATCTTCAATAGTGACTTCTAACTTGTTTTATTGCCCGCGCTTCTTCGTTATAGTAGGTCATGGTCGCCGTTCTGCGTTCGACGATTTGCCTTCTTCACCGCTCACCAGCGATGGACAGAGAAAGCCTTGAACCCCACCCAAAAACTCGGTATCGGGATTTTAACGGAAGTAATAATGTTTCTACAACATGCACTTCCCCTTAAAACTATGTGCGCTTTATTTGTGAACAGTATAATTAGAAAACGATGATGAGCTGATGAATACAAACTTCGAGCTTTGCATTTTTATACATCCGTTAAGGGTACGAGTGTGTGACTGAAATTCCATAAAAATCGGCGAAAAGAGCAAATTCTTGATCGACATTCCCGTTTTCATATTTTCCATTCGGGACTTTAGTTTTTTCAATTCGGCTTCTATTTGTTCCCATATTTTCTATTCCGTAGTTTACATTTTTATTTTCTTCACTGGTAAGTAGAAGCAAGTATTGTATTCCACTCAAAAATTCGATGTCGAGATTTTTCCGGAAGTATATGTTTTGAGACCCCCTGAACCCCCCCCCCCCAAAAAAAAAAAACATTTTTAGAAAACTGTGTGTGTGTGTGTGTGGACAGCATAACACAAAAACGAAAAGTGGGCTAAAAACTAAAGTTGGTATTTTAAAGTCTTTCAAGGATGTGACACGATGATTTTGAAGAAAACAGCCCCACAGCAAACTACTCTTTACATGGACAAGTTTTCGAACATTTTTATTTTCTTGAAAATAGCTCAAACATATGGCATTTTAATCAAAATCGTTAAATATATTTGTATGATAAATGAAATGTATATATTAAATTTTCTGGTTATAGCACATGTAGTCCTATTTACTGTGGATGACTTTTGAATAACTCGTAAAGCGTAACAGATAGACAAAATCGTGCTATACAAAAATGTATATCTCGCTAAAACGTGTAATTTATGTCTAAACAATTTTTTGTTGTTGTTGTTGTTGTTGTTGTAAAGTGAG
Organism: Tenodera sinensis; assembly: GCA_030765045.1. Classification (NCBI taxonomy): domain Eukaryota; kingdom Metazoa; phylum Arthropoda; class Insecta; order Mantodea; family Mantidae; genus Tenodera; species Tenodera sinensis. The sequence goes on from CM060969.1 coordinate 53,626,762, forward strand.
CCTTTTCGGATATATTCCTTAGTATTTGTGTCAGTTTCGGAAAACAAAACTTTCGTGAAATGGAATATACTTGTTCATTTTTTTATACGTTAAGCGTGCAAAGAGAACGGGATCTCAAAAGCTTTGAAAAATTTGACTATCGCTCAAAGCGATTATAATAGTCCCCCTTCACCTTCAAGGAAATAAGCAATAAGATAATTTGTACAAATGTTTATCTCAACTAACACGAAGAAGATATAAGAATACGAGTTTGTAAGAATGGTTAGTGCAAGAGTAGAGAAAGTCACGTGAGTGAAACATATCTCATTTTTTATGGTGACATTTGGTCTATCTCTTACTTTTTACTAGTTATGCAAAAGTTATTAAGAGAAATGTAACTACATGGGCTATAGTTAGAAAATTCATAATACTCGTATAATTAAATTTGCCATTAAATATCTTAAACACATGGCATTTAATGAAAATCGTTTGAGTCATTTTTGGAGAATCAAAATTTTATAAACATTTTCCATGTAAAGGGTAGTTTAGCGTGAAGGAATTGTCATGGGAATTTTCGTGATGCATCCTTCAAAATGTTAAACTTAAATACCAACTTTGGTTTTCAACTGACTTTTCTTTTTGAGCTATGCTGTTCACAGGTACACACAGACACACAAACACACGGACCTTTTTCTAAAAATGCTTTTTTTGGACTTAGGGGGCCTCAAAACGTATATTTCCGCTGAGATCACGACATCGAAATTTTGGTTCGAAGACCATATTTCCCTTATCTAATAAGACCCCTACTTAAGTGGACGTTTGTAACAGTAAGAAGGCTGTATATCTCATAACCTTGGGAAATAATTTCGTGCATTCACAATAAAGTATGTTGTACATTTCGTTAACTTTTTGTAGCCTTTGAAAACTAAGCTTGTATGGTTTCCCTGTTGATTGACCTATACCGGAAGGGATATTTTATTAGCAATCTGACATTTTAAGTCTATATGGCACATATTGGAAATGTTGAACTTTACAATGAAGGTTTATCCCGTTTCTAGGTCGCAACGTCTTGGTCTCCCTGAACTCTGAGTTGCCAAAGGCGTGTCGATCCTGCATAATTAGATAATTAGTGGATCAGAATACGTATACGGCAGAGAGAGAGAGCTTTTACTTCTTAGTACCTCGTCTCCTTTTGTCTTCCCCACATAAAGAAGGCGCCAAGAAGGAGAAGGGTTTTTAAGATGCCAATAACATCTGGTACAGAGAATCCCTTGTTGCTCGCTAAATGTCATTACTGAATCGAGATGCCTTGCTTCTTCTGAGAAAAGGACCAAGCAAATTAATCTCAGTGGGAGTTACAATGAACAGCTCTTCCTTGCACGGGAAATTTAATCAACCGCTTCAAAAATTACAATGTTCAGAAGAGTTAAACATTTTACGCACGTTTCAAGCTAATACCGATACACGTAAATCTGAAGGCATTGTTTTTTTTGGAAAAATACAGCCCTACTCAAATTATCTGAATGCAATTTAGACTAACTTAGCCGGTTTTATGTTTTAGAAATCATCATCATTAAGGTCATCGTCATCATGGTGAACTCTGCATGGTTTAGGAGAATTCTCTTGTTTCAACTTCATATTTGTAACCATCTTTTTATTAGTCTTCCTATTGCTCTATAACTTGTATGAATGCAATGGAATGTTAGACCTATCCCTTCTTTGGAAACAGCTTTTCCATTTTCCTCTATTTATTTGCCTTGTATATCTAATTCTTCCCTTATTTCTAATATAATCTTGTCTTGTGCGTCATCCTTTTATAGCTCGGAGATATTTCATTACTGTCCCTTGTATTTGGCTCCAATCTTTCTTTTTCAGTCTCCGATCTATACAGTAAAACAGGAACAGCCATTCTCTTATAACATTTTAGATTTGTATCCTTTCGGGCTTTTCCCTTTAAAGTATGAGCTATTATTTCTCAAATATAGCGGAACTTACTTTACTACTTATTACTTCATTGTTTCTTTCCAAGGTTACATCACAGCCCATGTAATTCAATTTTCCCATCTGTTGTAACAGTTTATTATTTAACACTATCTTCGATATTTTTATTTCTTTTCTTATAAATACTTTTCTACTGAAATATTATTTAAACCATAATCCTGGATAAATTATTGTAACTTGTGCATATTTATTTACAGCTTATCTTCTCTGTCTTGTATTGACATATTCTCAACCGCAGGATAGCATATTTAAAGCATTGTTTTTATTTATTTTTATTACTAATGCTATTTCATCTTTTAATTTTTTAAGAATATCGTCCTTGTCTTAAACCAATTCTAGTTATATCTTGTGATCTTCTCCATTCCCTAAAACTATTTTTAATTTTGGTTCTTGATACATACTTTCCATTCAAAGATTAAGCACTCATTTGTTTTAGACCCTTTATAACTTCGTTTTAATTTTTACTTCTGTCTCTTTGTCACATTTATTTATATTTGCCTTTTTGCTAACATTTTATTCTATATTGAAATCTATCTCTGGTTTTTTGGCATGATCCGTTTTATAAGGACCCTGATGACCAAGTAGTTGAACGCCCTTAATCCTACGTCAAATCAAATCAAAATCCCCCTATTCTTATTCTGCCTACAAGGATGTGCGTTAAGCCAATTTCTGGAAAAATTTACTGTGATTAACATGAAGTAGATAGAAGAATAAGAATGTGTAAGGATAGTTTGCACTATGAGTAGAGAAAATCATATGAGTGCAACAAATATTTTATATGGCATTTTATTATCTTAAATATAAATACACGAAATTCATGCAAGTTTATGCCTTAATTGTATAGTATATAAATATATAAATATACCGTTTATGGTAAAAGTTAGAATATCGCAATGTAGAACCGTTGTTTACTGATGTTTTCTGCACCCGAGGGCCCCGGTTCATATTCTTTCTCATGAAGTAGAAGTTAAATAATAAAACACGAATTAAAATGCATTTATGGATTGTAGGAGTCAGAGACATTGAGCCCTTCTTTAACACAATGTCTATATCCTCTGTCGATAATTGTAGACGTGAATGCATGATTGGTTGTGGAAACACTCGTATAGAGGGTGAGGGTGCTTTACAATTGACCGCAGTGGATATCTGTGGAATGTGGCGTGCATTCCCATTTACCTACCGGTTTATCGAACTGCAGCACTATCCTTTACTTTGAGATAACTACATCTGTACAGTTTTAAGATTCTGTGCTCGAAATGTGGGATTGCTTCTCATGGCAGGAACCCGTAATAAATAGTTACATAGGAAATAGAAATATACTAGACATCTACATCATCCTTCACACCTGGATGAGCCAATTTCCGTATTAGATTCTAATTTGTCCACTCTGTAACCTCAATTTGTCGTGTTTTACATTCACTTAGTAGGGAGAAAACAAGCCTCTTCGTCCAAAACAACCTGAGAAATACACATTTTATAAAATTTCATCGATGTGATGCAAAACTCAAGAACTTAGGCACTCTTTGCCAGGATTCCTAACCTTTAGTAATAAAATCCCAAAACGTATCAGCACTGTGATATAAGAGGCTTTTGTTTCACTTACACTCGCATATGGCCTGCGTTGTATTTAGAGGCGAGAAAAAGTTAAGGGCCATTCACAATGACAACTAAGCCTTAACCCTTCAATGGCCAGCGTAACATAAACTACCACTTTGTGACCACCCCTGGTAACAAGCTATTTGAGAAATTTTTAAAACAAATTTATTTTAAAATTGGGTATTATAATTATGTTCTCAAGCTTTCAGTGGTAATATGTATCATTGTTTAATTATTTATTTATTACTTTTTTACATGAATCCCATTACACAGATGCAGCAGTACTTTACATTTCATTGTTTCTTAAAAAGACCAACAATAAAAACTTTGAAAAAATTGCGAGATTCAGTAGTAGAAACAGTGAATGACAATAATGCCTTTAATCAAAAGATTAAAAGACAATTTAAAAAATTACAGAAGGTGGGCATTAGAAATCCCCTTAGTAATGCTGGTGTTTAAGCACCAAGGGACATTTTTAGTATAAAGGTAACGCGATTACTTAGCATTATGACCCAGAACAACAAATGGAAGCAAAAATAGTGGCCAATTGCAAGAGAGCATGAAACAGCGAGTTGATATTGTGGACTGTAAAACCCCTGCTATCTGAATACGACAGAAACGTGTGAGGTAGTTTTACGATAATGTGTGAGTTCCTGGGTTCAAATACCAACGGTTTGGCCCTTTAAACACGGATTTCTTCGTCGTTTCCCCGGAAAGATAGGTGAGTACCGGGTAGTTCCCTTCCTCAACGTCTAGGCGGCCCGGGTTCGATCCCAGGGACCCGCATGTGGTATTCGTGGTGGACGAAGCGGCGTCAGGGCGGGTTTTCTCCGGGTACTCCGGTTTCCCCCGCCATCTCATTCCACCGGTACTCCATCTTCATTCCATGTATCATCAGTGTCACCGCCTGCGGTGCCGTAGTAGTAAAAGCGGGCGTTAAACACTACGAACAACAAAAATTCCTCAACGCATTTCTGTCCCATCATTTTGTGCTCTCATCATCTCTTTCATTTCACAGGGTTTCAGTACCAGGCGGCGGTTTGTATGTTGCGTCAGGGTGGTGAAATTCACGCTTTGGAAAGGTTTCTCCCTGGAGCTTGGGCCCCCTTTTTTACTGGAAGCAGTCGCATTTATTCCCGAGACCCCTACGTTGTGGGTTGCTTAGGCATCTGGATTTGTGCCCAATTGCCATTGTTCGGGATCACGTTGTGGTTAGTGCATATCGCCTTTCGAATCCAATCGCCCTTCCAGTCTTTCCTCCCAGGAAACACTTTGATGTAGTACTGTGCTCCAGTTAATCGAGGATCCTCCGTAATCCTAACTCACGACAAAAGAGGTTATGTACATGTATGAAACAGAATAAGAGCTAATTACCAGTTAAAGGTCATTAAATTAACAAATCCTTACCTGTCACTAGAATTAATTTTGCTGCGGTTTTCATAGGCATACCGGTAATTCCTGATCCACAGAAAGGCTGTCAACACAACGGAAAATCATGTGGGATGGCAGAGTGATCACGTGATGGAATATATGGAGAACCACTCTCTGATTAACTAGCTCTTGTGTATGACATACACCTACATAAACGCGAAAGCTTGGAGCTTGTAAACTTTTTGTGTGTATGGATGTTTAAGCCAACCTCAGTGCAATATTCTGTGCTTAGTTACGGTTTGTCTAGGTTTCATTGTGAACGGCTAGTTAGGAGGTTAAGTTACCTAAGAGTGTGGCATAGTCACAACTAGAAAAACAAATGAAAATAGGGATTATAACAATAGAAAGAAATTTGATGCATTGCAGTCACCTGGTCACCTGAGTACTCACTTATATAAACATACTCTTACAAACTCCCATTTTTCTTATTCATGCTAATCCGAATAAACGTTTGCAGAAATTATTTTATTGCATATTTTCTTTTGGACACAACGATTTACGGGCATACTGTAGAACAAGCGACAGACAATCCTTTCATGAGCTAGTCGCTATGTGATGTCTTAAGTTTCATTCTCTTTTTATAGCCGAGAGAGAGAGAAGAAAGAAACAAAAATACTTTCCATTTAAAAAAAAGTATAATTATTTTGAATTAAATCAGCTAAATTAAACCCTAAATTAAAATTATACTCTACAGAAATGTATGTTTGGTGACATCTGCAAGGATTTCAAGCAGAGAGAAATTCCAAAACACCGTTATTAGAGAAAAATGAAAGTAAAGGGTTAATTGATAGAAGAAATTAAAACAGAACTAAGATGGTTTGGACACGTGAAAACGATGAATGAGGACAGACTACCAAAGAGGACACATGAAGGACTCCAGTGGGCTGTAGGAACAAGGAAGACACAAATTAATATAGAAGCAAGGAATAGTTAAAACAATGAAAGAAAGGAGATTAGAAAATGGATTCCGGGAAGACAGAGAGGACCGGAGAAAAAGTATAGTCTTAAATGAGTTCAGGAAGATGTCAAAGACATTGTAAACTTGATATAAATAAAGTATTTTAAAATGCAAACCATTAACAAAGAATATCTCGGGCATCGTTAACACTACTACTCGTAAAATATTTACAAATTCTATATTAACAAGATCTGGATGTTTATACAGTACTATTTTGTTCATTTCTTATGATTTACCAGTTATTAAAAAGAGACTCACAACGAGGACGACTTCATAGGGTGCTCCTAAAAATTTCAAGAGTATACAATACTTTCTAATGAAAATATCTTAAGAAAACGACAATTATGTCAAAATGTTTAGTCTTTTCGAGAAAATCAAGCTTTTTCGAAAATGTTTACATGTGATGAGAGTTTGGGGGCTTTTATTACAAAACTCTTAGTGTTTCATCTCTCAAAGATGCTGAATTTGAGTATAAAGCACGGAATTTAACCGGAGATTAAGATTATTTTCACACACACATACACACACGCACGCACGCACACACACGCACACACCCACGCACACACAGGCGGACATTTTCTAAAAAAATACTTTGTTTTTGGTTCAAGGGCCTAAAAACTTGCATTTCTGGTGAATGCTTAAAGTTAAATTTTTGGGTGGAATACATAACTTGATGTGCTTCTTATAACTAGCAGAGAAAGAAAAAACTAAGAGGAATATTACCATATTAACGAAAGAATAATATTATTTAGTGTTTCTACCCAATCTTGGTTAATTAACTTAAATCTATGGTTAAAACTAGAATGAAAAACAAGAATATTATTAAAATGTTAACCACTGCTATAAGAACTTTATTGTTGAAGAAGTTGCTGGTAATTGCGGATGAAGACAAGCATATATGGCAACTTAGCGGAATATTAGCTGGATACCTGTTGCTGCTTTATGCAGCAAAGAAAAGGAGCCAGCAAGCCTCTGTAGTGTCAGTTCTGCAAGTTGGAGCTATCAAGTTACCTCTTAACTAAATTATAAGACCAAACTAGGGTATTATTTCAAGTTCTTGCCTCACAAAGCATTCTCTTCCGGGAAGATAAACTGGAGTTTTGCATCTTTAGCGAGCAGCTCCATGGAAACTTTATAACATCTCCCTTATTTCAGAAATTAACTGAACAACTTGCCAGCTCATATGTGCAGGTGTCAGTAAAGTGGCAACTATCTAAGAAGAATGTTCCTAGATATTTACTTTCATGTCTTATTTGTAGTTCCAACATGCTTTTCTTGCATCAAGTGACATGTTTCAATGTTTAAACCCCAGGAAATATTTAGCTTTTTAATTTCTCTACTATGTATAGTAAGTAGGGGAGGTATTGTATTCGAAACAAAAAAATTGATGCCGAGATTTCATCGGTGATATACGTTTTGAGGGCCCCGAATAAAAAAAAAAAAAGCGTTTTTAGACAAAGGTCCGTGTGTGTTGTGTGTATACGAACAGCACACATCAAACACGAAGATTTTGAAGAAAATTCCTCCGCCCTAAACTACTCTTTGCATGGAAAAGTTTTTGAAAAGTCTTATTTTCTCAAAAATGGCTTTCACAATTTGGATCAAAATGCCATACGTTTAAGATATTTTATGGCAAATGAAATGTACCTATATTTTGAATTTTCTGGCTATAGCCCATCTGTCCACTCTTGATGGTTTTTGCATAACTGGTAAACTGTAAGAAATACACAAAATCTTAATATGCAAAAATGTAGGTCCTGTTAAAACACACAAAATATGTCTAAATGCATTTTTAAGTAGTGAACCATTTTTGAGATATTCTTTGTTATTTGTGCGAGTTTTGCAATACTTACACGTTTCTCAAATGGAAATTCTTTATTCACTCTTTTATCTCCTGGTCGTGTAAAGAGAACGAAATTTGAAAGATTTAAAATATTTGACTATCGGTCAAAGCCTACTGTATTCCCATACTCCCCTTAGACCTTCAAGAAAATTGCCAATTCAAATTCAAATTTATTGCTCATAAAACTTGTAATACAAGCATGGAGCATTGTCAAATACTAATACATGAATAAAAAGTACATCATGGCACATAATTAGAGTTATGGAATACATTATGAGATAATTCCTACCAATGTTTATATCAACTAACATGAAGAAGATAGAGGAAAAAGAGTTTTTAAAGAATAGTTAGTACAGAGTAAGAGAAAGTCACGTGAGTGCAACACATCAGATGTTTTAAATTTTATTGTGCACTAGTTGAAACACCCGCCTTTTCCTGTGATATGACAATTGCTCTATACAAATTTTATGTTTAGTCTGCCCAATAGGCTTGCGTTTCTTCGGAGATGCAATGTTTACATACAGAATAACTGCTGTTTTACCTATGATTTATCAATAATGTACCTTATAATGGATGCTGGTCATTCGGGTTCGGGTTTTGCATTTAAGTGTCTTTGTTCTCTTGAAAAATTTAGTCACGTACAGGCATTTCCAAGAAGAACCAAAATAAAATCTTAAAAAGAAATGAGTCCAACATTACTATTGCTTCTTCTCAGTCACAATCTTCTCAGTCTCTCTCAGTCACAATTTAAATATAATCGTCTTCATTTCCATGTCACCGGAAACATTCGCAATAGTCATTGTGAAGGGCGTAGAAAATATATTAATTGATTTTTCATCTCATATGACATTCGAAATGCACTCTCCAATGCGTTTTAGTTCAGCGAATTCTGAAGTCGCAATTTGGAGCTATAAGGTTAGCTTAAGCAGAGTAGCCACTAACTATTAAACTGCCTCTCGCCCAGAGAACGGAAATTCAAGCGGAGCACTTACTTTGCACGAGGTTAAAAAAAAAAAAAAAAAAAAGAGGAAGATATGTCCTCCATTGCAGAATGCAGTGGCGCAATTCCTATGTAGCGGACTCCAGTGGCGTAGCTGAATTTAGTTCCGGTTATCAGCGCTGAGAGTAGATCCCAGGGTTAAACTAGCGTGTGTGTAGTCCGTGGTAATATCAATTTACCTATAAGAACTTTGTTTTCCAAGGAATAAACTCACTCCTGTATTTTCTGCTATTATCTTTCATTACAGATTACAGATTGTAAAGCGCAGTAACAAAATCCAGGCAAACATGAGGGCGCGTAATGTTTCATTGGCATTTTTCGTTTCTTATTATTGTTATTATTACTATCATTAGATTATTAATTTTATTATTATTTTACTAATACTTATTATTAATTATTATTAATTACTTATTATTACTATTATTATTGTTATTATTATTGTTATTATTATTATTATTATTATTATTATTATTATTATTATTATTATTATTATTATTATTATTATTATTATTATTATTATTATTATTATTATTATTATTATTATTATTATTATTATTATTATTATTATTATTAATATTATTATTATTATTATTATTATTATTATTATTTATTACTGTTATTGTTATTATTATTATTTATTATTATTTATTATTATTATTTATTACTATTATTGTTATTATTATTAATTATTACTATTATTGTTATGATTATTATTGTTGTTGTTGTTGTATGCTGAGGTCGAAGTGTCGCCTTCTTGGAAGATAAATAACATGCTCATATAAATAGGCTAAATGATATACCTAATTTAATATAGGATGGGACAGGACGTCACGCAGGGGATTCAGCACATTGAACTTGAAGATCTTTAGTGCTTATGTCCCTTATGGGGCACCCACGGGAGGAAGGATGAGGCGAGAGGAGACAGAGGGCGGCCAACCCAAGTAGTCACGAAACACGAGAGGGCAGTGTTCCTACCATTTAATGCATTAACACCCAGGCGGCCTCTAGGACAACCGCGTCCTGTCTATCCTTGGTCTTAGACATTTCACAAGAGGACTGGGTTGGCCGGAGAGCAACCAGAGAGCAGAGCACTCCGTTTTCTCTGATATGTAACGCCGAGTTCCCCACCGACACTTACTGCACTAAGAGACCAGCCAGATGAACAGTAAAAGCAAATGAAAAGTGGAAAAGTGGAGTGAAATGGGGGGATAAAAATTCAGAATGTGCAATGAACCTAACCAGCGTTCGTCTGGCAATTCAGGGCCATCCCCGAAAAAAAAAAAAAAAAACTCATGGATCAGGTTAGGGCGTCCGCTGGAATTGAACGCGTGGCCTCTCGAATGCGGACCTGAGCCATTCTTTTCAGTAATTTAATATGGTAATACAACTAATATAATAAAACAAATCACAACGACTGCGTGATTTAGTAACAAAGTGATCGCTGTTCAAAGTTTCAGCATCTGCGAATATAAAAATAGACCACCAAGGTAACAGACGCAATATATCTAATTATTCCCTTTTATGTAACGGGTGACTATGAAGGAGTTGACGGTTACGAATGGGACAAAATCCAACCCGAATATCACCATATTCTAGTGACTTATCCCACAATGGTGGAAAAATGTCAAACTTATACTTCAGAAGGTAATCTCTGGTATGTTGTAACTACAGGTGTGTCAAAATCCTCAGCTTGAAATGCAACAGAGTTTCAGCAACTTTTAAACGACACAATCTCAGCCCCTATTTAACTTCCTATGTCGACGGGGCTTGGTTCCATCTCAGCAGCATATTATTGTTTTTGGAGTGCAGAGAATCCGTATTAAATATTCAAAAAGCCTTTCTACCACTCAAAAATTGGGATTTTTATGCTATTCAAGGGCAAAGAATTAATTATTGGTTTTTACTTCCTAATAACAACATATAGAGGTAATAATGCGTTCCAACGAAATATTCCATATTAAATTTCACTGACCGCTGTTTCTCCGCCCGCTTTCCAAAACAAAGGCAAAAAGGAGAGAAATTAAGACAAAGAAGGAGGGAAAGAGAGTGAGAGAACAGCATAGTTCAGCACCTACGCCCCTCCTCCCAAAGAAAAAACCTTGCTGTCTAAGTTCAGCGACCGCCTCCGTAGCGCAGTTGGTAGCGCGCTTACCTCTGGTGCGGAGGATCCGGGTTCGATCCCCGGTACCAGCATTGGGATTTTACCCCCTCTGGGAGGTCTGGCACGGGGTGCATTCAGCCTCGTTAGTCGCGTGAGGACCAACTGAGGAGGTACTTGATAGAGTAGCTGACCCCGTACCACCCTGCAGTACTGCACCCCACCAATGACGCCTGTAGTGGGCCGAGGTGGGGGAGGCAGCGGCTGGGCGGTAAGGCTTGGCTCTTTAATGGGCTGTTGTGCCGGGGCTTAGTTTAGTATAAATTTAGCAGTTCCAAAGATTTTGAAAAAGAAAAATCTCCAACATTTTATCTAGTCTTAAAATAAACAGTATGTTTAATTTTATAAAAAATAAGTAATAATTTTGAGTGTAGCATGCGCTATATGTGGTAATAATTCCTTCTTATGGTTGAAATACTATGCACTAGTGATGTATACATAATTGAGCATTAAATTCCGAGCATGTAAGAAGTTTCATAGTTTGTTCACAATGGTTTTTATCCGAGGTGAAGAATTCGCTTCGTTTCCAATATCCTCGTTTTTTTGGCCGGCCTATAAATTGTGCGACCCGTAGCTATATTTCGTAAAGGTCGGCAATATCGTTGCATTAGCTCATGGTTATTGCTTTATATTGCCATCCGTTGCAACCGCAACAAAGGAGGATCATAATGGTAGCAATCTGGAACGAAAGAACATCGTATATGTAGTCCAACATGAGGCTCGCATTCGGAGTTTACAGTATACCTAGATTATTCAAAATCATTCCACAATGGGAGCTGTTTAACTCCTGTTTGCTTTCATTCACCGCTGTCCAAAAGTAGAGGAAATATTGCATTCAACCTTTGAGATCTCCTGAAAAAGAAATAGCATTTTTCATATGAAGTCTTTCTGTGAGTGAGTTTACAGTTTGTTTTCTTTCTTTTTCTTTTTTAAAAATGGGATTTACAAGTTACTTATAAAGTTCTTATTCTATTATGAGCGATGGACACTAAACTTTTATTTTAAGGGGGGCTACTAACTCTCCTAAATTAATGATCCATTGTCTCAAAAATATTTACAGTATCGGACTGAAAGTTTACAGGATTAAAATTCACGCTTTCTAAGTTCACTGATATCATTTACAAGACTTTGCTTAGTAAGCAAGACAGGATTTACTAGATTACGCCATCTTTTTATTAATGCTTATCAGCAATCACTTTGTTTTGAAATAACCAACTAACCTGTTAACAGGTAAGTACTGAGTGTTTTATCGTAAAAGGAGAAAAAGGATAATTATACTAGAATATGCCATTCACAGAAAAGGTGTTGACATAAAAATGAAAATATTGGTACATTTATTTTTGATCAGTGGTGAGCCAGATAACATAGTGTGAATCTGCTTAATTAAGTTATCCTAAGATAAATACACCTAATGTTTTCAAAAACCTTAAAAGTACAAAGCTGTGTAACCCAGTATCCTATGGGTGGCTTCCTAATACCTCGGAACTATAATTTAATTAGTCTTATTTACTTTAACCAGGATCGTTTATGAAATTGTAAAAATGATCTAGAAGTTGTTCATGGTAAACCCTCACCTTTGCCAAGAGTTTCTGTGCTACTCTAAAGCCGACAACAATTGCATGACATACACGGAAATCGGTATACAATATCAGTTGTTCTTGTATATCTAATTTCCTTAAGGGTATATGTAGGAATTATTCAGCAGTTCCAACTCATTTTCTTTTCATTAAAATAGTTTACAGTATTGAGGTTGTATTCCTGAAGTATCATGCTCCTATCATCACTCTAAGTATTAACAAATAATTTAAATAGCAATAAATGTTACTGTGCCACGCCCCCTTTTTACTTCCACTTTAAAAGAGTTTGCCATTTGGATATTTATTGCTGGTTTGACTGTCAGTTTCATAAGTATTGCTTGTGTGTTTTAAGAAGGTTGTAAACAACATGGCGAAATGTGTTTATTGAGGTCACTATTTGAGGTGTTTACTTTTGAAACGCCTCTTGTGCTGCTCTAAAGCTGACAACAATCCTCTGATATTTACGGAAATGGGTGTACAATATCAGTCGATCTTGTATTTATAATTTCCTTAACATCCCTAAACAACGTTTCAAGGTCTGGAAATTTTGCATAGCTTCTAAATAGTATTTCTGGTGGTACGCATAAAATACTTTTTGGATCATTAGAGTAAATGTCATTTGAGACTTTATGGCTTCTCTTTAAACAGAAAAGGATGTGCAGTTGTCCCACAAGTATTTAAATCAATGTCCAAAGAAGCAGGGGCAAATATTCCATATACTAGGTCATGCATAACTGAAAACTTTTTGGTTATACTACATAATCTGTAATATTGGTTAACTAGTTTCTGATGTTACGCTTGACACAATTTTCTTTCCTTTATAAGCATTCGCTGGTAATCAACTTGATTGGAATACTGAGAGGAAATAAAGCAAACGTTTTTTACATAATTAATATTAATGTAAGGTCATAGCACACACAAAACTTTACCATCGTTCATCTGCAGAACTAGAACAAGGATAATGCTGAGCACACATCTGAAATAGTTTAATAAAATGTGCATAACAGAAATAAATGCCATGTGCAAATACCTTTATAACCAGAATCCTATTGCGTTAATTTTGTTGTATAGAGAAATTGTATTGGCGTACCCCAAAAAACTGTGACATGTCTTCCATTATGGCGCAGTCTGATTATATTTGGTGATATCCCATCTGTTACGTTGCATCAGTACCGCCAATTGTTGATAAATATAACCATAGTAAAGCTACGAACAAGTTGGTAGTATTGCATACGTTAGATTGCCACAGATGCCTTATTTTTGAACCCGTTGCAGAGAAGCCAACCGATAGATTTTAAAACAAGATTGAATTTAGACTCTGTATTAATCTGTGGACGCCTTTGTATTGTTCGTGTGTGCGTGGTTTTGACTTGAATTGCTTTAGAGTATTATATACAGTTATAGTTACTGTTGCCATTTTTGTGTTCGCGACACAGTGGTGCATGAAATACAGTGTGTCCCAAAAAACACCGACCGCGCTTATTGTGTGGGATGGGAAACTGACTGGTTTTCAAATAGGAACCCCTGTTTGGAAATTCACGGGGTCTAAGCTTCTTTGCAAAAAATTATTTTTTGACTTGCAGACATTCATGATTTCTAAATCATTTTTAGTAATTTAGAATATGGGACTAGATTCTGTCTTATTGTCTTCATTGATCGGGAAGAACAGCCTTCTACAGTGGTAAAAGAATTGTTAAAATCGATTGAGTGTTTTGCAAAGTTATAGAAAAATAATGCTTAGAAAATTGTGGAGCAGATAGCCTAAACCAAATAAGCATATTGAAGATAGTAATAAGGAGTCGCTGAAGATCTGTTGTACTGCGCTAATTGAATGAACAATAAATCCGCCATATAGGGTCGCCGAAACCTGTTTGTAGCCTGTTAGATGTAAACAAAGCCCTTGTACAGTACCACTCTCTATCTCTAGGTGCGTCTGATGTGAAACTTGCTGGATGATGCTGTAATATAGTTTTGTCCAGTACAATATGCAATATAAGATTAATTTCTCATTGTGTATAGCAATTTTACACAATTAGTTTTGTGGTCAGATAAAATGTTAATTAAATATAGCTTAAATTATTATTTTAATATATTTAAATGTAAGGGAACTATTATTTCAAGTATGTCTGATCACTGAATAATTAATTTCTTAATTCCAAAACAGCAGAATAGTGCAAAGTTTTTAATATTACGCCGGCCGCGGCACACAACAAAGGAGCTCGGAGGGGGGCTGCCCCACCCCATTGGCGGTACGTGCATCTAAGGCGCTCAAGGTGACTGTTGTGAGCACGTTACAACAATCAGAGCGGCAGAACCAAAAGGGGTTTTCCAGATTTTTGAGAAGTGTCCGGCGGCCGGTGTATTTGTAAAAGTTTAAGAAAAGACCGTGTTACGTCATCCCGACTATATAAGGAGTGAGTTATAGGTTGCGCGTTCGTTCTTGACGAATGACCTTGAGCAGAAATCCAATGAGTGAGCCTACCCTTAATAAACAGGTCAGCAAATGTTTATGCTACGATAACAGACACCTCTGTTTTCCTCTGTCGCGTTTGTGTATACAGTCGACTGCAGAAGTTTTGTGCGGTACGGATGTATGTATGCATGCAACGAAAATAGCAATTCAGACGAGGGAGAGATGTCGGGAATAGAATAAATGCAATAAAGTTAAGTGGAAACAGTTATAGAGGTATAGTGTATAATACGTGTGGCTGATATTACTGCAAGTGTCATAAATTGATTTGTAGTGTTGTACTACTTCAGCTCAGAAGCATGCGCGTCATCTCACTGCAGACTGTACCTCCTCTCTCTCGTTCCCGCAAAAGCTGAGTAGAGACTCGCATTCAACCTTTCATATAAAATTTTCATTCGTCAAGAAGTAACGCGCGACCTATACAGAGAGGAGTTTGTTATCCATTTTCTTGTAAAACACTTCGCCTCAAACCTTCGATTAGTAGGCGCTGGTCTCCAACATGGGAAGGAGACGCCAGAAGAAGCAATCACCGGCTGCCGATGTAGCGACCAGTTTGGAAGCGGAAACAACTGTCAACACCGCAGCGGCTGAAGCTTGCAGTGCGGCCACTGCGCTATCTACTTCGGAGCTATCTATCTACCCTACACAGGTCTCAGCCAACCGCAATGCCATGAACCGTAGTCCTTCTTGCTGATGTAGGGGACCCGCATCATGCTGAACACAGCGCCATAGTTGTGGGAGTACATACGCAGCTACCAACGCAGAGACTACGTAATACAACGCTGGCAGGTAACCAAGATACGCACCAACTCCACCTGTGGAACTTGTCTTTAGGAACAAGTCACACTGCGACGCCGCTCTTACCTCCGGGTTGGTTCTTCTAGGCCTACTCCTGAGAATAGAGCCCAGGTGGACATCCTGGACGCCGCCCTGCCGCCACTGCTACCTTTACAGGCACACCGCGGATAGTTGTACTTCACCGCCGAGATGCCACTACAATGGTGCACCGAACAAGGCATCTACCTGCCACCAGCACGACCTTAAACGACAACGCCGCATATGCTCAACTTACCGGGGTACGACCACTTCACCGGTCAAGCTTGCTGCCCTATGCGTCCACGCCGTCACGACTTGGTCGCAGACGAGGGCCACGGTCGACAAGCGCCAGTCGCAGGCTCGCCTGCCGCGTGTTAGCGTACACCAAAGTACACCCCAGGATATGCTCCCAACTGCCTGTGCCATCCATACCAAACTGAGTCTATGATCCTGGAGAAGTTGGAGGATGCATAGGTCAACCTCTCCGCCAGGATTGCTACGCTCGAGGAGACAGTGAGTCAACTCAGCCTCGATCTTGCTATTCAGTACACAAAGTTCAAGGTATTCCCAAATATGCTGTACTTCGAACGCCTAGCCATGCATGAACACATCTCTTCATCCGAAGACTCGTCGTGGAGGAGGTGGGAGCTCTTCAGACGACGCTGGACAAATTTCGCCATGAATTCCTAAGGGCGTAATCAGGTTATGATTGTGTCCTAGCACCCTTCATTCACCTGGCTTTGGTCCCCTGTGGCCGGCCAATACACCCGCACTATCAATCCGCAGGTACAATAGCAGTGCTGCCTCACTTTCACCCTGAAATACTTCTTTCTTTCTCTTTTAATTTCTACCTGTACACACTTTGTTTCTGGTGGAGAGTTTTAGTCAAAGTGCCTTCGGCGGGAAGGGGGGGGGGGGGGAGCCATGCCATTCTGCATGTGTTGTCGCATCGTGAAGAAAAGTTATGACGCAGCTATGAGTGTTGAGTGATTATATCGCCCAAGTTAGTGTTTGAGAGACACAGAAAGTGAAGAGAGACAATGGAAGAAATTGGTCAACGTTACGAGAAAACAGTTGTGAGTTGTATTATCGCGAAAAACTGTAGACTGTGTTGACGTCAGTAAAACAAAACTGCATTGCTACTTCACAATTTTCTCAGCATTTAATGTTTATATTTTTTTACTTTAAAATGGACCCAGAAAAGGAAATCTTATTCTAATTGTACGAGTATATTTATGGTTAATTAGATAATTGAAAAGTTCAATGTACGAACTAATATGGCATTTACAGATTTCAAGAAGGGCTTCAGTAAGGTAAATAGAACATTATGGAACATTATGAAACAAGAAGGTGTCCCCAACACTTGATAACAGCAATAACAAGTTTATGTGCAAACAATAAGATTAGGATAGAAACTGGATTGAAAACAGCTGCAACCGTAAACAAAGGAGTAATGTAAGAGTACCCACTTTCACCGTCACTTTTTAATATACACACTGACGATGCTACATCACATTGACAGATAAAATTAGATATGCACTTCACAATTAGAAACAGATACTTAGATACTCTACCATTTGCAGACGGTTAATTTGTCATATCTAGCTCAGAAAACAATTTACAAAAAGCGTTACATATATTAAATAACACCGTCCATCAATACAGTTTAACAATATTTATAAACAGAATCAAAGCTTCAGCCTACAATGGACCAAATAAGATGAGCCAAAATTATATTTGAAGAAGTCAATTGCTTTAAGTATCTTGGTTGCAATGTCTCTTATTCTAAAAATAATGACATTTTAAATGAAATAAATAAATGGTGTATGCGACACCATAAAGAAATATTTAAAAGTATGAGAAGACTAACTAAATTGAAGTTTTATTAAGTAATGGGAAAACGCTACCGCTACATCCAAAAGGGGCCTTGGCTTCCCGCCCAGCCGCTGCGTCCCCCACCATTGCCCACTACGGGCGTTATTGTTGGGGTGCACTATTATAGGGTGGTATGTGGTCAGCGCTCCGAGCCCTCCCGGCCAGTTATGGGGCCTTCGCGGACCTAGGGCCGCTACTTCCCCATCAAGTAGCTCCTCAATTGGAATGAGAATGAATGAATGATAGTCGCATCGCAAAATTAGTTTTAGATTAGAAACGATATTGGTAGGCAAAGAAAAATACGGATACAAACACTTTTAATTAAATTTTTATGAGACTGGAACGAGCTCTAATGGCTTAAAACGTGAAATGTTGTTGTTGATGATGGTATTTTTGTATTTATTCCTGATAATCAACAAATAAATGAAATAAAAGGAAGAAAATGTGACATCAGACTAGCGCGGATCCCTGTTCACATGAATGCCACATTGTGTCACTAGCCCCCTGCCCCCCCCCCCCCCCAGTACTGACGTAATATATGAACCCTTGCTTAACGGTTGTAGTTGAACGCTAATAAGGGGTAAGCTTGCTGCTTAAAGCCATTCCAGTATCTGCACAGCAAAACATGGCTCGCTTTTTGCCCTCCTAAGAGGTTAGAGCTCCTTGCGCAACTTCTTGTTGCCCATGTCAGCAGAAGAATGGTGTTTATAACGAAAGATGATATTGCCTTTCTTCTCCCTTAGGCTCAGGTAATTCACTTTAATGTTTCCTTGGAAATTCCCGACGCGTAAAATTACAGCAATATCACTCTAAGTTCGTATTTTGTACCAGTTTCAGTAATAACCCCAGTTTCTACGTTATTTTAAATTACAGAAGCACTATTAACTTTTATCGTAGCCTTCTATCACGGAATCTTCGCCATTTACTTATGCTTAAATGCTAAATAGGCTCATAAATTATAACACATTTATTTGAACTTTTGTATATAATATCAGGATATTCTAAAGAAAGTTCCCATCTTGAACCATTGTATCTTCTTGATATATTAGCAGTTCGGTTTCATATTGGTATCACCATGTTTAGAAGTTTGGATCTTTTGTTGCTATGGTTTGTATGCACATAAGAATACAGACAGCAGTTTTATGAGCAATGTCGTTAGCTATACGAGTTAGAATTGGCTTCTAGCAGTGTCATTACGAGTGTAACTGACAATACGAACATGCACTGAGAAGATATCCAACATTAAATGGACTGAGAAGAGGACCCTGCTCTGTAAAATCATATCGCAAGATTGTGATCAAATTTGAAGAAATTTGAAGAAATTGAAAATGAACAAACAAAAACAGCGACGGTAAACGGACAGCAATATTTTAGCATCTAGGACTTTGCAATACTAGCGTTACAGAATAATGAAATCGAAAACATTGTTTTCATGCAAGATGGTGCTCCTCTCCACATTACACAATACTTTAAAAATACTATTGCGCAATACATTTGGTGATCGTGTAGTTAGTCGACGTTTTCTGAACGGATGACCTTCTAGGATCACGGACATAAATCCAGCTGACTACAGGTTATGAGGTTATCTAAAAAAATGCATTTCTTACTAGACCCAATACACGTGAAGAACTGAAGCTGTCAATATCGGATGCCATTGAGAACATACCTTGCTAATGCCGTTTATAGCGTAGAAGAAAGACTATTGCTCATAGAGTAACTCGGTGTTGGTCATGTTTAATTTTACCCTGTTTTAATAAAATCCCATTTCTTTACGGACAAATTGGTGGTTTTATTTTGTTAGCACCTAACAATTTGACAAATGTATATATTACCATTCTAAACTGAGAACTTACTTGAGAATAACCTTGTACAGAGGGTGCCCAAAGATGTATACACACTTTGACAGGAAATATCCATTTACGAGTAGTATATTTCAAAGTTACGTACATTGAAAAACAACAGTAATGTGTAGTATGATATTCTAAAAGGACACGACTGACGCAACTTTTGCCAGTGTTGCTATGCGACGGGTAAATCAACAACTAAAATAATAAAGACAACGTTATCGTGTGATGTTTTGTGAGCACATGTCACTCAAATTAAGTTGAACGGAACTGTTAACCAGCATAACTGTGTCTACTGGTGTAGAAACATTCCACGTGTTTTTGTGGAAAAGGTTGTTCATTTACCTAGAATTAATGTATGGTGTGGATTGTCATCTAGGGGTGTAATTGGGTCATTAATACCAAGTTGTCCTGAGCGGTACACATCGGTACGCTGCGCAGAATCATCATCATCATCATCATCATCATCATCATCATCATCATCATCATTATTATTATTATTATTATTATTATTATTATTATTATTATTATTATTATTATTATTATTATTATTATTATTATTATTATTATTATTATTATTATTATTATTATTATTATTATTATTATTGTTATTATTATTGTTATTATTATTATTATTATTATTATTATTATTATTATTATTATTATTATTATTATTATTATTATTATTATTATTATTATTATTGTTATTATTGTTATTATTATTGTTATTATTGTTATTGTTATTATCATTATTATTATTATTATTATTATTATTATTATTATTATTATTATTATTATTATTATTATTATTATTATTATTATTATTACATTACATTATATTTTGTGTCTGAAGACTAATCATGTCACTTAATACACAATGTAAGTACAAATCATGTTCAACACATGCTGCAAAATGGAAATCCTTTGAACATTAACGTAATCTGAACGGGACAAAGAGAAAAGAGGAATATCCAATTGAGAACAAATGAATAAGAATCGCTGCCGGTGTTAACTTGCCACAGAAGAAAAGAAGTGAGAGGCCGCTAATGATCGTCACATTTATCCCCCACTTTCCCTTCTTTGTCGTTTATCTTTCTTATTCCTTCACAATTTTATATCACTTCCGCTCCATTTCCTGGCGCCCCGTGTCGTCTTTCCTCCTCATTTATATCGCTTTGCACTACCTCCATTCTCCTCTCCTGTTTTGTACCCCATACCTTTTTTTTTTCTTTCCGAAACCGCTTTTCACTCTCTGTCACTAGTATAAGAAACAGAAAAGGTTTCTTTAGTTGCTGCCTGTCTCGTTATAAACCAAAGATTTATTAATACAGCAACATCCATTTGTTTTGTTCACAACAATAAACAGAGCACTAAGAATTCAGAATTACTTCGACACTAACAAATTAAAGTGAAATATTCTGCGAGATTTCTTCATGCTTCCTAAACATATTTATCTTGTTTATCATTAGTAATACTACGAGTGATTGTCGATTTGTCCAGTTATGCGTTTCACATAACAACCAGAGGGACAGATAATGACTTCGTATTTGAGAAAATTCTGTGTTTGAAAATTAAAACCAGTACAAGGAATAGCTCAGACATGCTCTAGCCCACAAAAGCCTATATTTTTAACGAAATCTACATTTTTTGTGTAGGAAGATTTTTTCTGTATCTTGCGGTTCAGCAGTTGTGCTAGTCATTCAGGATGAAGAGAACTTAAAGAGTTTTTTCCAGAAAATTCAAGATATACATTTCATTTGTGATGAAAATATCTAACAGATATCGCAATTTAACCAAAACCATAAATATTAATATTAAATATGAAGTTTGTTATTTAACCGATTATTTGTTTTTGAGTTCTATTCACAGACACACCAACCTTTGAATAAAATCCTTTTTCATATTCAGGGGATTTCAAAATATATATTTCTAGTGAAATCTTGGTATTGTATTTCTAATTGGAATACAATGCTCCCTCTACTCACCGTAAGTACGTATAGAAAATCAAAATTGAACCTCAAACGTTTGTGTTCAGATTAAATCCCAATTTGGAATTTTTGAGTGAAGTAAAATACTTGCTTTAAGCGGCAGAGAGAACGAAGGTTCATTTTAGGGAAGTATAGTTGTGTGCAACATGCTACATTTCACACACGATGTCATTCAAACGCCTACCCGCCTACCCTCACGCAACTTTTGACAGCATATCTGTCAAGTCCTGACAAACCCGTGCTCCTAATTGAAAGCTCTCGGCTCTACTCTACCCCATCCTCCAACACCGCTTGATTATCGAGTCACTGCGAGAGGAAGCCGCTCATTAACACAAAAGGTTTGCTAGATATCGGCATCTCCTTCTTTACTTCACATACCAACGCTGAATCAATTCAGAGATGTGCTGTCTGCTCCCCAAGGCAATCCCCGTTCTCTGAGCCGGCGCGTTGCGGCGCGGTTCGGTCTTCAGGGAATAGACAGGTAAGAATACCGCAAACAATGTGCGCGATACTTCCACTCCTGCTGCTGCAATGACTTGAGGGGAAAATCATCATTATCATGTCTTTCCTATTCTCCCCTCATGTTTCTTTTCTACAGGCAAGCTTCAGCATATTTGATTGAGAGAACTACGAATATTGGGCAACAAATTCATTTCACTTTCGTGGATTTAGAGAAAGCATATAGTTCTATACCTTTGCATAAGTTTTGGGAAGCATTAAAGAATACAAATATTAACAAATTGATAATTTATACAATAAAAGATTTGTATAAAAATGCTGTGTCTAAAATCAAAATTGGAAAAGTTGTATCAGAAGAAATTAAAGTAAGAAAGGGCCTTCGTCATGGCTGCAGCATGTCGCCCAGATTATTTAATATATTTACACATAAATCATTATCAAATTGGAACAACAAATGTTCATGAATGGGAGTAACAATTGGAGATGGATCAGCAGACGCAATATATGTGCTGTTATTTCCGGACGACCAAGTAGCAATTCCATAAGAGTATAAATATATGGAATTTATGCTTAGGAAGTTACTAGAAGAATATGATATACGGAGGCTGAAAATAAACTTAGAAGCGACGTGGAAAACAGAAACCAAAGATTTGATTCTGGAGGAACAGAAAGGTTGCATTAAAGGATGTAAGGAATTTGAGTATTTGGGGGTAAAAATAGATAAAGTAGATCAACAGGAAAACCACATTAAGAAAGAATCAATAACGGTGAAATTATAACATCAATGCTGAACAGTGTCCTGTGGAACAGACATAGGTATAAGTAGGAAGAATAAATTGCAAATACCACTATAATACAATACTGAAAACTACTGTCAGATATAGAGACGAAACATGGAAATTTAACCGAAATTTAGGACTAAAACCAACGTCGCTGGAAATATTTTTCTAAGAACGTTAACGAGATGTTCAAGATTGGAAAAAACTAAATAATGTTACAGGAGAAAAAAAAATGAATAATAAGAACTCAATATTAGACTATGTAAGATATAAACAGATGAGTTGGTACGGACATATTAAAAGAATGAGTGAAGATAGATTACCGAGGAATTTTGGAATGAGTCCACCTGGAAGAAGAAGAAAAGGAAGACCTCGAAGCTCATGCATCCGGGAACTAAGAACCGGAATGAGAGCAAGAGACTGCAAGATATGGAATAGATGGACAGGGGTGAATGGAGAAAAAAAAAAGAGAGAAAAAAAAAGAAGAAGAAGAAGAAGAAGAAGAAGAAGAAGAAGAAGAAGAAGAAGAAGATTCTTTAGGCACAGAAAGATGTGTAAAGATTGAAACTCGGTATATAATGTTTGTTTTCTAATTGTCCAAAGACACCATCAATCTCTGGCAGGAAGAAAAAATAAGTGCATTTAAACTAATGAATTTTTTTGCTTTGATGGACATTAAATATATATGTTTAAATCTTTTTGTGTGCTTAACGTTTTTACAACTAAACAAATTTTCAAATTTTGAAACCAAAAACTGAAGTTTAAGTCACATAAATGAAGTACATGCTGGAAGAGTGCTGGAGCATATCACAACATTTAATCGACATGGAGCAGATAGTGTATTAAAAACGAGAAAAAGTAATTTTTATACACACATGCATTATGACAGTGAGTCAGATTACCTGTTTGTCATGTCTTTTGTCTGGTGGTTTCTCTCCTGAGATTCATAGTTTTTCCTTTGTGACGAGATGCCGCTTACCTTGTATCCTTTTCAGCTGAATTTTGTTGTTGGCAGAAAAGGGACGCTTAAGTGTGGCGCACATAGCATTTAAAGCCTGCGCTAGACCTTTAACAATGGCGGAATCTAAAAAGTTTTACTGCCAACCGATGACCAAACATTTGCTGAACATTTATATGTATAAAACGAAAAATGTCATTTTTCAGTTTCAGGGTCCCTTCTTGCGCTGTTTTTTGTCTTGGTACATAGCAGCTGACCAAAATTATTAATGCAAGTAGTTGTGTTTATTTATTTAACGTTAACAGAAATCCGTTATCATCTGGTTCCAACTAACCAATGTCTTATTGGTTTCAATTCAAAATAGACACACCTATGAACAAAGAATGGACATATGTGAGCCGTGAAGAGGGAGCAGTCCGGAAGCGTTTCACTTGAGTGGTGGGAAGGCATGCTTCTGAAAAGTCCGTCTCGTGTCAAAAGTCTGACACTCAAGCATTAACCTACGAATACAGGTTGGTTTCAGGCTCAAGAGCGAAGGAAAAGGGAGAGTAAGACAACATTAAGTGAAGGACTAGAATTATCCAAAGGGTGGATCCTGGGCGTGGCATAGGCGACTTAGAATTTCCTTTCCAACATAAACCACTGTTCCTTGTAACAGCACAATTCCATGCACTAGCCTGCCTATGAATCTGTTGCAATCAGAGGAGGAAAATCTTTGATAGGTGCATATCTTTCTAAGCAAGGAATACCAAAGCGATCTGTGATAGATCGCAGGTGACCGCAAGTGGGAATTGTGGTGGACAAAGCGGCGTCGGGGCAGGTTTCCTCCGGGTACCTCGCTTTCGCCCACCATCTCATTCCACTGCTCCTATAAAAGACGACATGACCTTAATCTGAGATCTAGGAAGGCTCATATTAGGGGAGGGACTATAAACAGAATTAAACAAGTCTTAGTGTGTGACGGTGCGTTATTTTATGTTATATGACATTGTTCACGCATTTTTTATTGCGTTGTACGTATCTCTCTTGAATGTTTATAGGTAATTTAACAGAGCACCCCCACTAGCGCAACAGCCCTGCGCGGGACAAGGATTACCGCCAGGCCGCTGCGTCCCCCACCTCTGCCCACTACAGGCGTCATGAGTGGGGTGCAGTACTGGAGGATGGGATGTGGTCAGAGTCCCGATTCCTCCCGGTCAGTTATGAGGCCTTCGCGACCTGGGACCGCTACTTCTCCAACAAGTAGCTCCTCAATTGGCCTTCCGGGACTTAACGAGGCTGGGTGCACTCCGTGTCAGACCGGGGATTGAACTCGGGTCCTCCGCACCAGAGGCAAGCGCGCTACCAACTGTGCTACAGAGGCGGTCAATTTAAGAGAGCACAGTAGTCCAATAATGTATGCACCATGTTTATGTTATCTACTATTTTTAAAGCAGTGATCTTTTGTGGTATTTGTAGTGTGTTTCTTTTTCATCTTGCTTTCTTTTCTATTCTGTGTATTATAAAAACGCGTGGGTATATGTTGGACCGTGCGCTTTTAAATGTCTGTATGTTTTAATTTAAATAAATATACTCATTTATTTGAGTCATTAACTAACTTTGGAAAGTGGCGTTTATCCATACGTCATATCCTTGCATATTTTGTATTAATTTTTTCCAGTAACAGGAAATGTACTAAATGTCTTTTTATAAATTTGGTTTATACGATTGTGCTGCATATATTAGGGCAACGAATCTATTGAACGGGATGAACATTTTAGAAAAAGAAAAGTAGGATTCTTTCTCTATCTCTTTTTGTTTGTGTTTGTGTGCTCGTGCGCGCGTTGTGTTACGTTTACCCTTAGAGTTGCATTTTGCGTTTTATTTACTAAACTAGGCAATATCTATAATTGTGCGGCCCGTTTAAATACTCAAAATATATCTTCCAACATTAGTGCCTCTCTCTAAACGTTTTTCTATGCGTTTTTCATTAATTAAAATAGATCACGCGTCATAATTGACGTTTGATTTTTAGAAAAATATAAGTGTTAAATAAAAGTAATTAAAGTTAGTCTTTCCAAGTCCTTAGACACCTTTTAATAATAATTTTGTGATTTAATATTCTCAAAATGCAAAAAATGGAAATAGAAAGGTTTTATCCTTTAGTTAGAATTAAAAGTAGAGAAAAATATGTTTTCTCAGCTATTAGAAAGACATTACACCTACAAAGTGTAAAACTTTCGACATTCTAAGTTGTATAGTTACTTAGAAACTATTACTTATACGTGACACACTTTAACATTGTCAAGGTAGAACGTTTCACATCACCTTAAGCATATCGAATACTAGATATTTGTGCACAAGAAATGCTTTGCCGATAGGTATTCGATGAAATAAATTAATGGTTTAAACGAAATTATACATGTTGAAAAGTAAGTGAATTAGAAGGTAAGGTTAAATAATCTCAGGGAGAGCTGTGTGCTGTGTCTTCAAGAGGTTAAGGTGCTTTCAGGGAAACTGCCGGGAACTGATGAAGATCCTTAGTAATCTAATTAACTTTACTTAGTCTCTTTAAGCGCAGACGTAAACGCCAGGGCGTTAAACCAATTAATTCTCCAATGAACAGTTCACTAGTGGTGAATTACTTCAACAATAACAGGAATCTAATTAGCCTTAGGCACAAAGAGCGTTATGGAAGAACCAGTTAATTTATAAACCATCGAAATTCTGTGCATTAGTCGTAGAAAACCTTAGCGTCATTAAGAATGAAAATTACGTATAAGCATAACGAAGTTAAAAAATCTGATATGTTGCACTTACATGAGTTTCTCTACTCTTGTACTAACCATTCTAACAAACTCTTATTCCTCCATCTTCATGTTGGTTTAGATAAACATTTGCAGAAATTATCTTATTGCTAATTTCCTTGGGGAATATGGGAATACAGGGCCTTGAGTGATAGTCAAATCTTTTAAAGCTTTAAGATACCATTCTATAAAAATCTGATGTGTTGCACTCACATGACTTTCTCTACTCTTGTACTAACCATTCTAACAAACTCTTATTCCTATATCTCCATGTTAGTTAAGATAAACATTCGTACAAATTATCTTATTGCTTATTTCCTTGTAGCTGCAAGGGAGATATTAGAATACAGAAGGCTTTGTGTGACAGTCAAATCTTTTTGACCTTTGAGATTCCGTTCTCTTTGCACGATTAACGTATAAAAAAATGAACAATGTTGTTGCATTCCGCTAAAGTTCTAAGTTTTCCATAACTCACACACATAACAAGGAATATCTCCGAAATGGTTCACCCTACAAGAAAATTTATTGAGACATAAATTTTAGCAAGATCTACATATTCTGTAAAGCAAGATTTCGTCTATCTCTAACGGTTTACTCCTTATGCAAAATTCGTCCAGAGTAAATACGTCTACAGGGGCTATAGCCAGAAAATTCAAGATATACATTTCATTTGTCATAAAAATATCTCAAACATATGACATTTTAATCAAAATAAATAAGCCATTTTCAAGAAAACAAAAATTTTCGAAAAATTTTTCCATGTAAAGGGTAGTTTAGGGTGAGGCTATTTTCTTCAAAATCTTCGTGTCGCATCCTTGAATGACAATAAACTTAAATACCAACTTTGGTTTTTAACCGACTTTTCGTTTTTGAGTTATGCTGTCCACAGACTGACACAGACACACAGACACACACACACGGACCTTTTTCTAAAAATGATTTTTTGGATTCAGGGGGCTTCAAAACATATATTTCCGGTGAAATCTCGACATCGAATTTTTAGGTGGAACACAATACTTCCCCTACTTACCAGTAGAGAAAGTAAAAAAGTTAATCACGATGTTCCATTTTACGGAAGTGTTGGTTTTTCAAAACTCACACAAATAACAAGGAATGTCTTCATAATGGTTCACTGTATAAAAACAAATTGTATACTAAGTTTTGGTCTATCTCCTATGGTTTACGAGTTATTTAAATGCTAATGTAAAAGGTAGTAAACTGAAATACCAACTTTGGTTTTTAAGCGGCTTTTGTTTATGAGTTATGCTGCCCACAGATTGACAGGCAGACACAAACGCATAGACCTTTGCCTAAAAATGCCTTTTTGGGATTTAGGTGACCTCAAGGCATGTTATATTTCCGGTGAAATCTGGACATCGAATTCTTGGGTGGAATACAATGCTTCCTCTACTTACTATACCTAGTAGAGGAAGTAAAGTGGCTTGCGTGTAGCAGTCACATGACTTTCTCTATTCATCGTCTAGAAAATAACTCTACAAAAGTCGATTATTCTATTTTCTCCTTTTTTACTGTCTCAATCAGCATGTCCCATTGCTTGCAATATTACATGCTAAGTTTACATTTCTGAAATAGTACTTAAAGTATTCCTATCATTAATATTGTTAATGTTCTAAGCTTTAAGTTCCCGCAATTAACATAAATTATTACCCTAAAAATGTACTTATTCTATTTTTTACTTACTATGTATTCAGAATGTGTTAAAGTCTGTTGATGCTATGCATTTTTTGAACAGTTTGTAGTGTTTTGTAATTAGTTGATTTGTAGCCACTGACCACTGTCCATGATTTGCCAGTATTTGTAACGCCTCTGATGCTGAAATTTTCTTGCCGACAGGAACATGTAGCGTAATCTACAGTCTTGAATCTATGGACATAAAATTTTAATATGCTTTGTCCTGTTACCATTGCTGCACCATAGTAAGCTTGAGTTATAATCTGTGACGAGAAAAAGATTCTAAATCTCTGGCCGTACTTGCCCATTCCTCCTGCCATTTTGTTAGTCCCTCTTCTTTGATTTTTCCAATAATAGCAGTTTTGGGCTTTTTGGCGTATATCGCTTCTCAATATTATTCTTCTACTGTTCCTTAGCTAGTTTATCTTCCTTCTTTCCAAAAATTCCTACATGTGCCTTTATCCATCCAAAATGAATTTGCCATTTGAGACCGTTTATGTTCTTTACGTGGTTTCTGATCAGCTTTATTATATAGCTATGGTTACGGGTATTCCTGAGTAGTACTATAGTGATGTTACTGTCTGTGATGACCACCATTGTCATTTCTTCCGGTTGAATGGTTAGGTCCTTAAGCTCATTTATAGCTTTTAGAATGGCCATCTGCTCAGCTTGGTTGTTTTAATAAATGTCGAGGAGTCTATTCTTCATGATATGTATTAGTGCAACCTGTTTTGTTTTGCCTATTTTCTCCTTGTTAATACGAATAAACCCTTGTTTCTCCCATATTTCGTTACACGGCGTATAAGACGTAGGTTATAAGAGGAATACAGTAAGCTAAACCGATAGTCAAATTTTTTAAAGCTGGTTGCTATGTACTGACTTTGGCATCCTATTGCCTTGCAAGAATACAACAATCAAACAGGAGAAACAAAAAGAATAGCGATTAAAAGCTGAGAAACGTATAAACTTTGAAAATTCAAAAAGGATTAAAGAATGTCTCTGAAATGTTTAAAGCTTCAACATATTTATAAGTTGTGTGTTTTACGAGACTTCATTTTTTCTTTCCTTTTACCCCTCACATCGAGCATTTCTGTTTTCAACTACTGCATTCCGGATTCCATTTTTGTCTTCATTTCTGTCATACATGGAATTCACTCAAAACTCTTTTTACACGCAAAGTTACTTACACCTTTTTTGCAGTTAATGTCTGAAAAGTTATTGTCGCCTCCCTGGTAACATGAAGTCATGCCAAGGAGTTTATATGTATAGGATGCTTTCCACATGGAAGCTATGCCAATGTTGCAGTATAATGCAGCACGAGTCTCGTGTTTATTTGATGGTTGCTATCATCGGTTTCGGGGGAAGGGGACGAGGGATGAAGCAAATTAATATACACATAACATACCAAGCATACCAAAGCATTCCTAAAGCATGTATTCGTTCAGTAAACAAACATAACGAGAAAAACACGGAAACGATCACGATGGTGTTGTTGACAATCGTTAAAGTCGTGTTCAACTGTTTCTTTAACCTCCCATTGCCACTGCTTACCTTGAACTTTGTTCATTAGTCATTGTCGGACATGAATACAACCCCTTAGCACACTCAAGACTAGTATGTTAATGGTGAAAAGGGTCCACCAACATTAAATATGCAAACACACTAAAAGACAAGCATTGGCACATTTCTGTGCACAGGATTGTACGCCTTCTAGATGAAAGTATTTTACTTGCTATAATACCAACCTATAGTACGCAAGCAATGCTGTGATACTAACGCTACGCACAAGAGGGTTTATTTCCTAAGAGGACTAAGCCTTGTTGATATGTTGATAATCCTTCTCAGAAGACGTTAGACTTGTTCATGTTAAACACATTCCCTACATTTACACTCTCGTGAGAGGAAAATGGTATTAGGTGTGTTTCCATTTTGAAGGAATCATGTATATGATTTATTTCTTGCATATATTTTACTCATTACTGATTTTATGTCTGAGAAAGAGTTAAGACAAAGTAAGAAATACTAAATAATTGGGGAGTACCTACATCTGCATTCAGTGACAAGCAGCGGGATGTGTTAATCTCCCACAGTACTAGCGGGTTTCTTGTGCCAGGAGGAGCATCATCAACAAAAGCAGCGGCAACACATTTATTATAGATGGCAGCAGGAGAGAAGGAAGGATAAGGAAGCGATTACAGGGAAAGATCGCTCAAGATAATTAGACAGCCAAGATGGACGCCTAGCGCCAAACCACCTGCGGCACTGAGCTGCGTCATCGCAAACGTTACTCTTGTAAACACGTCTCTGCTAATTCCATTCCTTTTTCATTTCACAAATCCTCCTTTCTTGAAAATGTAAGGAAAACAAATGCAAGACAGGAATTAGCATAAGCTTAAACCCCGTGTTTGACTGCTCTTCTCTTCTTAGTTTACGGGTCATAACAAGTCAAACTACCGAAGTTGGAGCATGCACGTAAAAGAAATCTTGAGGTAACTAATGGAAATTACATTATTCAACAAAAGAGATGTTTACATTACAAGTTCCAGAGAGCGTTGCATGATGGACTTTGTTACTTCTATTAATCCCCTTTATGTTACTTACATGGGAAATGCCGTGAAGATGTTTTCAATACAGAATAAAACCGTTACTAAAATCTACTGTATGCATAGAAATGCATTATAACATATAGTACACACATTAAACAAAAAAAAATCAATTGTTTAATTTTTGTTCTAAAATTTTTATTTGTCACTGTCAGTTTATTTTTGAGGCCATAATTATCACATACCAATTTTGCATTTCCCTATCTATTTATCATTATATTATTTATAAGATTACAAATTTTGAAGCTTCTATGTTTAAAATTGTTGAAATGAGCACGGTTAAATATATGAACGGCAATTTGGAGTTTTTCCTTGGCGAATGCCATTAAACATTCAAAAAACTTCATGATCATAGTTACTTACATCTTGCCAGTTAGTATCCACTTCATCTTCATCCTGATCTGTGGCAATTCCTGCAGGAGACTCCGTGGAACACACATGATTGTTTATTTCGTTTCTGTCACTGCCATCATCACTAAGAGAAATATCATTACAACTGTCACTTTCCAGCAATGTTGCCGTCTTCTGTCAAAGATTTCTTATTCCATTATGCCATTCTGTAATGGCCACTAAGCAAACGCCACGAGAAATTACTGTACATAGAATAAATAATTAAGCTCTGCACGCAACAACCTACAACACGTGTTTACTGCTCTCTTCTTCTAGCGCGCTAAAATGCCCGACGCCTGACAACGTCAGAAATAAAAAATTAATTGTACAGGAAATGCAGAGATTAACAAACAATGATACCAACACACAGTTTACATATCGTACATTAGTTAGACGTGGAGACATACGCCATCTGTTGCATAGTTTTTAAATTATTTAAACACGAAAGACCAACTTCGGCGGATCGGATTGGATCAGATCATGGCATTATTCAAAGGCAATTGGCATCGGATTTCATCGGATTTTGGCAGCCAAAAGGCTAAGCAATGTGTTAATGAAGTTTGGTAAAATGTTGTACATTTTCGGTTTTTCACACTTTGGATTTCTATTACCTTTTCTACTGCGTATAGCAAGTAGAAGAAATATTGTATTCTACGCAAAATTTCAACGTAGAGATTTGTGTGTGTTTGTCTGCATGTGTTTATGAACAGCATAACTCCAAAACGAAAAGTCGGTTAAAAACGAAAATTGGTATTTAAGTTTAATACATTTCAAAGAAGCGAAACGAAGTTTTTGAACAAAATTCTTTCGCTCTAAATTACCCTTTAAATGCAAAATGATTTGAAAACTTAGATATTCTCAAAACTGGCTGTAACGATTTTCATTAAAATGCCATATGTTTAAGATATTTTAATAGCAAATGAAATGCATATTTTGAATTTTCTGGCTATAGCCTATGCAGTCCTATTTACTCCTGACTGGCTAACCATAAGAGATACACAAAATCTTACTATATAAAAATGTAGATCTCGTTAAAACACAGTTACGTCATATGCATTTTTGTTTGTGGAGTGAACCATTTCGCAGATATTCCTTGTTATTTATGTGTTTTGAAATGTTTATTTTATTCGCAAATGCACAGTCCTTATTCAGTTTTTTATCTGTTTGACCCTGCTTAGAAAACAGAATTTGAAAGCTTTAAAAGATTTGACTATCGCTCAAAGCCTACTATATTCCCATATTTCGTTTGCATCTACGAAAAAATCAGCAGTAAGATAACCCTGCAAATGCTATCTCAACTAACGTGAAGATGATAGACGAATAAGAACTTGTAAGAATGGTTATTAGAAGAGTAGAAAAAGTCATGTGAGTGAAATACATCAGATTTTTATATTTATAACTTGTACTTTCATAATGCAAATTAGTTTTCTTAATATAAAAATTTTAAAGCTACAAATGACTATGTAAAGGGTAGAAGTTTAGACACTATCATTAATTCCTAGAAATATTAAAGATAAAATAGAGCATGACTATTTTTGGAAAATGTAAAGGGTAGAAGTTTAGACACTATCATTAATTCCTAGAAATATTAAAGATAAAATAGAGCATGACTATTTTTGGAAAATGGCCATTCTGTGCAACTTCCCCGCTCCAGAAGTTTTGTTTTGACAGTTCCCCCAGTACGAAACTGGTGCCTGCCGGGATAACATAAAGAGAGCAGTAAGTTTAATTCAGTAAGTTCAGTAGACAGAGTCGAGTGTAGTTCAGTTGTGAGTTGTGATTCGGTAGTTCAATTGTGATTTGATTCGACGGATCAGTTGTGTTTTGCTCCAACTACGTGCAACGTGTCTCTAGTGTAATGTTTCTGCTGCGTTAATCGCCTAATAATTAACCCTGGCAATGCCAACCATTATTAGAGAACCAAGGTATTCGAGAGGGGGGGGGGGGTTACTTTGTGACCAACACTGGTAACAGAATATCTGAGCATTTGTTGAGATAATTTATTTTAAAATTGGGTATTATATCTTATCAGGTTAATAAAGGTAATGTTTAACAATTCCTTAAATAAATTTATTTTAATATTGGGTGTTATATCGTGTGATGTTTATAAAGGCACTATTTAATAAAGAGTTTGGCAGCAACTGTTGTTTTTACAGTACGTGATATGTAAGTCTTATTCCCTAAAATTCAGTTATGTTTTACATTATTAAAATTATAGATCCAAATTTAAATCGAGAATGGCTCTCTGTATTTCTAAAACCACGTTTAAAAAACGTAACCTCAAACTCCAAAAGAAACTGAAGAAAAAGTTTATTGTAAAGCACAAATACATGAGAAAACAAAATTAAAAGAAAATAAAGTTTTCAATTTAAGATTCTATCTGCACACATGTGTGTACGTGCATTTAAATGTCACCTTTGCGTATTTAAATGTCCAGAAGGGCAAAGCACAATGGGAGTTTGATTTTGCAACATTTGAAGACTTTTATCCTTTAAACAGCTTTAAGGAAGTTATATTTTGGAAACTGAGGCAAAAATTCAGCTTCAGAATGATTAAATGGCATATATTATTTCGTGCTCCTGTTTTTATATTATAAATGACCCGTTGAGCAAGCCACCCTCCAGTATCCACGGAGAATACTCTTTCATTTGAGCAAACATCCGCGCTATCTATCCGGCACTGACACATGCTACAAAACCTAGAAGTACTCCTGAAATATGAGATTGAAAGGACAATAAAGAAAATGATGGAAACGGAACCGTGATAGATGACTAACAGACTCAGTATTTGCCTAGACATAACCACGAAAAAACAATGCCAAATTGGACAGTCAGCTAAAATTGAACGCAGACGGTCCCGAATGTGAATCTCACACACTACTGGAAAACCATCTTGCTCGGTTATCTGATTGCTTCAAAGATTAAAATAAGTATTTTCGCTGAGGTAGCATACAGGAGGACGCGTGGGAACGAGAATTTTAAATTAATTAGCACTAAATCATATTTGAGGTTGTTATCCCTCTATTTTAGTCCTCAAACATTGCCATTTCAGTTGTCATTATGCAGTGGTCATGAGAGCACCGTGCTATTGCAGTAAAGGCTTATTATAAAAGCAATGCTTTTTATGAAGTTGCACCACAGAATTTTGGCATTAATTTTTCATGATCCTGTTCCTTCAGTCCATGCTGTAAAGACATGGGTTGAAACATTTGAAATAACAGGTTCTGCCTTGAACAAGCAGTGTGCAGGACCAAACGCCAGAGACAATTGAAACAATATTCCATTTAGAAAGTCCATACCGTTCTGCACGGCGACATGCTGTTTCGTTAGATTTATTTGCCGCACTTAGGGCAGAATATGGATTAAGGATCTCAAATTGCATTCTTAAAAGCTTCAATCGTCCAAAAATTGCAAGCCGTTGATGGCAACAGACAATTATTGTTTGCTGAAGAGCTTTTAGCAAAATGTGAAAATGATGAAATGTTCTTAAACAACATTGGTTATGTGAATAGACAAAATTTTCGTTACTGGGCTGCAGAAAGTCCCTGCTTCCTACACCAGCGACCATTGTACAAAGGAAAAGTTACCGTGTGGTGCACTGTGTCATTGAACAGGTTAATTGGTACATATTTTTATGAGGATGATGCCGGCCACAGAGCTACTGTGAATTCCCAACGGTACGTCATTATGATTGAAATATTCCTCACCAATGAAATTAAAAATTATTGTGTAATTGGGTTCATGTGATTTCATAAGGACGGAGCCACACAACAGGAATGTCCGCCGCTGCATTACGACAGCTGTTTGGAAAGCACCTCATCTCGAAGAATGGCAACATTCACCAGTGGCAACATTTAGATGACCCGGTCGTATGATCTTTCAATATGGGATTATTTCCCATAGGGCTTTTTTAAAAACTGGAGTATATTATAAGCCCATGAAGAGCCAAACCTTACCGCCCAGCCGCTGCGTCCCCCACCTCGGCCCACTACAGGCGTCATTGGCGGAGTGCAGTACCGGAGTGTGGTACGTGGTCAGCGTTCCGATCCCTCCCGGCCAATTATGCGGTCTTCACGACCTGGGGCAGATACTTTTCCATCAACTAGCTCCTGAATTGGTCCCTCGGGACTAACGAGGATGAGTGCACCCCGTGCCAGACCGCCCAGAGGGGATAAAATTCCCATGTTGTTATGGGGGGTCAAACCCGGGTCCTCCGCGCCAGAGGTAGGTGCGCTACCAACTGCGCTGCGGAGGCGGTCTTCCTAAAGACATAAATGAACTAAAGGTTAGAATTGATGATCACAGTTCAACAATCACCATTGAGATGTTGTAGGGAGTTACGTCAAAGTTGCCGGAATGTGTACGCAGAGAAGAGTAATTTAAAGTACGTTATCTTCAAGAAATAATAATTAATAATACATGTGAATAACAACTGTCAATAATACATTGCAAAGCTTTAGCTTCCAGCTGACTGCATATAAAACTCAGTTCATGTTACATTACAGCCATATTAAAAATGCCCGTTGCCGCGCGCCTTCCTGTAAATATATATATATATATATATATATATATATATATATATATATATATATATATATATATATATATATATATATATGAGGAGAATGTGACTCATTTAAACGTTACTTCACAACCATTCCATCGAATTAGATAACGGTTTAATGGATGCAAGACATTTGTCCCTATGCATTTCGAAAGTTATGAAATTAATGGTTAAACAAATCAAAATACTAAAGCTACTGATTATCACATACTTGGATAAATATTGAGGTTTAATCTATCATTACAAAAACTACACTATTATACGGTATTACAATTACAATTGTAAAAAATAAGTTTAGGTAACAAGCTCAAAAACTTCTCCGTGACTTATTCAATCTTTCCAGCGCTGAACACCTTATTCGCTGCTAATAATTACACCCCATAATTATGGCGTTTTCAAAGCTACGCGAAATATACGAATCTTGTCTTTGCCTCAACGAATAATGATTAGGAATGATTACGGGACTAACCAGAGATTTAGAAAATTGCTGCTATTAAGGCAAGTTTGAAGAACTTCAAAAAGTCTATAAATACACTCATTTTGGGGTATTCAACTCTTTCACTTTTAAAAAGTCTTTCATACTTTCTTATACCGTGATAATACACATTAATGGTCTCAGATAAGAATGTGTGCTTACGAAAGGGGAGGCCCCGGTTCGATTCCTGGTAATAGCATCGGGATTTTCTCCCGCTGGAAGACCTGGTCAGGGGTGCACTCAGCCTAGTTAGTTCCCTGAGGGGCCAATTGAGGAGCTACTTGAATGAGAAGTAACGGCTACCGGTTGCGAAGAGCGCATAACCGGCTGGGGTGAACCAGGTTGCTGACCACGTCCCACCCTCCAGTACTGCACCCCACTTGTGATGCCTGTAATGGGCAAAGGTGGCTGGGTGGGTAGGTGAGTGAGTTAGTGAGTAAGTGATTAGTGAATGAGTTGGTGAGTGAGTGGTTAGTAAATGAGTTAGTGAGTGAGTTAGTGGGTGAGTGAGTTAGTGGGTGAGTGAGTTAGTGGGTGAGTGAGTTATTAGGTGAGTGAATTAGCGAATCAGTCAGTGAGTTAGTGAGTGAGAGAGTTACAGAGTTAATGTGAGTGGCTGAGTGGGTGAGTGACTAAGTGAATGAGTTAGCGAGTCAGGAGTTAGCAAGTGAGCAAGTTAGTGAGTGAATGACTGAGTGCTGAGTGAGTTAGTAAGTTAGGAGTGAGTTAGTCACCGAGTGAGTTAATAAGTGAGTAGGATTTAAGGGCCGCCGGCAGTGAGGTAATTTGGGCCCCTCACTACAGAGTAGTAGGATAAACATTTGCAGTGCAAATAATAAAGAATTTCCGAATGCACAGTTAAATCATTTCTTTTAAATACTCCGCAGCATAAAACAATTAGCACTAACCTAAACTACCCTTTACATAGAGAATTTTTCGAAAATTTTTATTTTCTGGAAAACTGCTCTAAGGATTTTTTATTAAAATGCCATATGTTAAAGATATTTTATGGCAAACTAAATTTATCTTTTGAATTTTCTGGCTATAATCCACGTACTCCTGTTTATTCTTAATGACTATTGTATAACTGGTAAACCGTAAGAGATAGAGCAAATCTTGCTGTACTGAAAATGTAGATTTCGTTAAAACAATTTTTTTTTTTTTTTTTTTTAATGAACCATTTTGCAGATATTGCTTGTTATTTGTGTAAGTTGTGCAATAGTTATAATTTCCACAAGTGAAGGATTGTTATTCTTTCTTTATATCTTAGCTGTGCCTTTGAAATTCCGAACTCTAGCTTTAAAATTGTATTCTCACATCCCCTTGCACCTACAAGAAAATGAGTAAGAAGATAGCTTCTGCAAATGTTTATCTCAATAGAGAAATAGAGAAATAAGAGTCTGTAAGAATGATTAGTACAAGCGTAGAGAAAGTCATGTAAGTGCAACACATAAGATTTTTAATTCCACATTCGCTATCACTAACACAAGTGACGACTAATATATGTATATAATTAACGTCCTCTAACGTAGTATCATGTCGGACGGTAAATGAATGTAATGGGTGAAATGATACTCAAATGAGCCCGAGGTCCATAGAGCTTTAAGTTACCCTACGTTCGTCTTCTTAGGATAAGGGGAAACCTCGGTAAAAACCTTATCCGGTTAAGGGCCTGTATTACGATCTCCGGTTACTAGCCACGGTTTGTTACCTCTCAGTTATCGCTAACTGTTTGTTAGGCTCGGTGCCTCGTATTACGAACTCAATTTAACTGTAGGTTTGTTACCCTGAAGATTATGATGCCCTGAGAGCAATTGGTAACATTTTTCACTAGGCTTTTGCTGTGTTTGCAACGCTATCTCGTGGGTAAAGCACATCACAGATGTGTGGGATGGTTTGAAGATTTGCACACATTGCATAACCTAAAAATAGCTTCTGTTTTATTCACTATTCATTCAGAGCCTTGAAGTGCTTTGAAGAAGCGCAAAATCGTTGTGTCCACAATGAATATAATGCAACGTTTACTATTTAAAAGGGTAATCGTTTTGCCCACAATGAATAACATGCAACGTTAGTTAAAGATAATGATCTTATTCCGCGTGTTTTTGAACTTGTGTACCTACATATTGTATAGTTTTCCGTGTATTTTCTGTTGCAAAATGTGTAATTTGCCATGCTCCGTTTATTACATTTGGGTTAGTTAAAACGTGGTGCCGATGTAATGAAAATCGCACAAAACATCGTATTGTTTGTGTCAATCCACTACACTTACTGGGCTCTAGAATTACATTTCCCTAACCTAATGCCCATCAAGATATACCTACAATTTATGTTGGCTTAATTTATTTCGTTTTAAGAATGTCGGGAATATACAAATATGCTGGTATAATGTTATATACGTGCTGAAAACTGCCATTCTGTCGTAAATTCTATTCGATGCCTTATTTCCGCTAAAATTCCAGATGTCGAAGATTTTGATAACCTGTATATTTGTTGGAACTCTTCCACGTTCACTCCTCGAAATTATCTTTGCGCATTCTGAATCTCTTCGCTCTTGTATTAAATAATGAGCCAGCATTTCATCTTCAGAGTCGCTGTGGACATACAATTGTGATAGGAGGTACGCCATTTTTGTGTGTGAAACACGAGTAAACTCCAAGTTAACGCACTAGCCCCTTCTTGAGGTTGCGGTTAGTGTGCCTCCAGAAATAACTCTCAGTTAGCCCTTAACCGAAGGTCGTAATACTGACATCTGGGTGTAACTTCAAGTTAACTGTTAACCAAAACCTTAACTGGAGATCGTAATACAGGCCCTAAATCACCCTAAGCGAGATTCGAAATCGTGACCTCTTGGACGTGAGGCAGACACGCTACCACCATGCTAAGAGGCGGGCAACAACTAATCCATGTGTTCCGAGCCAAATGTGGACATTTAGATTTGAATATTACATAACTCCAATATATTCAGCATAAGCGCCGATATCAATATTCATATCGTATATTGAATGATATAAAAAATTCCGGCTCCCCTGAAAATAGGATCTAAAGTGTTTAAATTTCAAATCGGCCCCATCCAGCGTTGAAATTGCTAACCGTATTATTTTGCTTTGCGGACGAGTTGTACTTGTTACAAAATGATCCGAAAGCAAGTTTATATTCCCGAGGATAAAGCATTTCACTTCTAATGAAAGTATCATACAGCATCTATTTGCAGCCAACCGTTTACTTACGTAACGAATTATTTCGAAGTAATTAAATGTATGGCAAACATTTGCCGTCTTAACAACTGTAATTTTGTGCTTGCAGTCTTGTATATCTGTAATAGACTTATCAATCCTCTGCTTACATATTGCAGATGTATAAGGTACTATAATAGTTATTATAATTATAGGAGCTATAAATTCCATTACAACTGGGATGATATAATAAGAATAGTTGATATAAAGATGAATTAAGTTTTGAGCTGTGAACTAAATTGTAAATCATTTAAGGAAAAATCATGGAAATGGTGGTGGTTCACCCTACTTTTCATATTGTTGTAGGTATTTACCTTCTAGACCTTTTGAGTAGTAAAACTGACGTAGCTAGTAAATCTCTTCCTTTTTCTCTGCTTCTCTTAAAAGTGGACGCTTGTAGTGAGGAGCCTGTCGAGGTGCACACAAGCTCAGGATTAGACAGAGTAACGAGGATCGGTGATGAACTCTAAGGCTTGGAAGACAGTGTGCAAAGAGATGATATTAAACAAGGGTGAAATGGATGAAACATATGATAGTGAAGTGAACAGTGGGAGAAACTGGAGAACCAGGAGAAAACCCACCCAAGCACCGCTTTGTCCACCACTTATGTCACTTACGGTAACCTGGAATTGCCTTGGGGAGAGGCGAGGGGTTTAACCACTCGACCACGGCACTGCCCACAGCTAGTAAACATGATTTGTAATTTTGCTTCAGCAAAACCTGACCTTTATAACACATGGAAGAACTTTAACTCTGACTGCTGAAAATAAATAACTGTAGATTATATTACGGTCCCTTTGTAGTTGCTATTTGCGCCTAACAAAGGCACACAACTCATCGCCTTCTCTCTTCCAGTGGTTCAAAAACACACACTGTACGATTTTTCAATCTAGGCGGCCAAAATTTAAAAAATAAATTTTTAAGGTAGGGATTTCGTGGTTTGGTATTTTTATGGTACACATTCTAAAGCATCTCTTGGCGCTTCTCTTAGTTAATTTGAGCCAGACATCTGATTTATATCTTACCGTAAACAGCAGTATCTTGTTAGTGACCCCAAACCACTGCAAAACAGGGAGAGCAAACATCACTTTGTCGCTAACTCTGGTGATAATGTTTGTGTGTTCTAGCTACGGAAGTTGAAGCTAAAGGTATGCACTTTAGGTTTATGCTATTCTCATCCACATATTATGGCAAATTTTACGTGTGTGTTGTTTTAAATATCACTCCGTGTTTTGCTTTTAAATTTCTGTAAATGTAATGTAAACCCCGCGCGACAGCCCACGAAGGGCCAAGGTCTACCGCCCAGCCGCTGCGTCCCCCACCTCTGCCCACTACAGGCGTCATTGGTGAGGTGCAGTACTAGAGGGTGGGACGTGGTCAGCGCCCCGAGCCCTCCCGGCCAGTTATGCGGTCTTCTCGACCTGGGGCCGCTACTTCTCCATCAAGTAGCTCCTCAATTGGTCCCCCCGGGACCTAACGAGGCTGAGTCCACCCCGTGCCAGACCTCCCAGAGGGGATAAAATCCCCATGCTGGTACCGGGGATCGAGCCGGGTCCTCCGCGCCACAGGCAAGCGCGCTGGCAGCTGCGCTACGGAGGCGGCCTTTTAAATTTCTAGTTTCATTTATTTAAAACAGAGTTAGATACATTGTTATAAAAAGCTCTCTCTGGAATAAGTATATAGTTTTTACAGGTCTCAAGAACATGCATGCAACAGGTTTCACCGCTGCCTTTTCTCAATTTTGAGTTATTCATTTTTTTCAGTTGCGCGGTGCATGATTTCTCGGAGAGAAGTTTTTGACGTCTGGCACAAATGTAGCAAAAAGAAAGAGGATATTCTTTTTAATTATGTTCTAAAGACCTCAGAAGCTTTGCGTATTAGTATAAAAAACACGTTACATTTGTTCGGTTTGAATGTAAAGGTCCGCAGGTCCAAAACTTCTCTCCGAGAAATAGTGCACCGCGCAATTGAAAAAAATAAATAAGTCAAAATGGAGCAAACGGAGCAGTGAAACCTGTTGAATGCATGTTTTTGAGAAATGTGGAAATAATATATATAAGCTCCAAGAGATAGTGTCTATTTTATAAAATTTTTTCTAAACTTTGTTTAAATAAAGAAAACCAGAAATTTAAGAGCAAAATACGGAGCACTAAAAATTTCTGAAAAGCAAGTCCTATCTCAAATGTAATAGTCTAGTGCAAGGAATGTTATTCTTGTATTACATGTGTAGGTACTGCTATGGTTGCCGAGAGTACACCATGGTACAAACTCCAGGTAATTACTTTCACTTAAATCTCTATATCTATTGGCAATACTCGGGGTAGGAAATAACCGTTCTGCATTTTATTTCATACGACTGCTTAGCCATTATTTTGTATATTTTACTATAATTTCCACATTCGAAACAATTGGCCTCTTTTAAAATACATTTAACAGCGGTTACCGGGCGCGGAAAATGAAAATACGGAAGTACAAGCCTTTATGAGTATTTATCGCTATATTACATTTGCGATAATCCA
The DNA here is from genome assembly GCA_030765045.1 of Tenodera sinensis. Taxonomy (NCBI): domain Eukaryota; kingdom Metazoa; phylum Arthropoda; class Insecta; order Mantodea; family Mantidae; genus Tenodera; species Tenodera sinensis. The sequence goes on from CM060969.1 coordinate 53,668,758, forward strand.
CCATCTCTCCTAATAACAAGAGAGCTCAATGTGCGCTATTACGGCTGTAAACTCATATTTGTCTCCTCTCTATTGGCAAGTAATCAACAACCCTTTGTTGCAGCCTCAAGATGAGATTAAGTAAAGTATTGTGACATTGATCGTACAGCAATATACGGGCGAGAAGGGCCGGGTGCCTGGAGCGGTAGTGTATGTGCATGGTTTTGGCGGAGCGATAACCACAAAAAGGGCCGAGAAGCATCTCTTTGATTCTCGCTGAGTCATTGGGCACGTATGCATGAAAAGATCCCGATAGGTCATGTGACATCGGCTCTAGTATAAATAGAACTGCTCTGTAGCAGTTTAGTTCTGAGTCAGAGCAGTTTAGTTGACTCTAGTTGGAGTTGCAGTCGTGAGTTTAGTAGTGTAAGTCGTGTACAGTTAGTTTATAGTTACGAGAGTGAGTCGGTCAGTCTGTCAGTGAAAACGTATTAGAGGTCTGCACGGGCTTGGGCCAAGCCCTCCGGTCTTCAATTTGAAAAATGCTTGTCGGGCTCGGACCGGGCTCGGGCTGGAGTAGGGCTGGGCTCGGGCCGGGCTCGGGCTTGAAAATTAAGGGAATAAACAACTGAAAATTGATTTTTAAAATTTTTCAGCCAGGTTAGCTGAAAAATTATTTTCAATGCTATGTTATACCAGCATTACGGTTTTGAATTTCAGTGTGGTACCTATATTCTTCAGTTTCCAAATTATGAAATGTTGAATCCGGATTTTATAATGTTATGCCAAATGCTCTACACGACGAAATTTTTTTAAAAAATGCCTATTTTTAAGGTTCTATTGTATTTAACTGATTATAATGTGCAAATCAGTCGTACAAATTTTTTTATTAGCATCAGCTCAAAAGGCAATAATTTTTAAATTTTGTCGCTTGAAATTTCTAGTAGGTATAAAGTTTTATAAGTTTCTTTTGTAACTCAAAACCGTTCAAAAGAAAAAAAGTATATGACAGATTTACTTGTTTGTATTTTGGGAATGATACGAAGAATTGCATGAAAACTGCATCGTGGGACATTTTCAAAAAGTGAATATGGTGAAAAAATAATTTTCAAAAAGCTTAAATTTTAAAATGAAAAGCATTGTTATTCTGCATTTTTAAGGTAGATTATGCAACTACAAGTATTTGTAATATAAAAAGTCAAAACACATTTTGAATTTAAGGTCCCCAGTATTTTTAAAGGCATGGAATACAAATGTAAAGTTTTGTGAGATTTGTGCTAAATTTCAGTGTTGCATTCACTTAGGAGGCAAAAATAATGTACGATATTTCTTGGTCACCAATGTTGCAATGTCGAGAATAGCGCAATTACCGCAGCATTTCTTTATTAGGAATTCTAAATGATTATTCTGCTGACACGTGTCAAATGCTGCTACTGATGCTAGTCAAAGCACAGAATGAGAGGGTTTGCGACTATATTATTTCTCACTACTCGGCTGCAATTCAATCCTTTCTCTCATTCCACGTACACAAGCTTATCTCGAAACCAAGGCGTATTTGATTCTTTTATACTGCTAGTGACGCGTGTTTCCTCCTGCTTTGTAAAGTGCTAACACAGCATCGATGTTTATACTGATACGAGTACAATTACAGTTTGTTTTGTGGCTGACGCTATAGTAACTGCAACATTATTGTTCAGCATTTCTCCAAATTGAAACGTTTATTTTATTATTATCATCATGAGATGAATCACTACATATATCATACATTAGGGTCATTGCCTATCAGTCAGCATCGTCAAGTTGCAACATACAACAAGCAGTGAAACTTTCATTTTTCATTGCCCTGTCTGTTACAACCAAGTTATATGTAAAAAATATTTCGTCAGCACTTGATACTGGTAACCAAAGACATTAAAGGGACTTTTCGCAGAAAAGGTAGTATCACACCAATAACCTTCTCTTCAAACTTGGAAAAAAAAAGGTTATTTCTAAGACTTTGGCGACACAATATCATGATCTTAAAACAATATTAATGTACCTACTAACGTTATTTATGCAGGTACCCAACATTCGCTAGCGTAAGTATTTGGACGAAAATTGGATTTTAGCAAATATACATCATTAATGAATAATAATAATAATAATAATAATAATAATAATAATAATAATAATAATAATAATAATAATAATAATAATAATAATAATAATAATAATAATAATAATAATAATAATAATAATAATAATAATAATAATAATAATAATAATAATAATAATAATAATAATAATAATAATAATGTCAATAACTGCAGGATAATTTTGTTTGAAAGAAAATTGCACAATCGGGCTCGGGCCGGGCCCGGGTCGTGGCCTTTAGACTATTCTCGGGTCCGGGCTTGGTTAATATCGGGCCGGGCCGGGCCAGGTCTAAGAAAGTCGGCCCGTGCAGGCCTCTAGTACGTATATGCCATCGAGTGACTGTGTCGTAATAGTCAAGATATAAGAGACAGAGAAACTGGAAAAAGACACTGAAAGACAGATAAAGATTATCACAAGAAAAATTGTGATACCAGAGAGGACTATAAACTATGTTAACAACGAGAAGAAAACGGCAAATTTGCAGTAAATTTAGGACAATAAAGTGATAGAAAAGTACCGGGCTTCGGATTTGGCTGTTTTGTTAGTGTGCAGTTCTTAACAATCCATGAGAGAAATTTGGGGCATCTTTAAGGGAAGCGCGAAATGTGAAATGATCAAAAATGTAATTCTTCATTTTTATTACAGTTAAATTCTCTGATATCTTGTAAACAAGAATATATTTAGTTTCATGGTTTTATATACAGTGCTTATACATTTAAATACACTTTAAAGACATGGGCTTTGATGACAAATTGTTTTGGTCCCTTAGGTTTTTCTCGCAAACAATTTGTTATATCAATGGCAATTTTTCTCAGCTACAATTAGGGCTACAGGTTTAAAATTTTGCACACTTTGATATAGAATTACAAATCTTGATCTAGATTTATACTGATATAACTCATCATTTGAATATGCTATCCATATTTTCTAAACATATTGTGTAAATTTTATATTTTCATTTTGCTTTATATTGAAAAGGTATTCTACAAAAACCATTTCAGGTACTTATATAATACTAGGTGAATGTCATAAAAGACATATGAGGTTCAAGTGTAAAACACTGAATATCACGCATTTTTACCATCTCTACATCGTATAGTTGTAGAAGTATTGTACTCTACTCAAAAATTCAATGTCGATATTTCACTGGAAATATATTTTTGATGGCTCCTGAATCCATAGAAAGCATTTTTACAAAAAGATCCGCGCGCGTGCGTGCACGTGTGTGTGTGCGTGTGTGTGTGCGTGTGTGTGTGTGTGTGTGCGTGCGTGCGTGCGTGCGTGCGCGTGCCAATGTTTCTGTGGGGAGCATAATTGAAAAACGAAAAGTCGGTTAAAAATCAAAGTTTGCATTTAAGTGTAGTATCTTTTAAGGACACGAATATTTTTAAAAAATTCCTCCACTAGTTACCTTTACGTGGAAAAATGTTTGAAAATGTTTATTTTCTCGAAAATGGCCCTAACGATTTTCATTACAGTGCCATGTGTTTAATACTATTTTATAATAAAATGTATATTATGAATTTTCTGGCTATAGCCTATGTAGTCCTGTTTACTCTGGATGTCTTTTAAATAACTGGTAAATCCTAAGAGATAGACGAAATCTTATTATACAAAATTATAGAGCTTGCTAAAAGACAACTTATTTCTAACTTTTTTTTGTAGAATGAACATTTCGGAGATATTCCTTGTTTTTTGTGTGAGTTATGCAAAACAAACATTTGTGAAATGGAAAATCGCGACTTATTTTTTTATCTCTTAATCGTGCAAAGAGAACGGAATCTCAAAGTTTTAAAAGATTTGACTATCGCTCAAAGCTACTGTATTCCATATTCCCCGTTTACCTACAAGAAAATAAGCAATAATATAATTTCTAAAAAACGTTTATGTTAATTAACACGAAGAAGATATAGGAATAAGAGTGTGTAATAATGGTTAGTACAAGTATAGGAAAAGACATGTGAGTGTAACACTTCAGCTTTTTAGAGAAGTAATGCAGGAGGCAGATACCTAACAGTGAGTATGAAAATTTGAACAACTGTGAATATTCATAATAAACGAATTTCATGTTTGCTATAATATGGACGTGCTTAATTAATTAATGCACCACACTTTATTAAACACAAAAGTATAATTAATAAAATAGGAGTCTCGAAGTAATTTAATGTTCAATACAACATTTATATAAAAATTAAACTAACATAACATATTTTAAAAACTTTGTGTGTAATGTATTTAATCTAATATTGTTACATAAATATGTGCGTGTTCTACATGTTGATATTACATACAAATCCTATCCTAAATGATGATTATATATACATAGGAACAAGTGTTGCGCGTGGAAGCTTGTGAATCACCCGGTATAGCATCCCAGAATAATACCTACTGCTTATGCAACCATCAAATATCGTAGTAATTCTCTTGCATCGCACATTAACATTTGAACCATTTTTATTTCATTTGCAATGTGAGCGACTAGTAAAATATGCATGCAGATTGGAGAAATAATGAGAGAGTGCGCAACCAAATCTATATGTCACCTCATCTGAATTTCATGAGCAATTATCCACTTACATGACTTAATATCACTTACCCATGATGAATTACTAACAACATTTTAGACAGAAAACACGAATCCTGGAGCGTTGTGCATATGGCACAACAGATTGATAGAGCATGGTATGGGGGTTTGGATAGTAGGTGTTCCGAACCGTTTAGCATTGCTAATGATTGGAACAATTGAAGTTCGGGGGGGGGGGGGGGGGGGTTCAGAGGGGTGAAAGAATCGATAAGGGGCCAATAGGGCTCCAATTCCAGTTGTTTCAGATTGCAGCACTGCTTACGAAAGCTATATTTGTGTGAGATTAGAATTAGTAACCAAAGAAGGTTAGTAATTAATTTATCGCGTACCTCCCACACTATGTAAATTTTGTTATGTGTTATTCGTGGTTGTCGAAGCGACGTCTGGGCGGGTTTACTCCGAGTTCTCGATTTCCCCCGCCACTCATTCCACCAATTGCTCCATCTTCTTTAAAATCACCCTTTTCGCCTCCATTTCTTATTATTCTCTTCCTCACTCTCATACCTGGTACTTGACCCGCTTCCAGGTCTTCACTCTCCGGTCAATAGGTTCCTGTGCTCCCCGACATGAGTCTGACCCTAAGCACTGGGTATAATAAAATGCATATCTTGAACTGATAAAAGGGAATTAAATTTACATAAATGTTTTGTGGCACTAACAAATTCTGGGATATTCATTATTACTGGTTTAAATTTCCAGATGCATTTGGTCATGATAAGAGTGGATAAAACCGTTTAGAAAAATCTGATGTCTTAAAATTACATTAATTTCTTTAAGCGTTACTCTACAAAATATTTGACGGAAACGTGCTTTTATGTATACTGCTTGTTAGAAGAGTTACACTTTGGCTAAACATTTACATTTATTATTAAATGTAAGGATACAATAGTAAGAGTTTTAAGACGAGTGTCGCTATGTCATAGCAGAAAAACGAATAGCAACATACCACTAGCAAAAAGTAACCGCATCAGAAAATTCAAACCAATAACAAAAAGTATTTGGGAAATGGTTAACTTCAGCAAAATAGTATTTGAAAAACGTGTGCGATTTAAATATTTCTGCATTTCCTTTGTAGTAAGATTAATTTATTCAAGCAATTCTAAATTTGGAACTACAATGAAACTACCTTAAGAAGTGGAAGCCAACAGCTACTCCAGGTGGATACGAATTATAAATTTACACAGTTTGTTTATTTATTAGTATAAGTGCTATGGTAATTTATATAAGTGTTTGTTGATGTTGGCCCTAGACATTCATCAGATAATACGCAGAACAAAATTTCCAAGTCTTACCTTTCAAACTGTTTGTTCACTGACCACTTCCATTTGTTTCTTACATTCCATAAAAATGTTGCAACACTTCTTGGTTCCGACTAATCTTTGAACATTTTTCTCACTGGCAACTCTTTATTTCTATTTAACAATTTTCTACAAATCATCTGCTTCTTCCAATGGTCTGTACCTGAACATTCCGATAATAAATGAACCTCATGTTTCCTACCACTTAGGACATACATATTCCCTTTATCACATTCTTCCTTTCATTTCTCAATTTACATCTTCTCTTCTCCTTCGTTCCTTTCCCAAACCATAAGATACAATTTTCTGGCTAGTTTTTTTCTTCCCACTCCTTGTAAAAGCCGAGTCACATTTGTCTCTTATTTGAGCTTATAACTACCTTTACTAGTTTGTATCCTGGGCAACACATGTGGACCAACCTTACCACACAAAAAATGTAGACCTGGTTAAAACACACACTTTATGTCAAATTATATTTTTCTGTAAAGCGAACCATTTTGGAGATATTCCTTTTACGACAGTTATAGGCCGTTCTCAAATGAGAGTAGTTATTCATTTCTTTCTCTTGGCCATGCAAGGAGAACAGAATTTCGAAGTCATCATATAGCGAAAATTCTTAAATTATCTGATTATCGCTTAAAGCCAGCCTTTCCTTTGCACCTACAAGAAAAGTAGCAGTAAGATAATTTCTACAAATGTTTATTTCGAGGAATATATTTTTAGAAATAGTTTGTTGAAGATAGAGGAAGTGTTACACATCAGATTTTTCAAAAACCATTCTTGCGTGCTCAGTAGGTCTCAAAATAGCAGGGGTATAGATACAGATGTTTTGATAAATGGTACCAGCATTAACCATTTCCGAGATACTCCGTGTTTATTTACTTCTGTGTTTAATACTTATACCTTTTTCAAAAGCTTTATTGCAGAATGGGTTGTGAAAATCAGGTGAATGTAACAAATCATTCCTTTTTCTCCTTGTATATAGAAGATAAATTGGAAAATAAAATACCATTGACGTAACATGTCCTTCAGTTAGGATAATGTACGAGTATTTTTCCATACACACACACACACACACACACACACTCATATATGAGTGTTTTTCATCACACAGAAGGCCACTCACTCACTCTGTGGTGTGGCTTCAGCAATTACCGAAGGCGAAAGTGCTAATAGCAGGCCAAACATGCAACACCGCTTGCAGCGATTTGCACAAGTACGCTCAGAAATACAACGGATGATTGCATTGCAATCCTAATTATGTAGCTTCTAGAAATTATCCGCTACATCCATTAACTCTGTTATACAATAACAGCTGTTGGGTTGGGGAGAGAGAGAGTGGGAGGCCGCGTAGGAAATCTCATTTCCATATCTCACACTTTACAACGGAATTGAACTGTTACATTATTTTCAGTTCTATCTCCTTCTTTTTTCCTCCTTTAACCCGAGGTTCAGAAAGAAAAGAAACTTTAAATTGCTTCTCATAAAAAAGAAATATCTGTCTTTTTGCTTTATTCTAATTTTTCTACTCCTTCCACTTTTGTTAGTGACGTTTCTCCTTTATTAGTGAAGGACATCAGCGCAGTTTTCACTTGGCATTTTCAACTTCTAAAGTTACAACAAAAGCAAAAGAATATAATTAGATGACGACACAAATTGGTTCATAAATGTCAGCTTTGCATTTATTTGCTTTCTGTGAACTGGTAATTTTATGACTGACGATCTAGCAGACCTCTTTTCCACAAGAAATTGAGAACCTTTCAAGGATTTATCCTCTTGAACCTTGAAGTTCAAATGAAGATGATACATGGCCTTTTTGTGGAAATGCACAGCATGAAAACAGAAATATAGTTAAATGAAAGTAAAAATGTTGAATTCAAAGGCTGAATGAATATCACTGATGTTTAGCATAATTCAATATAACCACACATTTCTGATATGACCAGAGCAATAATATGAGACCCTTGGAAATTTCAATTTTCTATATTTTTAGGGGTATGAAATCAATACTTTGTATACTTAAGGATGTTTATGCTATAAACTGTCAAACAAACTTCCAGCACAATCTGTTTTGCAGTTTTGAGAGAATTAATTACTCAATTTATTTAAAATGCGAAAATACTTCAATATTCAATATATTCCGTGTGCATTAAAAACTAAAATATCACAACAATTTTATTGCTTTATAAACTCTAATTGCTCAAAAAACAACACCAATCTCTGGCAGGAAGTAAAAATAATTGTTTCAAGCTAATTAATTTCCTTGCTTTTATGGGCATAATAAACATTTATTTAAAGCCCTTTTTGTGTATTTGGTTTTTTAAACTGAATTTAATTTTGAGATTTTGAAACCAAAGACTGAAGTTGAAGTTATATAAGTAGAGCAGATGTTGGAAAAGCTCTTGCAGCATATCACATAATTTAATTGCAAGGGACAGATACTAAAAAATGTAGTCGAGAAAAACCTATTTTCATAAACACATGAATCATGATCATGTTTGTCTCACATTCCCTCTTCTGTCTAGTAGTCTCCTAGGATTCATAGCTTAAACACTCCTTTCTGCTGAATTTGGATGGTTTTGAGCCTCTTTCTGGCTCATACTTCGTTCAAATACTGCCGAAAATTTATCAAAGGACAATTAAAGCCTGCGCTTTAACCTGACATCTAAGAATTTCACTGTTAACCGTTTATTGAAGTTTTGGGGAACATCTATATGCATAAACCTAAAAAGCATCAATTTTACAATTTTTCATTCATGTTGCAGCCCAGGGTGCCCTAAGGGTACACATAAGCAAAAATTGAAATTGAAATCCTTCATAAAGGCCATTTAGGCGTTTATAGCTCTGTTATTCAGAGTGAATCGTCTAATTTATAATCTTTATTTGGTGTCTATTACCAGCGTTTAAAAATAATTTTACACGGTATTTTAAATACGACTGTCCACAAGAACAGCCGTTTAGAGTTCCAAAGCTGTTTTGCTCCTTTTCTGTTTTTTCTACATTTATACGCGTTCAAAATGTTTTATACGAAGCAACTTTGGTTCAATTACCTTAAACTTTTGTAGATAAATACCCTAAACGATAAAAAAGTAAATGTTGCGAGTGATTTTGGTTTGGTGCTTATTATTATATAGGTTTATAACTTTTTTTCCTCAAAAGCATCATTAACAAAATCTGTGTCCAGTATTCTCTTATATATTCATTAGAATCAAAATGTATGTCTATATTCGTAAAGTTAAATCTTTTCGTCACATGCACAATTTTGTTTGCCATTAAAATTATTACATAAACGTTTATTCATAAATATAACATTTATAAATTGGACCTGTGAACCCTGGACGTCCTTTAACCCGAAAGGTCGCTTCAGTATGAGATGAGTGACTGAAATTTTTACATGATGCTCGTCGCAACAGCCACGACATAATTTTCTCCAATGTACCTGTAAGAAAACGTGAAATCGTTAAACCGCAAAATAATTTTTCGTTTCTCTATCCACAAAACTTTTCATGTTCTTTTTCGTAAACATTTTTTTTTTATTTATTTGGAATTAATAAACTCTTAGGTTAGTTCAAAAGTCAAGTGGAATATAATCCATGTTTTCAATAGTTTTATCTGTAAGTGTTGAAACAAATGAAACATCTGCTTAGCAACCATGTTACGTCATGCATCTCTGATACATTATAATTTTAAGTTAACCAAATTTATTAATTATTTTTACGTATTTTAATGATAGAATTGCATGAAACTTTGTATGTAACACGCGTCATTGTGGCACTTGCTCACGCGCTAAATATATACTTGTGTCACAATCAGTCAGATTATACGTAACTAATTACTGTGAATGAGGACTAAGATTTAGACTGAACTGATCACTGCAATTGAAGTTATTTAATGCCGTGCATGACATGAATGGTTCTTTTTGGAAATTTCTCCATCGTTTGGAAACCATTCTGCCATGAAAACTCCATACAGCAAATTATTGGGAAAAACACAATATGTAATCAAAACAGAGGAATGAAAATGTAGGTTGTGTACAGTTGCTGTTTTATCAACCTGTGTATCTAATTGAGCGGCAATATCTTACGCTTAGCACGAGAGCTGTCCTGCAAACGACACGCTGTTATCCACGGTTATCTTCCGTTTCATCGAACATTCATCAGTCACCAGACTGGAAAGATAACGCAAGAGCACCACGAATATCGTAAACGACGTCACTACTGTCACGCAATGTGTTACTGTCATATTGCTCAAATACATCTGTCGATAAAAAGTCCATTGTGTAACTTCGTCCACACATCATTTATTTTGTTGGCCTTTCTACAAACCTTTTATTTATTCTCTGTAATTTCTGCTGATCGTAGAAGTGTTTCAACTTCAACTTCAACTTATTTTATTAAAGAAAGCATTTGCCTGGTGCCGGTACAGAGGGGCCCGGCTTACAGGCCAAAATTAACATTAATTATAATTTTACAATAATTGTGAATTCGGGTTTGCTTTATCTTTTAAAAAACCCATACAGTGGGCAGCCTTAGCCCACCGAGAACAGTTTTTGGGCGTATTCTCAGTTTTTTTTGTCAGTTTTTGATTTTTTTTTTAAATTTATATACACGGATATATACACACACTCACTCCTGGGCATACCACACATATGTCCCATCACACGCACACACACACACACACACACACACTCGTATATACATATTTACACACACTGCACTATATACACTTTACTATGTACAGTTTTTTCCGCAGTTTTCCTGGGCGGACCAGGTTGCAGCTCCTGACTGGTTCCCTGGGATGCAGGCCTCTGAGGTAACGTGTGTGCGGCCTAGGGCCCTTCTTTGCGCGGACGCACACCAGTCGGTGAGCCGAACGACGTCTAAAACATCTTAATTCTAGTGTGTTTCCGATGCTTCGGCTCACCTTTGCCAATATTGGCAATCACGTAATTGTCATGGTTTCTGATGCGCGCCCACGCGACAGTGGCTCTTTTCGCTATTGCCTCGGGAATGGTTAGGATCTGGGTTTCCTGGTGAAGGGTTCGGTTAGTGGTTAGGATGGGAGCAGAGAGGATTTTCCGGAGGGAGAGGTTTTGGAGGGTTTGGAGTTGTTTGAGGGCAGTTTTGGAGGCATTAGCCCAGGCCACACATGCATACAGGACCACCGAGAGAATAAATGACCTATATAGTATAAGTTTTGACTTTAGTCGCAACTGTTTACTACGGAAGATGGGGGCGCACAACTTTAGCCGCTGTCTGCCTTTATTGGCGCTATTTTTTATGTGGGTGGACCAACACATTGTGCGGTCCAAGGTGACACCTAAGTATTTAACTTGCTGACGGCAGTGCAATATTTGACCACCGACCGTTAGGTCCGTTGCCAAAGTGTGACGCCGCTTAGAGAAATGAATCAGCTGGCATTTGTCGGGATTAATTTTGATTTTCCAGTCATGTTGCCATGAGAGGAAGTTGTTCACATAACGTTGCATTTCTGCAAGGCCGAAACGTGGATTTCTATGGTGGTTGTATATTGCAGTGTCGTCAGCATACATGGCGACCTTGCATCTGGCGTCCACTGGGAAACCATTGGTGAACAATATATACAGAAAAGGGGACATTATTGCCCCTTGTGGGACGCCAGCCCGCATCACTCGCTCCCGTGAGGAGGAGCGGCCCACTTGGACGTAAAACTGCCGATTTTCTAGAAAATTGTGCAGCAAGTATACATAATTTTCAAGAGCCGGGAAATTGTGGTGCAGTTTATAAATAAGGCCATTGTGCCAGCACCGGTCAAATGCAGCTTCTACGTCCAGAAATAGCGCCAACGTTGAAGCCCCATTGTTAAATTGCTCTGTTACGTCATCAGTTAGTCTGAGGAGCTGTAGTTCAGTGGAATGTCCTTTTCTAAAGCCAAACTGTGAATTTGAGAGTTCATGTGTTGCCGAGACTTGTTTTTGAAGTCGAGAAAGGATACATTTTTCGAGCAGTTTACCAATAGTAGACAAAAGACTAATGGGACGGTAGTTTTGCGGTTGTCTGGTGCTTTTCCCTTGCTTTGGGAGCATGATAACCTTAGCTCGTTTCCAAGTAGAGGGGAAATAGCCTTGCTGCAAACAGGCGTCAAATATCTTTGTTAGTTGCACCAGAGCTTTTCTCGGGAGATGCTTAAGTTCCTCATTAGTCACTTTGTCTGGACCGGCAGCTTTTCCATTAGGCAATTTCCTAATGAGCTTGTAAATTTCCTGCGGTGTTATGATGGGTAGTTGTTGCTCTTGCTTCTGCGCCACCCAGGTTTGTACCCATGTCTGGACCTCCCGTTCTATTTCACAGTTGGTCACTGGGTTTTCGGTGAATCTATCTTCAAGACAGTCAGCGAAGACCTCGGCTTTCTCCTCTGCGGAGAAGTGCAAGCCGCTTTGAGTGTGCAGCGCCTCAGTTGCGGAGTTGACGCTCGTGGAAACTTTGAAAGCCTTGAGTAATTTCCACAAAGAGGAGTCCGAATGGGTGGTACTCAGCATTTTGTTTTCCCATTGTTCAGTTTTATTGATTTTAATTTGTTGGCGAATGACGTTGCGTAGCCATGTTGCTAGCACTTTATATTCAGGCTAACGGGTGTATCGCCACAGTTTTGTGAAGCGTCGTCTCCGCGCAATGAGTTGCTCTACCTCGGGGTACGTGCAAAAACCGGGTGGTCTTGTGGTGTATGTGGTAGCATTTCTCTTGGCTGTGTGTAGCGAGGCAGTAAAGTTTTCAATGGCGACATCTATGTCTGCCTCGCTATAGTATGACAGTCTGGGTTGCGCCATCCCGTGCATTTCAATGGTGAACTTATTCCAGTTAGAAGTGTTTACCGCGTTTCGGTCTCTATTTGTATGGTGTACTAACTGAAATACTCTAAAACCTTCGGACTTAGGTTGCACTTGCCCAATAGTCTTGTGTTTCTTTGGAGACATTCAAAACATATTACTTAACACACTTAAATAGTTAAAGCTCTTAGGATACCGTAAAGAATAACAAATAGACTAAATAAATAAATAAAAACATCGGGAAGGCACTACGCAAAAGCACTGTTGAACAACCACAAATACGACAGTAAGAAAAGTGAATAGAGAAAACCGTGTGAATATAATACAGAAATTAAAGGCCATCACCAGAAAAACTATTTTCGGAGATACAGAGAGTGTGTTTGGGTTCAAGGTCATCAATTTATACGTCTCTTGTGATGTAATGTGTTTAATGTAACTACAGTAGTTAGTATTCGGTACTTGACTTGCCGGTCGTTTACGTGTGACTCTTTGGCCGGGCAGGTGCCGCCGGCAGATCTAAGAACACAATGTACACATGTTTTGAATTTATATAAAGATAAGGACAGAAAACAAATTATTTTGTTGCTCTTCTTTTATTTCAGGCTATGACGCATAAGATTTAAAGAAGTGTATAAAAAACATAAGATAATTATTGTAGCTCAATTTTTATGGGACTCCAACACAAGTTGACAGCATTGGGTTAAAAGACTTCAGAGTACAATTTTTTATAGAAAACTAGCGGACCCAACAGACGTTCTCCTCTTCAAACGCTGTGTATCCAAAAATTATACAATTGTGTGAATAACTGAAATGTCAGTGTGAAAGAAGCAGAAATCAAAACATGGCTAATACAGCGAATTTCGCTTCTCCTGTGGGTTAGAAGTCGCCATTGCGCATTCTCTGTAGCGGGAAGATGGCCATGTTTGTTGTAATTCTTTTATTGTATTACTGTACTAAACAGGGTGGGTGGGAGGGTGGGTGTGTGGGTTCCAGACTGTACCTATAATGCACATCACAGCAACCCTAAGTAATATACTTAATTCTCTTTAATCTGAACAACGTACTTCAGCTTATATTATAAACAGTGAATCATAAGCATTTTAAGAACGCACGCTTTATTCATTCGAAGTGATATGTTATGATCAGTATGTGCTAATTAATCTCAAGAGTGCCGTCTCAAATATGTATTTTTAATTGGTGACAGACAGGATAGCAAGAATATAGCAGGAAAAAAAAGTTAAAACTAGTATAAATAGGAAAAAAATCTGATGTGTTGCACTCACATGACTTTCTCTACTTTTGTACTAACCATTCTTACAAACTCTTATTCCTCTATGTTCTTCGTGTTGGTTAAAATAAACATTTGTACAAATTATCTTATTGCTTATTTCCTTGTAGGTGCAAGGGGAATATTAGAATACAGTAGGCTTTGTGCGATAGTCAAATCTTTTAAAGCTTTGAGATTCCGTTCTCTTTGCACACGTAACATATAAAAAAATGAATAACGATGACCCATTTCACGAAAGTTCTAAGTTTTCCGAAACTCACACACATAACAAGGAATATATCCGAAATGGTTCACCCTACAACAAAACTTATTGAGACATAAATTGTGTATTTTAGCGAGATCTACATTTTTTGTATAGTATAATTTGGTCTATCCCTAACGGTTTACCAGTTATGCAAAAGTCGTCCAGAGCTATAGCCATAAAATTCAAGATATACATTTCATTTGTCATCAAAATATCTCAAACATATGACATTTTAATAAAAATCGTTAGAGCCATTTTCAAGAAAATCAAAATTTTCGAAAAATTTTCTATGTAAAGGGTAGTTTAGCGTGGGGCTATTTTCTTCAAAATCTTCGTGTCGTATCCTTGAAAGACATTAAACTTAAATACCAACTTTGGTTTTTAACCGACTTTTCGTTTTTGAGTTATGCTGTCCACAGACTGACAGACTGACAGACTGACACACAGACACACACACGGACCTTTTTCTAAAAATGCTTTTTTTTGGATTCAGGGGGCCTCAAAACATATATTTCCGGTGAAATCTCGACATCGAATTTTTGGGTGGAATACAATACTTTCCCTACTTACCAGTAGAGAAAGTAAAAAGTCTATGTATCTTATAAGACACACCAGGCATGAAAGAGTTAAGAATGCACGCTTTATTCATTCAAGTGATATGTTATGATCAGTATGTGCTAATTAATCTCAAGAGGGCCATGTCCAGAGATGGCAGTGCTTTCTTGGATTGGAAATGCAGCAGTATGCAGGAAAACCGCTTATTTATCTCCCATTGTCATCTATCTCCTTGTTGTTGTAATGTTTAACGCCCGCTTTTACTACTACGGCACCGCAGGTGGTGACACTGATGATACATGGAATGAAGATGGAGCACCGGTGGAATGAGATGGCGGGGGAAACCGGAGCACCCGGAGAAAACCCGCCCTGACGCCGCTTCGTCCACCACGAATACCACATGCGGGTCCCTGGGATCGAACCCGGGCCACCTAGGTGGTAGGCGAGCGCGCTAACCGCTCGGCCACGGCGCCGCCATCTATCTCCTTTGCTATATGGTTACTACCATTTGTTGTATAATGTTCCAATGGTTGTTGGCCCTCTAGCACACTTTGCACAATGTATATCGTTTAGTTACACTTTAAATGCATGCTTCAATAAATAATAATATATATTAAAATATTAAATTTTTAGGTAAAGCGCACTCTTATATGCAGAATGACGTGTATAGGTAATTGGAATTCATTACAAACCATGGAAAATACTCATTTCAACACTGCACCTTACACATTTGCACAATATATTTGTTAATTACACTTTTAAATACTTTTTTTTCTCAATAAGCGCGCACTTTTAACTTCCTATAAAATCTAAACTGTGACAAAAACATTCTAGAATCCGATCGCAGCCGTAACTACCGGAAATTATAAAACACGACTGCAGAGAAATATACCGGGTGTTAATGAACGACACCGAAATAATTTCAGCGATTGTAGACGTGACTAATATAAGCAAGTTGAGATAGGTAATGCTTGGTCTGCGGTTTAACATAACGCAGTTAATTGTGTTAAACCTAACTGGCATCAGATGCTGATAAGTTGGTGTTTAAACAAGGTGGGTGAGATTATTGGATTGGAATTTCTTTAAAACTGCTTCCCGAGTATAGAAATATGGAAACTTAATAGCTCGTTATTGGCGTTCTCAAGATTTAATGCCTCAAAGATATCTCAAATCTCGAATTAATCACCTGCCAGTGCCACACTGAACAGCGATTAACTGCCTTCTTGCATCAATAGCCTACTCTATATTGCTCGCAAAAGTTAAAGGCATGTGAACGCTGGCCAATGCTCAAGCAGAGCGCTGTTGCCAAGCGTAGTGCGTGTACCGGCAGAGGTTCTGTACGTAAGTGCGAGTGAGACGCGTGTACCACATTTGGCAGCGCTGGTGGGAGGGGCAAGCTTGGGATTCGCTGGAGTCTGCAGTACGGCCCGCCTCCATATGCCTTTAACTTTTGCGAAGATTATAGTAGTGTTTGTGTAACTGTTCTGGTGGCCCAAAAAAAAAAAAAAAAAAAAAAAAAAAAGACAAAGTGAAGGAGACGCGAACTCGTTTATCTTTCACTTGAAAGCTAATGTCATAACCATTGCGCCAGAGGGAGTGCTGCGACCGTCTCTTCATTTTCGTGTGTCGTGCACTCAAGTAGTATTATCATTAACAGTGGCTTACTGGCACTTTAGAAACTTATAGCCGTAACTTCCACATTTGAACCAACAGGCCATAAATCTCCTATCCCAAATTACTTGTTTCAGAGATATCCACTTGACCTTACACATTTACACAATGCATAATGTTGAAGTACACTTTTAATTACTTTTGTTCAATAAGCGCGCACTTTTAATGTAATATTAATGCTAAGCATCTTAGAATCCTATCCCGAAACAAAATACCGGAAAGTCTAAAACGCGCTGGCAGTGATGATTGACAGATCAAATTATGAAGCTAAACCATCCACAGATATACAACACATAAATAAATTTAAAACAACATGTTCTATCGGGTCAAATTGTGAATCTAAATCATTCTCGAATAACATTTATCACACACGCAAAACTTTTTAAAAATCGGCCCAGTCGTTTAGGAACACTACAGAGACATACACACGCACAGAAGAAAATATATATAAACTTATACATACAGGGTGGAAGGGCGGTCATTGCATTCCTTCTAATATGTGATCATAGAAACATTAGAAACAAAAAGATATAATGACATTCTGTTCTTTCATCAGCCGATTTCGAAAAAATAAATGGCTTTTGTTCCAAATTGGATGCGTAATTCCACAAGAATGTATGAAGATAGCAGTTTATTACTTGTAAGATGCGTAGAGTAACTTATTTCTGACATAGCTTCGGTAGTAATTATGCGACATCACATAGGGTTTCGAAATAATTAATCATTTAAAAAACGTGAAGGACTACTCGAGCGCCTTTATCAGACGCGAGGTATGTTGACAACGTTGCGTTGAGGTTGATCAGGGAATTCGCATGTCGAGCACTTTCCCCTTCATCGGATGTTTTGGCAGGTAACGGTTGTGATTGGCCTACAGATGAAAGGAGACGTCGACGAGACCCTTGGTACCCTGTTTGTTTATGTACTGAATCAGTGAAAGTGACACATTCTTTAGTGTCGCCAGCTTATTTTCGACAAAACGATCTCCGTAGGAAATGATCAGAGAAAAAAACGTAAGATACAAAATGTGTTCCAAATACGGAGATCTACCACTGGTTTAAATTAACCACCCGGTATGACTCCTCTGGATTTTTTCTTCTGGGGAGACGTGAATAGCAGGATCTACTAAACGGCAACTACTGCCCTTAATCTTTGAGAGAGTGCATTAATCTGGCTGCAGAAGAAACACGCAACAATGATGATATTTTTGTTATAGTGCGACGTAATTGGTTAAAAAGGTGTGAGGCCTGCAGGTTAGCAAATGGTGGACATGTTGAACAATATCTGTGAAGTGGGTGAACCATTTGGTTCAGTGCTTATTCTTTTGCTGTCACCTTAAAAATATCAATATATATTTTTTTTTTTTTTTTTTTTTTTTTTTTTCCTTTTAGAGTGAAATGTTGATAGCTTACAATGGACCGTGCATCGCCGGAAATATAGGAGGTGTTAATAAAGATCGAGGTTATTTGTATTCTCATTTAGAATATGACACTCATACATTTCTGCTTGCCTGCTAATCAGCAGCATAAATCACTAAGAGCGATTCTTTTTCTTTTCTTTTTTTTTTTTTTTTTTTTTTTGATGCACCAGGAAGCACTGGCAAAACATTCCTCATCTCATTACTTGCGCATGTTAGATCACATTATCATATTGCGTTGGCAATTGCTTCATCAGGCGTTGCAATGAACTTATTTGATGGTGGGCGGACTGCGCATTAAGCACTCAAGTTGGCATTAAACATTCACAAAAATTCAGAGCAATGTGTAACATAAATAAGCATTCAGATATGTCTGAAATTGTGAGAAAATGCAAAATCATTATCTGGGATGAATCCACTATGGCCCACAAGCCTTCACTTGAAGCTCTCGATATAACGCTGAAAGAACTCAATGATACAAGGCTTTTCATTTTAGTGCTTTTCAAATGGGAAAAGTTATGATCTGCAGCCAATGAGATACGTTTACATGCACAGCGTTGCAAGCTCATTACCCCCATTCTTCATATTTCTTGGCGTTCGTCAATCCCCACTTAGGGGAAAGCAATATGACAGTACGGCAGGACTCCGATTGGTTACCGGTCTGAAGACACTCAAGGACAAACTCCTTCCCATTTGAAAAGCACAGTAATTTATTTTCTCCAGTAGTCAAGGAGAGCTTTCTGGACACATTGTTGCTTAGTTCCTTGACTTCCACCAACACTTTGGCCTGAGAAATCACACATACAAACATATCGGAGTCATTTCGCCATAAGGCAAAGTGTTGCAATTCCTTTATACTTTTGACAGCATCCCTTTAAGTCTTTATCCTACGTACACTCTTCCTCCAACTAAGGGACACGTTCCTCTTCATCTTCCTTCGCCTTCTCTTCTTCTATCCGACTTCACATATTCTCAATTAAGATATATCAACAGCGTCTGTTTCAGTTTGCTCATCACTGTCTATGTTGACATATTCCATGGCACTGCAATTGAAAGCACCTTCATTGATGCAGTTTTGTGCCTGAAAATTTTCTAAACTCTACATTCCAAAACTGGAACTTTTCCGTTAAAAAGCGTACTATTATTTCCGTTGTCTGCGTAAGATAGTTTCCGTTTAATAAAGGGAGTTTAACATGTTTCTCAATCCTAAATGCATGGAATCATAAAATATTTCCGTTTTAGACAGTTTTACGCTTAGTAGGGGTCCGCTGAAGGCATGATTTACTGTATTAGGATTAAAAATATATTTAAACAATTATTTTTTGCAGTTTAAAAATATACATGTCATGAAAATGAGTTGAGGTTTTCCTTTCTTGCTGCCATTTAAAACAGTTTTAGGTTTGTACTCAGCAAATATAAGTTTATAGTTTACAAAGAGAATCACACGGCCTTGATAGGTTGAGTTGCAATAATTGTAGGCATGGATTCTAAAAATAACTTTTTTACACATTTTTCATCAAAACAATTTATAGTTTATTTTTTAAATTGTATAAGTTTAGCATGTGCAACATTTGAACTGGACAACGTCTGTTGGGTCTGGGTCCGTTAGTATATAAGAT
This sequence comes from Tenodera sinensis, assembly GCA_030765045.1. Classification (NCBI taxonomy): domain Eukaryota; kingdom Metazoa; phylum Arthropoda; class Insecta; order Mantodea; family Mantidae; genus Tenodera; species Tenodera sinensis. The sequence continues at coordinate 53,688,351 of CM060969.1, forward strand.
TGGAACAAGATTTGAAAATAAGCGTTTAGTAGAATACACACCATCTTAATTTTGGTACCGTAACTGGGTTATATTATACACAAAACAAAGCCAAAGCATTTCAAATTAAAGCTATGAACTTCCGGGCTTTGTGAATCACGCATTAACTTTAGGAATAAAAAATAAAGCACATTTAAAGAACCATGGCCACAAAACTGCAACATGAATTAACATGTATATTTGATGTGATTGGGGTCATTATCAGACATGTTTAAATCGAGCATATAGAAAAGCACACTGCTACTATTTCCATGACCATTCTCTGTCCTTACAATGTTCTGCTATCTCTGTATTCGCCATTTGAATATCTGGACCCGCTACAAAATTGAATTCGTACAAGCTTGCTGTAAATTGAACTACGGGTGTTAAAAAACGAAAATCTGAAAATCGAAACAAAGCCATGCGCTGCAACAAAAAGTTGGGATATTTAACTAGAAAACTAACAGAAACAGGTTTGGAACGGCAACTGTTGGAACTACACTAGTGATGGACGAAATTAAATTAATACTTTAAAAGTAAATTTATCTCTCGTGGAGATAAAAGGGACTAGTCAGATAAACTACAATGCCCAAACTCTGATTCAATAGATGTTATAAATGTACAAATACTGCTGCGGTAGGCTCTGACTGTGAGATATCAGCGTTCAGTGTTCATTAGGAAATAATTTCTCGGTCCTGCTCGCTATTTTGTTTATTGTTGAACCGCTTGTGCATCAGGAGCAGCATCCCTGCACTATCCTTGTGCATAGGTATCTCGATTTTCATTATGGAATATGAGCAAGCTGAACGAACGGGCCTTTTATCCATTAGGCAGTGTGTAGAGCGGGACAACCAAGGCGATAAGCTTTACAAAAAAACAGTACTATGCGTCCTAGTGTGGAAAAATCCGATACAATGAAGGCGGCGCGGTGCATGCTCGTGTTATCTCAGAACGTACAGTTCTGGCCAAAATAAGGCTGCTGGATAAATTATGATTTAAAAAATAAACTAAGTAGGTACACCTACAATAGAATCCCGAAACAACGCGGTTGTCGGGGAACATGATTTAGCCTCACGTTGTATCAAAATTGTGAGCTTATTAGTGACAGAAATCGATCACAGGAAGATGCAGAAACATTCGTGTCATAATAAATCAGTACGTTGTAAAGTATGTAATATAGATAAAGTGCACAACTTTTGAATGCAATTACACACCAGTTATGCTAGGGAGTATTCCAGTCCTACAACTGATCTTAATCTATAGAGTGCATACATGCAATTACACTGCACCCAATTTACAGTAACCTAATTTTGCACTGTCTCAAAGAAATCAGTAAGTTTTGTTTGGCGACATAATTCACGTGTTTTTCTCCACGTATTGTTTGATTGTAACAAGATGGATTTCAATACTGTTTTATTCATTTTGCTCCTTCATACACAGAATTATGTTGTTTATGATACTTATCACTCCACTAACATGCAGAATATCTTCTTGCGTGTGCAACTCTCGTTACTTAGGGAACTTCTTACAATGCAGTGACCAATGTCCACGCTAGGGGAAGCGAAAGGTACATTCTTTGAAGAAAATTTTAAACTCAACTTTCAAAAATAAAAAAACAAATAAAAAGGATGATACATTTTCAGAGTCATACTTTCCCCCCGCGTTAAATCTGAATCCGAGGAATTTTAGACCGGGCTATTTCGGTCTTCTACTGTATCTTATTTACTTCCTGCAAGAAGAAAATGTACACCAGAACATAATTAGATTCGAAAAATCCCATTTGTTGCATTCACATGTCTCCCTCTACTCTATATCGTTTACCGTTATTATTATTATTATTATTATTATTATTATTATTATTATTATTATTATTATTATTATTATTATTATTATTATTATTATTATTATTATTATTATTATTATTATTATTATTATTATTATTATTAGTATTAGTATTATTAGTATTATTATTATTATTATTAGTATTATTAGTATTATTATTATTATTATTATTATTATTATTATTATTATTATTATTATGATTATTATTATGATTATTATTATGATTATTATTATGATTATTATTATGATTATTATGATTATTATTATCATTATTATTATCATTATTATTATCATTATTATTATCATTATTATCATTATTATCATTATTATCATTATTATCATTATTATCATTATTATTATTATTATTATTATTATTATTATTATTATTATTATTATTATTATTATTATTATTATTATTATTATTATTATTATTATTATTAATATTATTATGATTATTATGATTATTATTATTATTATTATTATTATTATTATTATTATTATTATTATTATTATTATCATTATTATCATTATTATCATTATTATCATTATTATTATCATTATTATCATTATTATTATTGTTGTTGTTGTTATTGTTATTGTGGCAAAATTACATCGGTTATTCTTTACAATTGAGCATGCTCATGCAATAATGGGGTAAGTAACAAAGCATCAATTTGAGCTAGTTAAATAAAAATTTCAGAAGATCACATTTCAATAACAGCTGACTACAGCATTTTGAAGCCTCACTGATCTTTTTCTGGCAACATCTGGGAGTGTATTTGCTGATATATTTATAGTACGTACCGGATCTGAATTGTGGGATATACCAGGTGATTCACCTGTGCCTTTTTATTTTTGGAGATAGACACTTCATACTCTTCATGGCAAAATGGACAATTTAGCAGCAGTCCATTTTAAAGCATGTCCTACTGAGGTTTATTTTCCTGTGAAGAGCAGGCTAGATTTGCATGGCTACCAAATTGTCGAGAAGCAAGGTAATTACGACCTTATTGCTCTCACAGTATGAAGTGTGTCCAAAAATATTCAGGAACTGGTGAACCACTTAGTATATTAATAAAAGTCCTGACTTATCCCATTATTGCATAGAATGAGTAGAGACATTAATTTTGTCCAGAACAATTAAACTAAAAATTTTAATTTCAATATTTTACAGTAATTTGAGACACACTTCAAATTTCACCACCAGAATGGAAACAAAGAAACTTATTTATGGACAAACAAACTGTGCAATCATACACAACTCTCAATTTTATGTGTTTAAGTTACATATGTAAGCATACCTGAGTGTATGATTGTGGTTTGGTTGATTTTTCACTGAATTTACTCAAAAATAGTTTGCCTTTTTCTGATATGTAACAGGATAGGAACTTGATGTCATCCAATTTGGCTTTAACACCAGCATTCCGAGGCGTCAAAAATGCTATACTACTCTCCCTGTAAAGATAAAAAATGTAATATATTACAACCTGAACTCAATAATAAACAGACAGCTCCCATATATATATATATATATATATATATATATATATATATATATATATATATATATAAATCCAATACAGTTTACAAGTAACTTCATTAACGAAATTTAAAACGCACGTGCTTACCTCATGTTTTAAGTTATTTATTTATTTCACAGTCTCGGATGTGCTATCATTTTCCTCCCTTTCTCTTTATTTCTTTTTCCTTTTTCTTCTGCAAGGGACAAACCATCAACAAAATCTGAATCTGAGCTTTTTGTTCCGACTATACTGCGTGTATTGCAATAAACAGCTGATGGACAGTAACACGTTCAGTGCAGAACTCGCATGCAGCCTTCTAAGAAAACACGTGCTACCATCTTTGGGTTGCTTCAGATCAGACATTGAGGATTGTGATTTTTATGTACTTAGCATTACTGAAAACCAAAGTTATACCATTATTGCACGCACGTGCTCCATTATTCCTCTTATGTTAAACAATTTCATCAGGTATGGCCTCAAACACATACATTATCACAAACACATAAATATCTTTTCCTTACGCGTTTACGCGCAACCTTTTAACCAGATTGCAAAAACTGCCTACTTACTCAACCTACAAGCAACGCGACCTTAGCCATGGAACATACATACAGAATGTTTCCCGCACGGAAGCTCGGCGGTTAGCGTCGCATTATTATTACTACTACTATTATATATTATTATACTACTGTTAATACATTACGAAAGCTACATTGGTATTCCGATTATAACCATTATAATCCGGGGTGTTTCTAAGACTTTGTAGTACTTTAAATTACAATTATAAACCATGCATCAAGTTAAAGAAGAACTCAAACATTTTACCATCCCTGATGTTATCGAGTGGGTTACGTGGTAATGTGTGAGGTTCACATTCGGAAGCTCCCAGGTCCACCACCCACTCTCACTTTGGGTTTTTCGTGGTTTTCCCTAACATAAGGTAAATGCAGAGATGGTTTCCCTTTTAACACGACACCTTTTCCCTTATTTATTTTCGTGCCTTCTCATCTTCCAGGGGTACTTCTAGATTTCGTGGTGTGAGGCAGTGCCGGACAGATGCTACGGATGTTTGTTCCAAGTAAAGAATAGTTCCCGTGGACACTAGGTGGTATCTTGGTTCGACGAGTCTTTCATCGCCCTCTCTGATCCGCTCTGATTTTCGAGCCAGGAACTGTTAGGAACTTCTGAGCGTCTTTGTAGCTTGTCTTCCTGCGACCTGTTGCCTCCTGTTGTTCCCTCAGCTTCACTTGGGAGTGGTAGCTGTAATATAACGAATTATCCAAAAGACTGTGAACTGGCTGCGCTGTGTTTTGTCTGTACGGGTCCTCTGCGCTTGTCGCCGACTGGCGCTATTAGAACAGCGCGCATAAAACCATACAACATTTTTAAAACTGCTTATAAAGGCATTTTTGGCACCTCTTTGTGAAACTATCCATCACTTACCATGGTTCACATTGAGAAATGCTGGAATTTCCTGGCAGATATTTTGTTTTAATTCTTCTAAGGTGTGTAGATTTGTCTTGTACACTTTATGGTTTAAGTTACTCCAGAGACCGAAATTGCAGATCACCTGCAAATCTTTCTGCAATTCAAATCGCAATTTAACGTGGCGAGCTGACGGAATTAACACATATGAATCATAAATGCACGCGTGGGAACGAGGAAGAAGAGGAAGAAAAGGAAGAAGAGGATGAAGTAGAAGAGGATGAAGAAGAAGAGAAAGAAGAAGAGAAAGAAGAAGAGAAAGAAGAAGAAAAAGAACTCAATAGCAGCACCTGCTACTTGTTGCAGGCTTGAATAAGCCGCTGCCCCAGTGAGTATCGTACGAGTGTTGAGAGCCCGTATGAAAGACTAGGCAATTCTCAAAGGAACGACAACAGAGAAATATCTTAACAAAGAGGACATCGCTGCTCCGGCGGATATTGCCAGCCAGCTCTTTGGACACTTCATTTCCGGCGTTAAGTCATCCTGGGCGTGTGCCCTTCAAGTCACGCCCGCTTCTAATATTTATTGTAGCGGCAGTACAAGCTCTGGAAAGAGAAAACAGGCACCATTTGCCCCTCTTCTACGGTCTATTTTTGTCCTTCCTACCTTTATTCACCCTTTTTTATTTTGGAACTAAAACTGCCACTGCGCACTTTACAAAAGGCTGCCAATGTAATGAAACTTTGAGATCCACAACATTTGCATGAGTGATCATCACAGGACAGCGATAAAGGCTTTGGTGAAGGCTCTCTTGGAGGGAGGACTTTAAAAGACGTGGTTTTGGTTTATTTAAATGCATCATTCATGGGACAATCTCCCGTCCCACAACAGAGGCGAGGTCCTTGTGATCCTATGCTGAAAGCTAATCAAGTCCTGTTACAGATTAACAGACAAGCACGCGAGTTTCCTTCTAACGGATATCCTTAGTTAAGCTCATGCAATTAAAATGCAGTAGCTATTGTGCACGAATGCGTACTTACAAACACCGTCGTCAAACTTTGCAGTCAGCCGCACATGGTGCTCAAAGGAGTTCCGCTGATTACTTAAAGATAACACGGAAATGCAATTTAGGAAGTATAGACTGAGTTTGGAACTCATGCAACATTTAGAGGAGACCAGGTATACAAAGTTTTGGGCAAAAAGGTTTCCGAAAATGTGCCACTTCTACAAGTGACATAAGTAACTTATTCTTCTTCCTAATCCCTTTTTCGTTCATCTTCCACTTCATGGATTTAGGTCCTTGGCCTATTTCTATATCATGAGAGATGGCGGTGTGAACAGATGGCGCGGGTGCTTGCTTTAAAGAAAGAATAGGTAATTCAGGAGACACTAGGGCTGCTTGTTTGACGGGTGGTTCATCGCCCTCTGAGCAGCTGCAGCAGTGAAATGGGTCTTCAAGTCAGCAAGCCTTAGGGACTTCCCAGTTATCTGCATGGGGTCTGTATCTTCCTGTATCTTTCTTCATCCTTGAAATAACAAACCTATTTCATCTTTTCTTTATTGCACATATATTTTCCAATTATTATTTATTTATGCCAACAAACTTACTGTTGGTGATTTTAAACATACAAGCCGTGTGTGGGCAATGTTTGAGAGGTAGAACTGGAACTGAAAACTTCAATGTCACAGCTGGGACCTGAACTACAGACCCTCCCTGCTGTGGCATTGGATTTTTAAGTTCCATTTCTACCATTCAAAGAGTTTCCAATGAATCCAATGTTCTTATTAAGTATGTGAAGGATACACATGTACTACCACTACTACTACTACCACTACTACTACTACTACTACTACTACTACTACTACTACTACTACTACTACTACTACTACTACTACTACTACTACCACCACTACTACTACTACTACTACTACTACTACTATTACTGCTACTACTACTACTACCACTACCACTACCACTACCACTACTACTACCACTACCACCACCACTACTACTACCACCACCACCACCACCACTACTACTACCACCACCACCACCACCACCACGACCACGACCACGACTACGACCACGACAGCCGCCCCCGCCGCCCCCGCCGCCCCCGCCGCCAACGCCGCTCCCGCCGCCCCCGCCGCTACTACAACATTACTACTACTACTACTACTACTACTACTACTACTACTACTACTACTACTGCTACTACTACTACTACTACTACTACTACTACTACTACTACTACTACTACTACTACTACTACTACTACTACTACTACTACTACTACTACTACTACTACTACTACAACATTACTACTACAACTAGCAAGGTACATCCTTGAAACCAAAGAGAGTGATGAAAGGAAGTTTGTAGAGCAAATACGCTAGTTATTTGAAACAGATAAGTCCCGGTTAATTGCGGCATCTTTTAAGGCTACCATCCTGAAGTTATGCACTTTTGCGGTTCCAGGTGGTACGCCATGTGAGTAAGGGATTTTTAGTTGGTAAGAATCCAACTCGCAGTGGCGTCTTAGAAGATTTTTCCCTTACTATAAAAAAAAAATTACTACCACTGTTACTACACGATTTAAAGCTTTCACGGCGATGATTAGTAATTAGAGCTTCTCGAATTATCAGTCGTGTAATATCTGTGATATTGTTCGAGCTTTCGGCTATATTTAATTCCATGGTCATAACAGGAAATGAATAATTAATAGTCATAAAAGATGTGAAAGTGGACCTGACGGACTTGTTGGTCAGCTTTAACAATTTCCAAGTGGCATAACTGAACTGTGAGCATTTACTCAAATCAATGCACTTCACATGCAAGGAATAATTCTGTGAACAAATCGATGGGGTGGCGAAAGGATCACCTCTTTCTCCTGCTGTGGCCAGGTTTTATATTGAATACTTGGAACACAACGCCTTGCAGTCTGCACCGCTCAGACACAAATATCGGTATGTGGATTGTGATTTGGCAGCATGGGAAAGAAGCTCTATAAACCTTCCTCTCGCACATCAATAATATTCATCAAAACATTAAGTTCAGCATAGGAATTGAAAATCTTTGCTCTCTTCCATTTTTGGACATCCAAATTTATAAAAAGAAAGCTTTTAGGGAAACGTTACGCATACAGATCGCTATCTTGATGATCGTAGTCATCACCAATCGATTTAGAAGAAAACCGTCCTCACTACCTTGTTTCATCGAGCTTAGGGAATTGCGGACAAAGGCCCCAGCAGAGAGTTAAGAATAACAACCGCTCCGTGGACAATCACAACACAGAGGAAGATGGAACATCTAAAGGAAAGGCGTTTATCCCCTTCTACACTACAGACTTGAATAAACTTGCGTGGATCGTTAAAAACTCGTAAAAGAGGCAATTGAAATTAAGGTAGAGCCAAATTATTTTAATGGGGACAACGACCTAGGCCTGAGCACATTTTGGACAGGAATGCTTAAAAGAAGGCCATGGTTTTGAGGCTGTCGAAGCTGGGTCGTTTCTCAGGACGTATAGAGGAATTCATTAACATATACTTTTTTATTTATTATTGCCCCTGTTGCGTCGAGTTAGCTGTAGTCGTGGCTTGAAATTTCCTTTCAGGGCGATGGTCTCGGAAACACAACTGTTTGATTTCAAACTACACTTTAAATTGCATTAACAATTTAAATTAGTTTATTTTGTAACACTTCGGGTTTGAAAACAATACCGATTTATGTATGACTGCTCAATATTTTCGCTTTTCCACAAACTTAACCAGTTATATCCTCTTGCTTCATAATTCAAAATTCCAAATGTTCGTCTGCTTGGAAAATATTCTTTGTTGTGCTGTAACTATGGAAAACAAGTAAAGCACGATCTCTTATTGTCTCTGTCTCACTGCCTTTTAACGTAGATGTTTTAGAGGACTTACACAAGAAATGGTTTCAGTTTTGAGATGCCCGTTTATTCCTTATGAGGTTCCCGAAGGCCATGAGTTGAGATGGACATTTATTTATTAATTATTCATTTCTGAATAATGGTCAAGGAGTTTAATATGGCCGACAGCTCGAGCAATGATTATGATTATTGTTGTTGTTGTTGTTGTTATTATTATTATTATTATTATTATTATTATTATTATTATTATTATTATTATTATTATTATTATTATTATTATTATTATTATTATTATTATTATTATTATTATTATTATTATTATTATTATTATTATTATTATTATTATTATTATTATTATTATTATTATTATTATTATTATTATTATTATTATTATTATTATTATTATTATTATTATTATTATTATTATTATTATTATTATTATTATTATTATTATTATTATTATTATTATTATTATTATTATTATTATTATTATTATTAATATTATTATATGCTTGTCCTTATTTTTTAACCTTCTTTTCTTTTTAAAGAATACAGCACCTACTTTCGTATTATAAAAATACTAGTGCCTAATCTGTTTTTCTATTTATGCTTACTTTCACAAACTTAGAAAATGCGCAAATGTGTGTTTTATATGCTACAAAACAATGTATATTTCACATTTATTTCTGTGGAAAAATAAATAAATGTCTGTGTGTGTGTGCGCGTGTGCGTGTGTGTACGTGTGTGTGTGTATGCTGGTGTGCGTGTGTGCTGGTGTGCGTGGGTGCGGGTGTGCGTGTGTGCGTGCGTGCGTGCGCGCGCGTGTGTGTGTTACTCAGAAATGTCCCATCGCAAAAGCGGTTAAGTGAAGAGAGCGGGCGGGATTCATCTACAAGCAGCCTAGTTAGCTGGATCAGATGGTCATGGCAGAAGAGCGGTCGAAAAGAGGAAAGTTTTAGAGATGATAAAAGATGAAAGCCCAATACCTTATGTACTGCATAAGGGAAACGTTAAATACTTTGAATGTCTTCAAATAGTACCTATAATGGACAGGGAAAAAAATCAGCCTACACTAAGATACACAGCTATAGCAGTCACAAGAGCAATTAATGCCTTTAAGCACACACATTGACCACCCTCGAGACCGCAATGACATTCACCCATGTTAAAATACTGCCCATGTTATCTTATGAAACCCAGGACATAGGAAAAGTCCTAAAGAGAAAAGGTAAACATCTACACACCTGAGAAGAGCACGCACATCTTGGCGACAGAGAAATTCCTGATCGCGGCCGTACCGAACTTTCTGTTTGTGTCCCACACAATCGCTTACGAAAGTTCAAGAAAGGTCTTGGAAGAAGGCCTCTAGTGCCATGATTGACCCAAGCTGGATATGACCAAATCAGTGTTGTAATAGATGGCTGCCACTACAAATTGGCCACATCTACTCACTGAAGCGTGTGTATGCGGGACGAAGAGTGGCTAATACTATGTGCTTTTTGGGGTAAAATGTAAAAAGACATGATTGAAATTAGTGGTTAAAAACTGAACGTTTCCACGCTTGTGCACGTTCTTACTATGGAAATCACATAATAGCTCAGTCATGGGGAAGTGTGGGACTTAGTTACCCTGGGCAATGTAATCTTCTATTTCCGAACTACAATAGAAGCCCGAAATAGCGGGGTCCGAAATACCGCGGATTCGGATTTAGCTCACGGGAAAGTACATCATCCGAAAAATATACTATATACTTATTTCTTTTTCGAAAGTTGAGTTTAAAATTTTCTTCGCAATCCTTAGCGTGGACCTTGGCTGCAGTCATATTATAAGGTGAGAGTAATCGTTGTACATAGTTAAACAATTAATTAACTTTGGAAAATATATTAATATTAACAGTTGATTTTCAAACAAATAATGCAAATAAATGCGGTTTTGCGTGGAAAGCACCATATTGGTATGCACCACCAAGGGGGCATATTAAGAGTAGGACCTGCTTTTAATATGGCACTTGTTTGCTGAGCTTATGTTTAGTATTAAGCTTGTAAACTGTTCTTTAATTGAGCAAAGAATCGTGGACTTCTGTGGTGCAAGAAGATGGTTTATAATAGTAATATTTTAAGGCAAAATTGTTTTGTAACAAAAACATGTCGAAATCTCACGTACTAGCGTGCTCTGTTGTAGTTCATGCTAGTAGTAAGTGCGCCACTTGCTGGGAGGTTTACATAGGACGGCCATATTAGGAAGAGGGCCATATATGGATCCTTTACCTCAATAGCTGGATATAGGTGGCTCAGTGAAACACCATTATGTGCCACTCTCTTAATTTAAATCTATGTAAAAATAATTATGTAATTCTTTCACGCACTAATGACATACGATTTTGCACGTTCTGAGAGCATTTATTCAGAAAAAGAAGCCGAATTTCTTTATAAATTAGACAATGAAAATATTTATTCTAGCAATTGAGACTAAAACTACCCATTGAAGCACAATGCCCAATAAACAGTGTCCGCCAACTGCGATTTATCAATGACGGAAAGGGAAATGATGTAATGCTTTTTTGTTTACCATCAGCACCCTAAGGGTACACAGCAACACACCACAACCGCCACCGTCACCACGACCACCATCACTACTGTGTATACAAACCACATCCTGTATCTGAAAACTGGGACATCAGGAAAGGGCACCATCGATACAAGTGTATAATGCTGTAATCCTTTCCAGATACTGTAAAATAGGCCCTAATGACCAAGTTGTCGACGGGCCCTTAAACCCAACACACTCACTCACTTACTGTAAAATACGAGAGGTATTTTCAAATAATATTCTTGTACCAACAAAACAAGGATTGCTCAGATTTAAGATCTGTAACTCGCAAATTCAAACGTATTTCTTTTCGTCGACTTCTTTAATAGCCTGGTGCTGGATGTTCAGTAGGTATCAAAGTAAAGCATTAAAAGTCCATAAAAAGTTGCCAAAGCAGATGTACAGGAATGCAACTACACCGTAGAGTCATCTAGCCTTCACCAAATCGACAACTGTAGGTACAGCCATGTATCTTAAGTCACCACTCGCATTTGTATACATATTCGCAAATACACACCCGTGATTAACTCCCTAATCGACAGTTCAACATTTAACATTTATATCGCACTTTGTGAATATGTGGACTTTCAAGAGACAAGTTACACAAGTTACTTCGTTGACTTCCATATCGTTAGTGATGTTACCGATGTCCCTCAAAATCGCCATATAATTCTTCACTCATATCCCGTGAACTTTCCCTTACTCCTATTTTTGAGTGAATCTTCTCAACATAAATACAATTTTCTCATTGGTGGCTGAATATTCCTGTTACATCCACATAAGCTTTTTCCACAAATTTTGAATATAAACGTTCTCATGAGAATTGATATGGTACATCTCACGAAAATCTTAGTTTTCACCTATTATCCGGGGTTCCATTGTATTGGAGACATCCGAGAAATTTACAGAGGATTCCTCGAACGATAGATCAGCGCTATGTTTCTATTGTATATTTAAGAGCCTGCTTCCCGAACGAAAATATATTTCTGTCTGCTCTACAATGATTTACACATATACTGCTAAAATTAATATCAGATGGATATTTATATATTTTATGAATTCTGATAATAACTATGCTCTGTACGTAAGTTAGGTTTCACATCCAAAATAATTGCTTCAAAGCGTCTCATATCTTTGTCTTTCTGTTTTCCACTACATGTAGGGTTCCTTTACTCAATTAAAAGTGTGCTTCTCCTACTTTGGAATGCAGTTTACGTTGTTTTTCAAGAGAGAGCGAGAGAGTTAATAAAACTAAAACGTTTTTAGATCAGCTTGCCACATCTTGAAAATCTCAACAGTTATTGACTGCAATATCTTCTGGCGCGGGAAGGCACAGCTGGGTCTAAAAGTGGGAGCATTAAAATGGGATATTGAGAAAAGCAAGCAGTTATAAGCAAAGCGAAGCTGGGATAAGGAAAGAGAGAGCGAGCGAGTGAGCGGTGCAAAAGAATATTCCAGATTTACAGCAGCCGAGCGTTTATAGCATGCTCACCCAGAAAAATAGGCTTCTCCCAGACCACGTCAAAATAATATATTCAAATACTTTAGAGCCTCCTCTTCCCTCAACTCAAGAAGAGAGACATTTAATTTTTAAGAGATGAAAGCTACAGGACTAAGGAAATTGAAAACGTTTTATATGTGCCATACAAAAGACGAAATTTATAAAATTTGTATCTCATAAGAAGCAATTAAAGTTGCATGAATTAGAAGTTCCCAAGTGGAAATAAAAAGAATTTTAATAATGCAATATTAAAGGGATTTAAGAAGAGATTAAAAGTCCTATCCCGCCAGTGCTAGATTTGTGATCCATTATCTCCGGAAATATATAGGTTATCAGAGTAAACTTTTTACAAGAGGTATGTAGATGAATGATTCTTAAGGTTCACTTATATGTGCTTATGCAGTAAATTTGTTTCATAAGGGTAGTCCCTTTTGTCTGTTTTTTATTTTATCTACTAGGTAGGGAGGTATTGCGTTCCACCTAAAAACTGGATGCCAAGATTTTAACGGAAACGTTTAGGGACCCCGTGAAACCAAAATCATCTTTAGAAAAAGGTGTTTGTTCCTCTGTTCAGCATATAAACTTTACACGAAAATTATAATCAATAAATTATCAAAAATAGTAGAAGTGTTTTAATAGAGCAGACAGGATAAAGAAAAGGGCGAAGGTGCATTGATATCTGCTCTCTTAAACAAATAACAGAAAAACGAAGAGAATTCAATTTAGAAAAGCATATTCTCTTTATTTTATTGCCTATAAAAAGCCTTTGACAACGTATCTCTATTATGACATTGCGAAATATTAGAGAGGAAAGAAATAACGAAACATCTAATAGGTAAATGTAATCGAAAGCCTATATGTAGAAACGAAAATTACATAATTAAACGAAAAACATTACTGATTTTTAAAGGGGTCAAACAAGATTTTCCAGTGCCACCACTCGTGTTAGTTTACGTATAGACGATATTATAAGATCGTAGCAAAATGAAACGACAGGAGGTATTAATTTAGGGATAAGAATAGTAAAAAGAGCGGTTTTCGCAGATGATCAAATCCTGATAGCCAAAATCGAGACAGAACTTCAAACAATGGCATATAAGCTACATCGAATAGCGGAAACATGCAACCTGAAATATTTATAGATAAAATAAAAGTTATGGCATTTAAAAGTATTCATCCAGTTTGGTCCAAAATGGTCCTAGAAAATAAAACTGTTGAACAAGTGTCCAAGTTTAACTTCTTCGGATGTAAAATATGATGCGAAATCGTCGCTCCTCCTTTCCACTATCCTACGCGGAATGCTGCTTTCTGGTGATTCCTACTCCGGCTGCTCTGGCATGTGATTTTAACCTCAGGGTATGCGTGGGTGTTTGTGAATAAAACTAGAACTCTCGTTTGAATACTTTTATTCTCACCAAATAAGACTGCATGAGATTTGCCGATCGTTATTAACAACGTTAAGTCGTGACTGTGTCTTTACTAATACCGAAGATTGTTACTATTAAATATAATATATCCTCACACTCGAGGATCCGGAATGCAAGTCCCGTAACTGAAGTGCTCGCTCGAAGATATGGGCGACGAGTGTACTGACCCGCCGGGTTCTGGAAGGCAAGTTTCAACTACCCTTTCTCTCCGGGTTCTCGCAGGCAAGTGTCTGTGCGTCATGACGCTCTCTATACCTTTCACTTCCTAATTAGCAACAGGGTTTCGAAGAAACAACCATCCCGTGTTTTCCGGCTCAACGTCGGCACTGAGCGATTTCCAGGAAAACCGGTATTACTATGTATCAGGCTGACTACCTAATGACTTGACAGCAACATTACGTGTCCCTTATGACAATCTTAACCACAATTAATACTCCAGATTCTGTAGCTTGATACATGTAACGATTTTAACATTTTCTGATTATTTAATTCCGCCATGTGATGCAGTATTATATCCATAAATTATGGCGTTCACAATTTCGGCTTCAAATAACATGGATTACAAACAGATATTAATACACAAATAAATTTAGTTGTATAACAGGTACAAAAAATAATTTTAAGTATGAAGCAAGAAAAGATTCACTGATAAAACTGTATAAAACAATGGCAATCTCACTTATAGCATATATGGACAATCACAGCACAACACAAAAGAAGAATCCAAACGGCAGAAATGAAATTTCTCAGACCCATAGCCCGTTATACAAGATTAGATAAAAAACAAAACTATACGATAGCAATTAAAACTAGGAGAATTAAATAAAATAATAACAGAATACAGAAGAAACTGGACACAGTACTTAAACAGAATGGAAGAAAACAGAATTTCAAAACTTACCAACTGCAAGGGCAAAGAAAACTAGAGCGACTAGGAAAAAGATGGAAGCAGAAAGACTGGAGCCGGAACAGGCTGGATGGCCTACACCTTGTTGCAGCAGAATAGGAAGTAGAAGAAGAAGGAGGAGAAGAAGAAGAAGAAGAAGAAGATGATGATGATGATGATGATGATGATGATGATGATGATGATGATGATGATGTCCGTCCGTGTGGTGTGTTTGTGTGCCCGTTTCTAAACTGCGTAACTCAAAAACGAAAAGCTAGTTAAGTATGTTAGTTGGTGTTTTAGTTCAGCATCTTAAAATGACGCGACACGAAGATTTTCATCCCGAGTATACCAAAATTCAAACTTTAAATTTAAGTTCGACATCTTTCAAGGATATAAGAGGGCGGTTTGGCAGAAATAGCGCCCAATGCAAACCACCCTAAGTTTTTGAAAATATTTATTTTATCAAAAATGGCTGCAACGATTTTGGTTAAAATGCCCATAAGTTTAGAACAGTTTTATGCAAAATGGCATGTACATATATCTTGAATTCCCGGGAACAGTTTCTATAGCCATGAATGACTTGTGCATAACTACTAAACCCTATGAGATAGAGAAAATCTTAACTACGTAGATCTCGTTAAGAGTGATTTATGCCAAATATTACTTTTTTTCTGGAGATTACGGTTTTGGAGATACTCGTTATTGTTGTGCATTTTTCGGTATTTTAGTTTTCGCAAGTGATTATTTGTTGTCGTTTGTTGTCCTTACCACTCAAAGACAACGGAATTTCAAAGCCTAGAGGTTAGCTGTTAAAAGTTTTCATTATCGCTTAAGCTTGTTGCATTCGCCTATTACCTTTAAGCCAGGATTGGGCGACTCCGGGATACTTTGAGCGACCTTCATCTTCTTACCTACTAAACATAGTTATCAGTGCAAGGCTACACTCAGTGAGCACCAGTTGTCGAGCCCTGCTTTGAGGAAATATGGAATAAAACTAGACAAGTGTTTTTCTCCATAAACAGGAAGTAGATATAAAAAGTGATGTGAATGCACCTAAGAGAATTTTTTAAATTTATTTATTCATTTAGTTTTTGTTTTCTTCTTTCCTGTTTGCTTGCTGCTTACGATATGGCGAAAAGGGGCTTACTCTTACCGGGGAAAAAAAACCTCAAAGTTGCTTCATGCGAAATAATTTCCTTCCCGTCTTCCTCTTGCGTCAGTGGTAACTTTTTAAAGTGGTAGCACCTGTTGTTGCTCTTAAACTGCATTTAACCTTGACCTAAAGAATATAAAAGTGTCTAATTTACCATGTACACTGAAAAGTTTTCTGAAGTGCTTTTCGCCCGCCTCTGTAGCGTGATGGTTAGCGTGTCTGCCTCACGTTCAAGAGGTCGCGAGTTCGAATCTCGCTTAGGGTAGGTTATCCGGGTAAGGTTTTTTTCCGAGGTTTTCCCTACCCTGAGAAGACGAATGTCGGGTAACTTAAAGCTCCATGGACCTCGGGCTCATTTGAGCATCATTTCACCCATTTCATTTCATTCATTCGTCCGATATGACAAAATGTTGGAGGACGTTAATTAATAAAAAAAAAAAAAAAAAAAAAAAAAAAAAAAAAAAAAAGTGCTTTTCAGGAAAGAATGTTACATCTATCTGCCATTAGAGGTCCTATTTTGGCTTTACCACCATTAACTTACTGTTATTTACAGCTTACTTTTATTTCACAAAATTTTGAGAAAGCTTTGTAAAATTCGTGCTAACAAACGTCAAAATTGGCGCATACTGCCACATATTTTCCACGCCCCTCTTTCATTGGTGTAACTTGCTATGCTAACTTGCATTCCATTTGCAATGCACGCTTTTCTAGCTATATGCAATAAAGGACAAAACTGAAATTATTCAATAACAAGAATATCAAGGATCCACGGATTGCATCGGATGAGCAATCACTTGGAGGGAACCGGTCTGGGTGGCTCAGTTGGTTAGACGCTGGCCTACTGATCCCAAGGTTGCCGGTTCAAATCTGGCTCAAACGGATGGTTTTTAAGTGTGCTCATGTCAGTAGATTTACTGGCATGTAAAAGAACTTACGAGAGAAAATTCCGGCACACCGGCGACGCTGATGTGATCCTGGCAATTGACAGCGTCGTTAAACAACAAAATAACTTAACATGGCAGGAACGATTTTACTGGCGGTTACAGGAAGTCCACTGTAAATATAACTTTCTACTATATTAGTTGGCTAAGCATGTCTATTAGTTATGCGCAAACTCATTAAAAATAAGTGGAGTACGCTTAAATGAATAGCTAAGAAAGGATATATATATATCACTATCTCTCTCTCTCTCTCTCTCTCTCTCTCTCTCTCTCTCTATATATATATATATATATATCTTGCAAGTGTTGCACACCAAATTATATTCTTACCAAATTTTCTATTGAACATAGAACATTGAAAAGTTACCAACAACGTTTTCGTCTAGAATCACTAGAATGTTTTATTTGAAAGTGTAAAATGTCAGAATATACAGTGTTTCACCTGGTGTTCCTGTGTGATCGGCAACATATCAGAAATTACATTTTTGAAGACATTTTTAACTACAAAAACCAATTATTCACAGCAACTGGCGTAACTATTCACTAAATCACGCTGCACCTCCACTTTTATACGTTTAATTTGTTGTATTACGTTCTCCGTTAAATTATATATAAATTAATTTGTTACTTATTTATTTTTGTGTGTGTAATTATAACCCGTTTGGCGCAATATAGAACGTTTGGCACAAAAGGGTTCAAATAGTTATTTTTGGATAGTAATAATGATAATAGTAATGACGATAACAACAATAATAATAATATGAATTATCTTACTATTATACACACACTCACACACACACACACACACACACACACACACACACACACACACACACACACACACACACATGCAAATAGGCGCGAGCGCACAGACCTTTTCCTAGAACTGTTTTCCTTGAATTCTGGCGATGTCAGAACACATACTTCCGTGGAAGTTGGTATCAAATTTTGGGAGGAATACGGTAGGTACTTCCTATGCTTAAAAAGTAAAATATGATGCACTCACACGAACTTCTCTACTCTTGTACTAAGTACTCTTAAACTTATTCCTCTATCTTCGTCATGCTAGCATAGATAAACAATTGCAGAAATAATCTTATTGCTAATTTTCTTGTTGATACAAGAGCAATACGGGAATGCAGAAGCCGAATCTTTTAAAGCTGGTCGCCATATGAAAGCTTTGAAATTCCGTTCTCTTTGCATGCTCAAGGGATAAACGACCTTCCATTTGAGAAAAGCTTAAGTATTGCAAAACTCACACAAATGACGAGCAATATCCCTGAAATGGTTCATTTCAAAAGAAATCTATTTAGACATGGCTTGTGTTTTAACTAGATCTACATTTTTGTATAGTAAGATTTGTTCTATCTCTTACTGTGTATGAGTTATGCATAAGTCATGAAGAGTAAACAGGACTACATGGGCTGTAGCCAGAAAATTAAAAATATGCATTTTATTTGTCATAAAACATCTTAAACATAAGGTATTTTAATCAATATCGTTAGAGCAAGTTTTGAGAAAATCAAAATGATCGAAACATGTTCCATGTAAGGGTAGTTTAGGGTGAACGAAGTTTCTTGAAAATCGTTGTCTCGCATCCTTGAAAGATATTACATTTATACCAACTTTGGTTCTTATCCTACTTTTTGTTTTTGAATTATGTTGTTCAATGTTGGTGACACAGATGGACCTTTTTTCTAAAAATCCTTCCTTTTTGGATTCAGGAGGCCTCAAAACATATATCTATTTGCGGTGACATGTTGACATCGAAATTTTGGGTCGAATGCAATACTTCCCCTACTTACTATACGTAGTAGATTATTTAGATTCCGTAGACATTTATACATGTGTTTGAGATGCATTGTCGATATCGAATTTTCGGACAGAGTGTGGACATGTAGTAGATAAAGCAAAAGTACCAAATATCGAAACCACCGCCTAAAGAGAATAGCGTGTTTGAGAAATACACGACTGATACCTCAACAGAGGGAATGATCTATATTTCTGGAGTTGTATCGAAATGCGATACAAAGTGAGAAGGAAATCTCGTCAGGGTTTGCTCAGGTGTGGGTCGAACCTTACGGCGTTACTGCACGCTTCCTTCCCACTTGTTACTTGCCCTGAAAACTCATCTCGCGGCGCCGGAGTTACTGGAATGGAACCTCTACCGGAAATCCGGGCGCTTCCGGCCTACCCCGCTCATGACCCCCTGCTAGGCTAGAATCCCTTCCATCTTCCCTAAGCCAACTTCTATTATTGTTTCGGAACAAGAGTGTGCTAAATGTTTCGGCATGCAACATTTCAAAGCATTTAACTTTCACAAGTTGCTGCGCCTGCCAAGAATCCCAATAGCGAACTTCATTTATAAGATCTTAACGCTTGCTCTCGCTTTATGTAGATTCCTTCCAATGAAACGTGATGGCTTTTTGTTACAAAATCGATATCCTACATTCTCTACAAAGGGATACACTCTCTGTTAATTTCTCTGTGAACCAGGCATCGATGCCGATACAGAAGAGGAACATGACATACGATGTTTCTACGTAATTCCTGAAAGCGCCTGTATCTACCAAGTTTCATACAATTTTAGAAATGCTATTACTTAAGCCCCACGACTGTTTGTCCATTTTTGTGTATGCATCACATTCAACATATCCTGATTTCCAATGTCGTATGGAATGAGGTGCAGGGATAAAGCTTTCCTTTCTACTAAGCCCTCTACTCTTTTCTCAGAAAAGCAATGTCGGTTTAGACTCCTGCTCATTTGGGCATAAGTTTTATACATTTCATTCATTCACCATATGCTATGTTTTATAGCGTTATACGAGGTTTAAGTCATCAAAACTGAGCTCACATTCGGAAACAAAATATCGATAGAAGTTTTATCATAGATAATATTTTGAATCTTTTTGTAAGAATACATTGTGCCCCTTTTATTAACTGCACTACTACAAACACATATTTCGTATGTTCTCTTTTAGCATTTTAAATTGATTAATTTGTAATTTAATGTGCTACTTTAACTTTTATGGTCTTTGACTTGGGAAATAATTTACTGGTGGTGTTTTTATTCTCTAAACTGTGGGTTTTCCAAAACTTATTTTTTTAAATTATGGCTTTACGGGTGATCAGCTATGTTAAATTTAAAAATATTGAGCTTAAGGCCATCATCAGGAGCTAAATAAATAAATTTCTATTTCAAACTCACGGCCTTCATCAGCAAATTAATAAGAAATAAAGGGCCATTCAGTTTTATAATTCAGTTTCAGAAGGCCTTGTGAGCTTGATGTTAGAAACTTGAATGGGAAAATTTTCTTCTTTCTCTCTATTCGTCTGTGTCTGTCTGTCTCTCTGTCTCTCTCTCTCTCTCTCTCTCTCAAACATTACTCTAAGATGATACAAATGTACAATTTGATTTCTCTTTTGTTAAACAAAAGTGTGTATCAGTGGGTATTTGTAAAACATTCTCTGAGAGTTTAAATATAAGTTTTGGAATCTTAAGAGGTTCCTTTTCTTACTCGTTAGCTTATTCAAGGAATATCCAGCAAAGGTACTGAAATAGTATATTGCAAACTATTATCTACTGTATGTTCATAGAAGTACTCTGAAGCTATTGTTTGTGAATGAATGTT
This sequence comes from Tenodera sinensis, assembly GCA_030765045.1. Classification (NCBI taxonomy): domain Eukaryota; kingdom Metazoa; phylum Arthropoda; class Insecta; order Mantodea; family Mantidae; genus Tenodera; species Tenodera sinensis. The sequence continues at coordinate 53,709,181 of CM060969.1, forward strand.
GTCAAACCGCTGCCATGCCTAACGTTCACTATAGAGACCTCGATCTTATTTTGTACAACCCAGACATATTAATTTCATGACTCCAGAGGAAGTGTGCAAACAACTTATTCATCTCCGTTTTCCTTGGAAATGCAAATACGAAAGCAGTCTCTTCGCCAGCTTATATGGCTTTATACATGCTAAAGCGTCATAGATCAGGCCTGGTGATCTGTGACTGGTAACCGCACATAAAGCATGCTCTTTTAAAATCGGTTGATCAATAAAGCAACACCTAAGGAGGCAAATACCCTCTCTCGATTGGCACGAGAAATGATAGGAAAGGGACAAATGACAATTTCAGTTACTTTTTCTAGTCACTTTATTTTCCTTAAAGTTCAATAAGAAAAACATAGTTCTATTTTATCGTTAACACAATCCACAATTCTGGTGGCCTTATAACTCACAGCTGTTCTGTTCGATGGGGGTTTGTGAGTGTGTCAGGTTTAAGGGCCCGTCGACAACTTGGTCATTAGGACCCCCTGTCCGATGGTAACCTTAACACGCACTTCTTCCCTTATACACTGCATTTCATTTCCCATTAAGTCCATCTTGACTAGTAATTGTTTCAGTTCTGGTACTCTGTGTCATAAACTGCTGGCTTCAAATCATACTCATAAACTGCTTCACACAACTCGGACACGACGATTAAATGTCTGCAACTGTTTCTGACGATACGCACATTCTCTCAGTTCTCGCTGTACACAAGTTAAAAATAACCGCTAACAGATGTCTTATTCAACTTTAACGACTCCAGCATAAAAATGGACTGCTGTCGTTATCTCGACTAGCTTACAAAGCCGAGAATGACGTAGCACGGATTTTTATCGAAACTCACCTCTCCGTAAGCAAGCCCTGCAGCTTAACAGTTTTGTCGGACAGTCTGGAATAATGTGTTTGTTCTGGCCGCTGTATTTACTCGTCACCGAGTCGTGTGAGGCAGCTTGACCTTGAACGTCTTTGACGACCGCTGCTAGCCGGCGTCGCAATAATAAGAATTACTCTGACGCAATCTAGAAGCAAAATATTTACTAAGTGCGTAACCTAAAATTAGGTTCCTAAGAGGAGAGAAATATGTACAAGGTGCTTCGGAACCCTTGTCCACTTTTTGAAGTTGTATCTCGTAACTATGCACGCCCCACCAGTAATGTTAGTTGTATGTGACAGTGGCTTCAGGAAGGTAGAAATAGTAATTTGTTGCGAGAGATAGTTGTGTAGATACACATGTACGTTAACTACAGTATGATTCTGCGGACTAAAACACCATACGGAGTCATCAAAAGCAGATGCCTATTATGTATAGATCATCATAATACTCTACACAGTATAGAATTAATAATACACAAATTGTATACCAGGTAGATCGATGTCACATTCAAAATTCTTAGAGAAATTTTTGAGGAAAAAAAATCATTTTGGAAAAAAAATGCCATGTAAAGGGCACTTGCTCTGGAGGACTTCTTTTAAAATCTTGTATCGCCTCTTTAGAGAGTATTAAACGTATATATTCAGTTTAGTGTTTAACCCACATTCTTGGATTCAGGAAGCTTCAAAACTTATATTTCCGGTGAAATTTCGGTTACAAAGACTTTTGGGTGGAATGCAACAGTTTCTCTTATAAATAAGCAGAAAGAAATAAAAAGGCATGTTGGTCATGTGAATGTTTAAGACATGAGAGTTTTAATCGTACGCTGTAGCTCGTCCGTTGCTGCGGTGGGTACAAAAGGAGAGAAGTATGTACGTACCTACGCATGGAAAGAATACATTGGGTGTGATGTCGCTTGCCTTCGTTAGGCGGACCCAGTTTAAAATTCATTGGATGTAGACTGTGTCTTTGATGTTAGCACGCGTTGTTTTCCCACCATGGCGTACACGACTCGCGTTCACAACGCTTCCTCTCTAATATAATCTTACAATTGTTTTTCTTTGCGACGGATTCAGTTATTATCGTTCTTCGCACAAAGTGAAACAGGAGAATAAAATGCTAGGGTTCCACAAAGACTTGGATGTGCTCGCTCACACTGGCACCTAATTAGTTACCTTGATGAAAACAGAATTGGATACCAACAAAATCTCTAGCACAAAGAACATGTTCAACCACACTTGGATAACAACAAAGAAAAACAAGGAATGTAGGATTTAGGATCAATTAACATTTTATTTCATTTACTCAAGCGGTTTGTATATAAAACTTCCAATAGCCAAATGTACCACTCTCGGGTGGAGGATTTAGGCCCCCATTAGGGACATTCAAGTGAAAGACCGGGGTCAGAAGCAGAGCCATTCTGGATCAGAGAGAGAATAGGCAACATGGCCGATCAGGACTAGGAAGTTAAGGAAAAGTTCTTTTGTTGTTTAGTGTTTGAAGGTTGGGTACTGACTGCGCGCGAAAGCGTCCAAGTTTTCCTAACTGTGCGCGAGGTACTGAATTGTAAATAAGCCTACTGCGCGCGAGCTTGTCATCGGTAAACAGACCAATAGCGCGCGAGCGGGTATACCACAAATATGTTTAATGCTTGGGAGTCTTTCTCGTATAAGTAGAAGAAGTGTGGCACCACTACTAAATAATGTTAGTCATTTGTTTCGAGAATAGTTGTGGCTATAGGTTATAGGGTTAGTAATACTATTAACACTTTCGAATGCTCCGAGTGTATAACATGCTGTGCGGTTTATAAAATGATGTACTCATCGTTTATGTTTCTACAGAGAAATGGATTCAGCACTTCTCTGCAAGTCATGAAAAGTCAAAAGGGACAAAGTTTGGTTGTTATAGATGAATGTAAATTTCGCAAAGAAAGAGAAAGAGAGCGAAGAGTATCCTAGATGTGCGCTGTTAAAACATGTAAGTCTCGTATTTATTTAAATGACACTACTACTCACATTTTATTCAATAAGTCATAATCACTTAGTTTGGATAGGCAAGTAATCTCTAATAGCGTAAAGCGCAAACTGTTAATGAATTGTCTTAAAGACTATTAAAGTTGATTCGCAAAGAAGTTGCCAGTGAAAGAGTTGACATTAATGGCAAATAGGCCAGCGTTCATAGAGAGTCCTAAGCCTCTAAAAATTGGGAAGGAAAATGCAAGAATGACTGCCGCGGGCAGGTAGAAATTTGCCTTGCGCGCAGTCAGGGTCCTCTGTGTTTGAAGACGAGGCCGAACCTAATATACAGGATGTTTAAAACAGTACCTGGTATTGTAGCAAGAGTTGGAATTAAGAAAACCTAGAATAAATATTCCTATAAACATATTTCCCAAAAGAAATAGCTGTTGAGATATGAGACGTTTTACTTGTGGCCGAGCGGTTAGACCGTTCGCCTACCACCTAGGCGGCCCGGGCTCGATCCCAGGGACCGGCATGTGGCATTCGTGGTGGACGAAGCGGCTTCAGGGCGGGTTTTCTCCGGATTCTCTGGTTTTCCCCGCCACTCATTGAACCAATTGTTTCATTATCACTTATAATCGATTTCCCGTGCACAGAAGGCATGACCCATCGAAGATTCGAACTTTGGCCCTGAGACTTGAAGTCAGACTCACTTCACCTAAAACACATATATGAGCAATGATTATCGGTGTATATAATGATCAATGTGCGAAGAACAAGTTTTTTTAGAATGGTGTCCTCAATAAGCAATTGTAATACAACATTCGTTTCATCTCCCTTTTTTCTCTTTCTCGCGATCGTTACGTCAGTCAACTCAAAATTAAATACCTGGTGCAGAGAGTGAGCGAGAGAGACAGCATAAATGGGAAGAAAGCCTTTTAAAAGTATGGAAAATAAAAATTTAATAAGCAGAGGGCGGAAGATTGTGCGATGAGCCATGTTTGGTGCACTTGGGCCCTACTGCAGCATGTGCTGGGCTGTAGGTGTCTGCTGATGCATGTAAACATACGACGGCTACGCGCTACCGGTTACAGCATTCACTCTTCGTGTCCAACTAACTGTATCGCAGGCTCCGCGCTCCAGTAATAAATGAAAACAAAGCTAAGTGAAAGGGTAGTTGTGTGTAAATTTATTAGAGCAATTTATTGCCATATATCAACTGTCTTTAATGTTACTTTTATGTATAAAATAATATGAAAATCCCGTAGGTTAATTTAATTTATTTTGTTATTGTTGCAGATGCTGGGGGAAGAATCATGCGGCCGCAGTGCCCGCTTCTGCCGCTCGTTGCGCTGCTGTTCCTCGCCACTATTCACATCATCCATAGCGTTCTGGTCACCACTTGCATTCCAGAGTGCATCTGTCTCTCCCAGACACAGGTGATGTTGCACAATCTACACTAATGCTATGGGATTTAACATAAATACCTTAAATAGTAACCCCCATTTCATTACTCAAAACAATCTCCTCGTATTTATAATTTGCTTACATCAGGACAACCCCCTGTCTCTATGGCGGTATATGAGCAAGTTATCTTGAAGCATTGCATTCTTTCAGAATCAAAATATCGGTTGTGTGTCATAAATAAACCAATGAGATCCCCAAAAAACACAGAAAAGGTGAGGGTGACAGAAACAGCTGCTAGGGTTTCATCCGTTTTTCAATAGGTACTTCAATATGAGTAAATAAGATTACTGCTTGTTGTTCTTCACCACGGTTTAGACCGTTCTCGTAGTTTGCTCCAGCTCCATATTGCTGCTGTCGTTTCCAGTTTGTTCCTTATTTTACTATTGCTGTATTTAGTTTCTCTACGGTTAATTGTTGCCTTGTTTCTATATTTTTGTCTGTTCATTGATATCTTGCTACTGATCTCAGGAATCTCATTTATACAGCTTGTATTCTGAATGCTGTGCCATCATAATCCATGTTTTTGATCCGTAAGTAATTGTGGAAACTGCCATCGTCTTGTATAATTTCATTATAGAGTATTTTCTGGTTTAGTTTTTCAAAGTTCTGCTTGCTGTTCCTGTTATATAATTTAATGTATTTAGTTTGTTATTTATATCCTATTTCCATTTATATGATATTTCGTAGCCTAGAAAGTTAAATTTTGTACTCGTTATATTGGTTTGTTTCTTAATATCTTTGACTGAAATGGGGGAGAGTGCTTGAGCGTCATCTTTTTTATTTTTAAGAAGATATTTCCATATTATGTTTTGATATTTCGCTTAATTTATATAGCAATATTTGCAGTTTGTTTTCCGTTTTTGCTATTAGATCTGCTCATTTGCGAAGGATAATCTTCTTATTATTAAATTTCCCAAGTTAATTTCTCCCTTTGTTATTTCCTTCCATGACCTTATCATGTTGCCGAAATATGTAATAAAAAGAGTGATTGACAGTGGATAACCTTATCTAACTCCTGGTGGTAGGCGAACGCTCTAACCGCTTGGCCACTGTGCCGCCTGATGCAAAGCCAAGGGTATAAAGATAACACGAAAACAATAAATGAGCTCAGAGGAATACATGGACAAAAACAGCTTCAGTCAAAGTTTGATAATTAAATGTTTGAACCTGTGCCATGGACAAAATAGGAACACTTTCAACATCTGTGAATCGCTAATTATGACCTTTATTTGCTTTCGCTTTCAACTGCTTTCTTGAAATTCACTCCAAACAGTACACTGTTATAGTGGTCCAAACACACGGAGTCAGGGTTACTTTATTCTCGTGTGTTCTTTATTTCATCACTGTGGAGGAACTTAGAAAATAGAAAACGGAGTCTTTTGTTAGCCATTTTCTTCTTTACCAGCTTTATGTTTGGATAGCGACTTCTAAAGAGGTATTGAATATTATGTTGTTACAAAAGCACGCTATCTGAAGGAGGTGTATTAATATGACAAACTGTAGAGAGTGCTTTGCTTTCAGATATGATGGTAACTTGTGAGTCTTAGACCTTAAGTTAATGTAATAGTGAATTAATACTCAATGGAGAATGCAGCTTAAAATATTCTGAAGTTGGTCATAAACACTAGAGTAATGAAGTTGAAGTGCTTACAAATGCCTGATCATACATAGCTTTACGCTAGAGGCTTAAAACAGTTTTTCAATTGAATTTCATGGATGTCTCAATATTTTTCGGCAAAATATTGTAAACACAAGCACTAATAAACTCAAAACTTATTGGTCTCTTTTACGCTTAGCATTGAAATACGCAAATATTCAAAATCTTATCTGTAAACTTTGAAGAAAGTGCACCTTTTGGTTAGAAATTTAACGTTACGGGTATAAGCCGTGCAAACTCGCCTTAATGGTCAAAGACGAAGGTTTAAAAGAATTCTCTCGAATGCACAAATACTTCAAATAAAACCTTCCGTTTACTCTTATTTTCTTAAAATTCTCTCTGAGAATTATTATTTATTTATGCCAACAAGCTTACTGCTGGTGTTTTTAAACACACAAGCCGTGTGTGGGCAACGTTTAAGAGGTGGAATCAGGACTGAGAAATTCAATGCCATAGCCGGGATTTGAACCACTCTCTGAGATGTTTTATTAAAGTATCACATGTTTAAGATATCAGCATCGCACATAAAATGCACACGTTGAATATATGACATTAATGCTTTCACAAATACACGCTGTTTTACGTCTGAATTGTTCAACATTTTAAGGTCAAGTTGCCCTTAACCTATGGGCAAATTCATCTTCAACTCCTCTCCTTTTCATGATTTCATCAGTGTTACTGTTAATGATAATGATTATGATGATAAAAGGAAGGATGTATAGAAATAATGCTTGTTTGTACATAGACATATATAAGGCAAGATAACCAATAAGAGATACGAGTCAGAGTATAAATATTTGTCTGCATAAACACAAAACTGCACTAACGAATGATAAATGTGCAAGGAAAGAACGAATACATTGTTGAAAAATATTATTTTACAACAAATGAATAATTCTCGCTCTCCTCATCCGCTGTACTTCAAGCAAAAAGGAATATGAAAAGCTCTTTTTCCCCACTACAATTTTCATGTGTCCTTCGATGGCGTGTCACACATTAAGTGCACTTTTCCCCTCAGTATCCTTAGAATACAATACAGTGTGGAATTAACATTCATCATCTGCATTATTTGCTACTGTCTCTTATTTGGGACCACGTGGTACCTCTTATTCGGATCCAGGATACACTGAAATTTCATGGCGGCTTATGTTCAAAGACATTGTTGGAGACATTATTAAATCCCCTTGTAGCAATTTCTATGGGTTCTATATTACCAACAAGTACTTTAAGTATACCTACTCAGAAATCATCTCCATAGAGCATCATGGCTTCAAAGAACATGACAATACAAAGTTTCCTCCTCAGCCGTATGTTACCGGCACCACACAAACAACAAACAATGTGCTATCCAAACAAAAGCATTATGTTACACAACATTTGTGGGGTAGACCGGCGTCTCTTATTTGGATACATTACCTTACTCACCCCAAATTGCAGCTTTCACACTAACACATGCATCGTTAGTGCGGATATTTTAATGAGCACAGATTCTTTACTGAGGATTAATGCTCAACTTGGTTACGAATCACAGTTTACACATGCTTCCTGCACCTGCGCAATTCTCAAAATGATTGCTGTTAGCGGCCAGACACATGTTACAGCAGTGAATGGTTGCTTGGACAATGTCACTCAATGTGTCTGTAGGGATTTCTTCACAAACTGATATAATTTCTTAGCAAAGGGCTTTCAACGTGGATCCTATGTGCAGTACTCTTCAAGACCCCGCAGAAGTGTTAAACCTAGGGACCGTGCTGGAAGCTCAAATGCACCTCTTCGTCTTATACACTGTCACAGCAAATTATCATTGAAAAACTCCGCATGCCTCTATGTTATGAAGGTGCCCTTGGTGGAAGAGCTTACTGTTCCATAAAGTGCACATATGGTTCTCAAATTGTTTGTTCAGAATTTCTAGACAACTGGTATAGGTTGCGCGTTTGTTCTTGACGAATGACCTTGAACAGAAATCCAATGAGTGAGCCTACCCTTAATAAACAGGTCAGCAAATGTTTATGCTACGATAACAGGCACCTCTGTTTTCCTCTGTCGCGTTTGTGTATACAGTCGACCACAAAAGTTTTGTGCGGTACGAATGCGTGCATGCAACGAAAATAACAGCAATTAAGACGAGGAAGAAGACGAGGGAGTAATGTCGGGAATAGAAGAAATGCAATAAAGTTAAGTGGAAACAGTTATAGAGGTATAGTGTATAATACGTGCTGATATAAGCTGATATTACTGGAAGTGCGATAAATTGATTTGTAGTGCTGTACTACTTCAGCTCAGAAGCATGTGCGTCATCTCACTGCAGACTGTACCTCCGCTCTCTTTCGATGCTAACGTTCCCGCAAAAGCTGAGCAGTGACTCGCATCCAACCTTTCATATAAAATTTTCATTCGTCAAGGAGTAACGCGCGACCTGTACCAGTAACTGTATCTTCAACAAAGAAGGACCCTATTAAATCTCTAGGTGACAGCGCCCACCAGACATCATCATCATCATCATCATCAGCAGCAGCAGCAGCAGCAGCATCATCAGCATCATCATCATCACCATGATCATCAAGTTAATTAGACTTGTTTCAGTCCCATATATCAAAACTGTTCTGCCCATCTTCATATCGGCCTACCTATATTTCTCTTTTCTTTTATGTTTATGGCCCATAAGTAATCTGGAAAGCGGTAATTATCCATGGTTCCTTCAACTATTCCGATATTGCTGAACTTTTTCTGTTATGTATTTCTTCATTTCTTCTTCTACATCACATCTGTTACAAATTAAATGTCTGCTGTCTCAATTTGTCTTTCTTCTCGTTTCATCATTGTCCAACATTCAGATCCGTATAGAAGTTTTGGACCGCCATTACTTTATAAAACTTTAACTTAGTTTCCCTCCTTGCATTTCTCAGGTTTCTTTTTATAGCACCATACATCTGATTAAACGTCTTAATTTTATTTCTTATATCTTAATTTTTGAGACATGACATATTGCAGTCTTAGTACTTAAAACAGTTTACTTGTAACCACCGAAATTGACTACCTTGTGGAAATGAATGTGTGTGTTCTCTGTCACCCAGTAAATAAATTTTAGGATACATTGTACTGCTAAATTTTAATTGGGACTTCGTGGCAAGCTCTTTATCGCCATTTACCATGTGCGGAAACCATCCAAAGGATTCCATTCGGCAATCAGAAGCGTCCTTCTTTAATGCACGCAATAAACTTTAATAATTTCCACTAAGCCATTTTCAGCATGCGTCTACAGTTGTACAGCTAAACCCGACCTCATCAGCACGTTGTATAGCAGGTAACATTGTAGACATTTCTAAGAGAAGTACAGGACTGTGCAGCTGTACGGGAGTTCCGGATCTTCCCTTATGCACTTCATGTGTCTCAAACAGCACAAAGTGGTGTAATTGTCAAGCATATAGGAGGGTGAGTCGCACCCGCACACACGTTGAATTCCAACCATCTCTTTCAAACCAGCGTCTATTCCACAAACGTAAAGTCCGCCCCTACCAGTTTGACTAACATGTCACATATTACTCATAAGAATCAGATGGGGATCGACATCTTTTGAGAAAATACCAAAGTATATATCTACTTTACAGATGATTTAATCAGTTCTGAAAACAATACGCATATAATGTGTTATGCTAAGGTGCATGTACACATTGCAATGACCTCGTATACAATGGTAAACGTGCATTCAACACAATTAATTGTAGTGAATAGTTTTGTGGATTCCATGCTTTCATTCTTCAGCAATTCCTCTTTAAACATTTTGGAATAAGCTTTAAAATATAAGATCTGATGTGACTTTCTCTACTCTTGAACTAACCATTCTGACAAACTCTTATTTCTCTATCTTCTTCATGTTAGTTGAGATAAACATTTGCAGAAATTACCCTATTCCTTATTTCCTTGCAGGTTCAAGGCGACTGCAGTAGGCTTTAACTAATAGTCAAATCTTCTAAAGCTGTTCGCTATATGAAGGCGCTAAAATTTCGTTCTCTTTGCATGACCAAGAGATAAAAAGTGAATAACGACCTTCCATTTGAGAAAATTATAGGTATTTCAAGCTCACACGACTAACAAGGAATATCTTTGAAATGGTTCGCTCCACCAAAAAAAAAAAAAAAAAAAAAAAAAAAAAAAAATTGCATTTTTACACAGGTTGTGTGTTTTATTGAGATCCACATTTTTTGTATAGTAAGACTTGGTCTATGCCTTACAGCTTAACAGTTATGTAAAAGTCATCAAGAGTTTATAGTACTACATACAGGATGGCCAGAAAATTGAAAATATACACTTCATTTGCCATAAAAATATCTTATGCATATGGCATTTTAATAAAAATCGTTACAGCCATTTTCGAGAAAATCAAAATTTTCTAAAGGTTTTCCATGTAAAGGGTAGTTTAACGTGGATGAATTTTCTTCAAAGTCTTCGTGTCTCATCCTTGAAAGATATTAAACCAATTTCGGTTTTTAACTGAAACTTCGTTTTTGAGTTATGCAGTTTACACACACACACACACACACACACACACACACACACACACACACACACACACGCGCGCACGCACATGACCCATTTTCTAAAAATGTTTTTTTTTTTTTTGGAATTAGAAGGCCTCAAAGCATATTTTGGATGAAATGTCGACATTGAAATTTCAGGCCAAACACATTACTTCCCCTCATTATACGTAACAGAGAAAGTAAAAATACCAAGTTATATTTCATATCATTGACTGACTGTCCTGTATTAAATATCTTGGCGCTAAGCCATCCTTATTGAAAATGACAGTCTTCCTTGCTAAGCTGTTAGCTGTGGCTGTTAGCGTTTGAACAAAATTCAATTGAAGAATCGTCTCTCTGTTCTTACTACCCTATTGCAACTATATCTTCACTGCATCTTTTTGTTGAATTATTCCTCGAAAAAGAGCATTCCAGCGTTCCTTACCACTGCAGCTGCAGTCAAATGCAGGACTGCATTATTGAAATAAAACTCTTTGGTCTTCAGTGGACTCTGTTTTGACTTTGAGGCGAAGGAATACTCACAATTGAATGAAATGGCCTTCCAGCTATAAACGTTTTGATAAGAGAAATTGTGAAACGAGGCCCTAGGCAACTATTTTCTTTTGCACTAGCGCTGCCTCTGATTTTAACAAGTTCAGTTGGAATGTTAAGCGCTCATGCTTTTGTTTCTCATGAACTCAGCCATAGAGCATTAATACCAAGACTGGAATGTATTGAGCGACTTCACAGTCTACTGTCGTCTCAGTTTAGTGTAACTTCATGTATATCCACAAAAAGTTACAATTTCTCTTAATAATTATCGTAGTTATCATGATAGATTTTAAAAACTAATCAATGAATAATGTGAAAAATTGACAACAAAGTACAGTTACTTTTTCTGTCACTTTGTTTTCTAAAACTGAAGCAGAAAACACAATTCTGTTTTATTCTTAACACAATCTACAGTTATTGTGACCTTGCAGCTTACATCTGTTAAAGTCCTCTCATAACCTTAAAACACACACACACACATACATACACACTTTTCGGTCTTTCAGTTGTGTGACAAACTGTTGGCTTAGATGATTACACTCACTAAAAGTTTCTCACTACATCTAGTCCGACCTGATGTTGAATGCCCCAAATTGTCCCTGTCAACACATAGAGTTATTGACGATGATGACTCACACACAGATCAGCGCGCGCACATGCACTGCTAACAGCTGTCTCCTTCAACACTCACGATTCTATAACGTACAACTACTACTCCTTTTTGTCTCACAAAACTACCCCTCTCTCGTCGTCAGGCAAGCCTTTATAGCTGAATGTTGGCGTAGCATGGATTTTTCTGGAAATCACTCTTTTGTGCAGCTTCCACAAATGAGAGGGCAGTCAGTACTTCGGAAAGTCCTTGAAATTCTTTGTTCTACCGCGCTCATTGTTGGGTGTTAACTCCTCTTTTGTAGTGTGAGGAAGCCTGATCTTGGCTTTCCTTTTGACGTATGTGGCCGCCAAGTGGTGTGAGGTAGCATAGCTTCGAGTATTTGAGGCGTTCACTCGCGGCCAGCGTCACAATACTGTGAAGAGACAAAATGTTCGTGCGTGTGTGTGTGTGTGTGTGTGTGTGTGTGTGTGTGTGTGTGTGTGTGTGTGTGTGTGTGTGTCAGGATAATCTCAACAACCTACTAATTTAAGTAATTCTTTCATAATTCAAAAGTCCAATTCGTTCCAACGGATATGCGGCTATAAAACACCTAATTTGGTCTCATAAATTACAACAAATTTTGAAGTATTCAAAAAGCCCTTGTGCTTGAATATGAGTGCATTGGGGTTATAAAACATGCTGTTGAAGAATGTGTTCAGCTTTAGTTGAAAATGCCATGGAGCAGAAAATAGTTTTTCACGTGCAGCCGAGTTCTATGGCTATGTGTACAGATGACACTGTTTTGTATAATTCAAATTCCAAACTATAGTCATCGACTTTTTACTAGATTCTCTGTCCACATTGACGGAATGGTTCTCAATTTGGCGTATTGCTCAGAATTTAAATCGCTGCACACCCAGGTATTAATAGGTACACGGGTGCCTTAAACATGGTAGAACCTGATTTTTTATGCATTTGATTCCCGAAGTTTCTTGGACATTTGTAAGTGAAAATCTGAAATTCGTAAATTTTGTCATTTTTTATAGAAATTTCGGTCCCCGTTTCAGTTAAGCTTTATGAATGAACGACCGCCATGACTACACCTTCACATACACCCGTTAAGTATCTTGGTGTATTACTTAACATGAAATACCCACGAAGAACACTTGTGAGTCCTACTAATGCCAGAAGTACGAATTTATATCCTCTAAATTCGGTGGCTCCAGAATTGGTTATGACTGTTCTATCTATGTGAATCTCTGATTCAACTTCTCACATACGCATCTCCCGTTTGGGGCTCCGCTAGTAAAACACATATTCAGAAACTTCAAGCTATCCAGAACAAATTTCTTCGAGTCGTAACAAAGTGTCGTTGGTTCATACAAAGGAATAATCTACATTAAGAGTTTGGAATCCTACCCATTAAAGGCTACATCAGATCTATTTTAAAATCCTTCTATTCTAGATTATCTAACGTCCAAGGAGGTTTAGTGTACAACCTAGGACAAAGAAGTCACCAAAGGTCAAGGCTAAAAACAAAATTACCTCAAGAAATCGTATTATCAGGCAGTGAAAGTGAAGAAGTGTAACACCACTTAAACTTAAATTGTACATGATATACCTTGCCATTCTTAAACACTGTTATTAGTTTTGTGTAACATTATTTGTTTTTAATTCCTATATTACAAACATGTACATTCATATTTTAATTCTACATGTCACTCTTTTTGAATTCATTTTAGCTCGGTATGTCCTTTAATTCCTTTACTTCTTTTTCACACAATATTGCACATACATTCGTGGAGTCACATGATCCACTTCTCTGTTATGTATTGTTATTTTTTTATCATAAATGGCCTGTATAGCTTTTAGCTGATCAATCAAAATAAATATTAAAAAAAAAAGAAAAAAAAAAAAAGAAATAGTTGTCACTCCACAGAATATGCATGGATATTATGCTCCAGGCAATGTAATAATATTTAAATTAAGAACGCAGCATAAGAAAAGAGAATCGACTATTTTTAGCAAAATGTGACATGTATGCGATACTAGTCCTGTATGTTCTAAAGAGAATGACACCGACATGGGTTGCGACGATAATATAATGAGAATTCCTCCAATCTTCTGTTCCACTCAATATTTATAGAAATATTCTGTCCCCTTATTGGACAAGGCTTTTTCGCTCTGGAGCGCGTCTTGTTATTAAGTATTTCTCTTTCGCACATTTAGTGGCTAATTCTTATACCGCAAGACTTGTCTCTAACGTGACACCGGTTCTTATTTTTATCTTTCAGTATATTTATAACATTTAAAGTTTATTTTTCCAATGGAAGCTTAATGTTTTATTTTAAAACTAAATAAATTGAATATAAGAAACCACTTGAATAATATACATGCAGCTTTTATTTCTGCGAAAGATACGCTGGACATCTGCTTCCCCGCTGAATTAGGTTAGGGTGAATTTGGAGCAAAAGTACAAAATATTACTACACTACTGCAAGTTTACCTAGAATTTCTTCCTAGCAAGAGACACAGGTCAACGTTCCTCGGCGGATGTAACCTGGCGATTGTGGACCGTCTCCGAATTTTACCTTAGCCTTGCAAAAACAACGAAATTTCAAAGGCATTACATAATAAACAGCTCTTAAAACATTTCACTATCGCTTAAAGGCTACTGTAATCCCATGTTCCCCTTGCACCTACAGGGAAATTAGCAATAAAATACCTTTTGAAAACACTTATGTCGATTAAAATGACGTATATAGATGAATAAACATTTTCAAGAATAGTCTATGTATAAGAGTGAGTATAGCTCTACATGTGTTTGCGAACAGAGTTTCTCCAAATTGAACTATATTAAAAGTCTATATCGCAATATGTTACGCAACAATCACTTAGTGTATCTTCTAAGGGTATGCCTTCGTAAATATATCTAACCAACCCGCCACTGCAGCACAGTGCACGGCTGTTGGTTGAGGAGTAGCATGGTGCGCGCATAGTACGAGGTAAACCCAACCTCCTCTATTTTACAAACGTTGGACATCGCTGGCTTAGACAATCTAGCTGCACAGTCCTGTGTTGCGCAACAGGTTACGTAATTTCACACAATAGAGCTGCTATTCAAATGTCAAAAATGACTGACCCTCGCTTCGGTAAAGCGTCTAATGCTGAAATAGATGAAATAATTCCAAGATGGAAACCTCAAACCACAGAATAGAACAAGAAATGTGTTTAATATAAACTGCGTGCCCAAGCAGGAAACTATTTTAGTGGTATTTAATATTGTAGACCGTGACAACGAATGCTGATGTATGTATGTCTGCTTTATTTTTCTTTTAAGAGGTTAGTAATTACAATACGGCATTTATATAACATTTCATAGGATGCATCATCCTTTAATTCCTGAAACTGTCTTAATAAGTACAACTTGTGATAGTCAAATTCTCTAGATAACTGAAAATCACCGTGTCATTACTTGTAATGACAATCTATGTATAAATAGTTCTACATATGGTAATTATGCGTATCTCATCTTGAAAGATTGTAACGGGAGGTTAAGGAAGTTAGAAAGTCCGCCGATGTTTCACATTCTTTTTCATGAATATTGGAGAATCTTTCATCCGTTATTAGGTATAGCCGGGGCTATATGAAATTACAGTAAAGAGTAAAGAGTAAAGAGTAAAGGGAGAATTCATCATGTAAATAATTCATTTTAAAATAATTACATAAAGAATGGAGGCAGTTAAGTAAAGTCGTTAATGTTTTATTCAATTTAAAAAGTTATCTCTCAACTTAGGACAGTTAGCTAGTACACAAGCTGTTAAGGGTATAAATACAGAATATTTATTGGTAATTGAGGATACTGTAGTGAACAATATACATCAATGTTATCTTAATTTGCGTACATATTTTCAGGGTGGTTAGTAGCTCTAAGTAGGTGTGGCACAGGTGTCCTTACGCAGAGTGGGCCGGTATCACGATAACGAATGGTGTACTAGTGGTGAGTTCCAATGCGTTTGTAAGGTTATGAATTCTCACCATGCATTGAGATATGAAGCAAAACGAATAGGATTGTGACAAATACACAGTCCAATTAATTTTTGTTACTTTATTTTGTTCTAACTGAATGCAGAAAAACATATTTCTCTTTTACTGATATTAACACAGTCTACAGTCTACAGTCTTTCGTGATATTACAACTCACAACTGTTTACTTCTCGTAACCTTGACTCACTCTTTTCTTTCTTTATTTACTTCCTCTGTCTCTCAAACAGCTGACTTTGACGATACAGTCACTCAACACTTCCCTTCACGAGGAACAGGTTCCCTCCCGATGTACGTGGGGCTCTAATGACCTAGCTGTTGACGGGCCCTTAAACCCTAATCACTCACTCACTCACCCGATGTACGTGCACACGCAGCCGACATACCTACCCACACACACGTGCGCGCACACGCACACACTCAAACTAAAAACTAACTCCCCGACTCATGTCTCTAACTCACTTATTTCCGCCGCCTCGCCTCCTTATTAGCGGGGATGACATAACACGGTCCTTTCTCGAACTTCTACAAACACGCCGGCCGCCGGAACCTCTCGAATTATCTATAAAACCCTTTTGGTTCTGCCGCTCTGATTGTTGTCACGTGTTCACAACAACAGCGCGAAGCAGTCTGATACACACACCGCCAGTCCACTGGTGTAGCCCCGCGCCAATTGTTCTTTGTTGTGCGCCGTGGCTGGTGTCACAGTAAATACGGCAGGCGCTGCTTATTTGCGGCGCAGTTACGACCATGTAAAACATAATGTAGTAAATTATGTGTCTAGTTTGTTGGAAAACTATTAAAGGAAGTGCATATATAGTATGTAAGTATATACATATTAGATATTTGTAGATGCATATTAAAGTACCAATTATCTAAATGTATGCATTTATATCCTAACACCTGTATAATGAGTCCTATTATCATATGATCACACAACACTCCATTTATTAGAGAAAAATATTGTCTTTCTGATCTCAACATTTCTAATCCAGAAAAGTTCCATGATGGTATTTTATGACCATTACATAGTGAAACACATTGCACAGTTTCGCTAGAGCTCTGTATTCGCAGTTCGGTTAGCAGGTTGACAAGCTGCACCACTTAACCACAGCGACTCTAAACCCGCGAGCTTAGCTGGCAGCACAAATTTATGACCTTGCTATTCCCTACAATTTTATAAATTGAACAATGTAATTAACAGCTATAATTCAAACATATAGACAAGACCTTTGTGGAGACACATCCTGTGGAAATGAGCATTGTTTACCAAAGGGAAATGCTAGAAGTGATGACGCTAGAAATAACGCTTGTTGCTTGTAACAATATTTGCTACTCTGTAAAAAAGGTGTTAAACACAACGTTATTCGCAGCTGTGTTTACTAATAATTACGAATGTAAACATTCTAGTAAAATACAGGGTCGGCAACATTAGATGTACAGCTATGATAGGAAGAATAATGAGAAGTTTTATTTTCAGCATGATGGTTCTCCTGCTCATTAAGAATGATTTGTACGAGACGTTTTAAGCAAATGGCTTACAAATACGTGAAGAATACGAAGGAAAGAATCTGAATGTCCAGTATGATCTCCAGAACCGAAGGGCATAGTTCAGTCGTGGGTATGATTCACGTGGCGACCTTCTGATTGGTGGGACTCTTTGGGGGCTTTCCCTCGGTGGCTAGGCAAATACTGGAAAGGATAATTACACCCCTCGAAGTTCATGTCCGTCAATTTCACCTCATTTCATTTCACCTTTCATCCTGGTTGACAGCGATATATCTTTATTGTAGTATCAATTAATAAATAAGAATATTAATTCTTATGATGTTAGATTAGCTTAGATTTCATTACTTTTATTTTTTAATTGGAAGATATTCATTACTTGATAATTTCATTCGAATTGCAATATAATTAATTGAATTATTTTGGCACAGTTAAGTGCAAAGGAGCAGAATGTGTAAATGTGATCAATGATCATAGATAGTAAATGTTAAGCAAATAATTATTTATAACATTAGTTGGTTGTGTCCGTGGGACTTTCAACCTGCGTTGTTCCTGGTTTTGGTCCCCTCCCAGGGATATGTAAGCCAGGGATATGAGTCGCCACCGGGAGTTTTAACATCTAGTCGTTAGGGAACCTGTCCTCTGCTGTCGTCCCTCCTTAGTGCGGCCGCCCTTAATATCTTGTCATTCCACCCGTTCTGTCCAGGGGACCCCCAGTCAGGGGCATAGGCACAAAAGGTTCTCCAAACCTTGTGTCACCTCAAGAACTACAAACTTACTCTTATGGATTTAGGACTATATTTTGTGGATACTTATACCGGCTGTCCCAAAAACACCGACAACGCTCAGTATGTTCTGCGGGACGGCAAATTCATTGGTTATCAAATAGGAACTTCCGTCCGGAAATGCACGGTTTGGACGTAGCGCATCGTATTGTGAGATGGGCGTAGGTACATTTGCATTTCGACAATAAACCCAACATAGAGCTGTCTACGTTACAAACTGGTTTCGAACTGTGTACCTCCTACGTCATTGCATAGCCTACGCCGGCGGTGCTGAACGTCATGCAGATGACCCCAATACATGCGGTTGTTTTTGAAGATTTTCGATCGCGCTGTGGACTCTAGCCATAAGATCCTCCACTGATGTCTTCGAACAACTCCACAAAAAATAGTCGAGTAATGTCAATCTAGCGACCATGCTGGCTATCGAACTGATCCGCCTCTACCAAGCCATCGATTTGGATATGCGACTTGGGGGTGATTCCGTATATTTACATTAAAGTGTGCTGGAGCTCAAGTTACCCATTTCAGCCCCATTAATACGGATATTTAGCTAATGCGCAGGAATTTTATGGTCTTCAGGTCGTTCATACTAGTACACAGACGGCTAAAGGGTTGCATACCTTCTGTATTAAATTACCAGAATGAATATTAACGAATTATTTCAACCATTCGTTCTCGAACTTCGACGCTATCCGGGGTCCAAAACGTGCATTTCCGGACAGGAGTTCCTATTTTAAAACCTATCAGTTTACCACCCCGCACAGGATAATAAGCGTTGTCGGTGTTTTTTAGGGGCACCCAGTATAGATAAGATTTATCCAAGAGTATCATCTATGATTGATATGATTCAATTCTTTAGAGAGACATCAAGAAATTGATGCAATTAAAGAACTGGATAGTAATTTCTGTTTGAGTGCCAAATCTAGAATACTGAACTACGTAAATATTGTGGACTGATAGTTTGAATGTTCACAATAGAATATTTACCTTATTTCCTGATTTGTGCAATAGACAACTCAAGTTCAGCCCCATCATAGAGAATAGAATCGAAGAGCAAAAGTGTTAATGATCTCAATTCTACAGGTTAGTGAAATGCTTGCTGTTATAGGAATAAGTAGTTCATATTGTACCTTATGAAAAAACATTGTGACTTTATGAGGTGAGGGAGAATACTGTAGAAATGAATGGAACATAAATGATGTATGAAGCTTCTTAACTGCGCAACGTTGCTTTTGCGCAAGATATGTGGCACCATTACTGTCATCTGGATGATGAATAAAGGCATCATAGCACCGGAACTTCTCCTCTGCAGGGAAAAAGATCTCTCCTGAATCGAATAAGCATTAGGGGAAATGTAAATAAAAATCTTTATGTCATGTTTCTGTTACAGGTAAACAAAAATTTCCAAAACAAGAATGTATAAAGGTTCTTTGAAGTAGAATAAGTAGGACATACTCGGTATAAATACGAGTGTTATATATGTCAATACCACGAGTTGTCCATTTCTGTACTTCTGTAAATCCCCAGT
Organism: Tenodera sinensis; assembly: GCA_030765045.1. Lineage (NCBI taxonomy): Eukaryota > Metazoa > Arthropoda > Insecta > Mantodea > Mantidae > Tenodera > Tenodera sinensis. The sequence goes on from CM060969.1 coordinate 53,728,688, forward strand.
CAGCTGTCATTGTGCAGTCTCTGGGATCCTCAACATTTGTGGTATTTGTAACACTACTAAGACTACGTCGTGCCGAACATTTGCGCCCTTCTCTTCGGAGAGTTGTATGATTGGGTTGAACTAGATAAGCGGAGGCCTTTATTACTTGTGGGAGACGAGTGAGTCTGGGCATTGATGTTGACACATTGCTACCTCAATGTCTTCTGGTACTAAATTGAAGAACTGGAAGACAGTGAGCTAGACCTGTCTCGAAGTTGCTGTTTCACGCGATTAGTAGTCTATCCACTGCTGTCCCTCCTTAATCCATTTCGATAGTGCCTTCTCTGGTTCTAGGAGGGAAACTCAACCTCCAGATATAATTGTTCTCTATAGTCTCCGCATTGTGTTCTCTGAAAATGACAAAATCCAGTCGAGGTGTTTTTTCCCGCTTTATTTTCTTCTAAAACTTTTGCAACAACAACGCAGCTCTCTTTTTTGGCGTTAACACTGTCTTTCGTGATATTACAACTCACAACTGTTTTCTTCTTGAAGCTTGACTCACTTCTTTCTGTCTTTGCTATCTTTCTCTGTCTTTCAAACAGCTGTATTTTACGATACAATCACTCGACACTCATTAACTGCTTCGCTATCTTCCTTTCTATGCAACTGCACACACGCACCTGACACACACACACTGAACTAAAAACTGAGTCGAAGACTCATGTCTGTATCTGACTGCACTGCTCGTTGCCTTGCCTCTCGATATAACAAGGATGACGCAACATGGAAGTTCTACAATTAAACCGGCCGCCGGACACTTCTGAAATAATCGTTTAAACCCCTTTTTGTTCTGCCGCTCTGCTTTAGTTGTCACGTGAGACAGTCACGTGAGGCAGTCTTTGAGCGCCTTTGATACATGCACAGCCAGTGGGGTAGGGCAGCCCGGTCCCACCGTCCTTTGCGCCGCGGCTGGCGTCACAATATACTGGATGTTCGAAAACTATAGATACGAACTTCATAGCTTTAATTTAAATATGCATAGTATATACATATATATTAAGATGGTATTCAAAATAATATATAAACTATCATTTAAAATGTTTCTGATGACCTTACAGCTTGCACCGCAATTATATTAAGAATGGGTTGCTTCAGTGTGTCTTTCAAAATATACTGTGTGATGTGTTCGGACATTTTGTGAAAAACCTTTCCACTTTGCTGCAGAATAAGAATTGAATTATACAGTTTCAGAGTGAAACAAGTTCTGGATCCCTTTTAAACAGTGAAATTTTTGTACAGTTGTCATTTTCGAGTGTAAGCTAACTTTAAAACGATAGTACCGTATTAACCTGGAGAAGAGACTATTGGAAACTAGGAAAAATTGTATGGCTGTTTTTTACGATTAAGAGTTCACAGTGAAAAAGAAATTATTTGATGTTATGTGTATAACTCTATACATTGCCAGTCTCTGGGCATTTTTATGTTTGTCTTATAGAATTAAAAAGAATAACACATAGTACAATATATTTTATCGGTTTTCCAGAAATTTCCTCTTCATGAAACAAAATAATGTGTTTGTTGACATTATAGAGCTAACATTAGCAATAAAATATAATTCTATATCAGAACCGGATTTCTATGAAGGCTCAAGAGAAAAGGCTTTCGTCTCTATGGTTCACTCATTTGTTTTCTGTTATTGTAGGGCAATGAGAGCAGCTTCACCTGTGCTCTGATTCTAATCTTTCTGTATGCTGTTCATTGTCCAATCTAAGCAAAGTAGCTTACCAACGTACATACTGGTTCATCCTGGTTAATATGCAGGTAGACTTAAGCATATACAGGTAGTATGTTATGAAAACCTTTAAATCCGAACTGTAGACCTTAAATATGGTCCAATATCATACATGACTCTAACGCAACTTGCAGAGGAGGACTTAGCACCTCTGTGGAAAGACGTTCTGTTCTACCCATGCCTCTGACGGGGCACCCCCTGGAGGATGGATGAGGTGAATGGATCGACAGAGCTGGCGTTGGCAGTTAGAAGTACCCCTGCAGAGCCTAGTTCAGCTCCCCTATCCCTCTCGGACTTGTATCATCCCATGGGAGGTCCGTAAACCAGTGGCTCGCCTTTTAATTCCGGGGATGAGATTTCTAGAGCGCGATTCCCCCTGCCGGGCTGCTGCCGCGACCCTCGCCGACACTTCCAACCGTGAAAGGAACCAACAGGATGAAGGGTAAAATGAAATGATTTATGTAACGAAATAGAGGGATAGGAAATTTGGATGATATGGCAATTCTTCACAGCATTCGCCTGGCGACCCGGGGAAACCTCGGAAACAATCTATGGGTCAGCAAGGTAGATGTTATCGAATAGACGTTATCGGCTGAGCCATCCCGCTTCGTATTATTATTATTATTATTATTATTATTATTATTATTATTATTATTATTATTATTATTATTATTATTATTATTATTATTATTATTATTATTATTATTATTATTATTATTATTATTATTATTATTGTTATTGTTATTGTTATTGTTATTGTTATTGTTATTGTTATTGTTATTGTTATTGTTATTGTTATTGTTATTGTTATTGTTATTGTTATTGTTATTGTTATTGTTATTGTTATTGTTATTGTTATTATTATTATTATTATTATTATTATTATTATTATTATTATTATTATTATTATTATTATTATTATTATTATTATTATTATTATTATTATTATTATTATTCGTGTTGTTGTTAACAATCTATAGAACATATTTTAACATGAAAAAATGATATCTAGTTTCAGTTTAATGACTTTTCTATATATAATATGTTGTATAGTGGAATTAAAAGCCACTTGTAAATGTATTTTAAAGCTGTGTAGGAATATTACGTATCCCTTTAAGGAAGCTACTTTATTGACTAATATTTTGCTTTACTCATTCTGCGTGCAGTGCTACCAACAGCAGCACAACTTTTAAAACATGTCCAGGCCGTAATTACCTGGAGTACATTCAGCCATTTCCTCGTCTGCTGTACGAAAATAAAAGGTAATAAAATGGAAAGGAAGTTGAAGGCTCCACTTGTTTCAGAAAAGGAGCGAAATGTAGCAGAACAAGGGGATAACTAACGACTATGTACGACTGTTAAGTCTTGGCGGGGTAAAAAACTGCGTGCGTTTCTAGGGGTTCGTTAGTGGAACGTACAGGAGCGATGCTTCTTGGACGTAAAACACAAGCAATATTTATCCCTTTCATACCCGATTTATTTCAGCTGAAACTGGAGACACTCTGCCCTTAGAGGCCATTGCTGATTCACAGCTAAGTTACTTAAAGTACTGCACATCGCTGACCGGCTTTTGTTGGATTAGAAATTTAGTTTTGAATCCTCACTATTATAATAAGGAACGCGCCAGCCCCCCTCCACTCAACCCCACAAAAAACGGCTTCAGCATGCTGGAACTGTTTTGCAGTTAAGATGAAAGAAGGTGCCTAACCATTTATTTTATTATAGTCCATTGAAATCTCAATAAATCGAATGGAGCAGGTGATACAGATAAAAAATGGTTAACAGAATGTTTGAAAGCATAAAGATTTATGTCTTAAAATGCCGACGATACATTCAAGAAAACTAACATTCCGCTAAGAAGATGCTATAAAGGATACTATGAATACCACTCTATGTACTCTCATATGTTAAGGAAAACAAAATTTATTATAAAGGAGTGTATAGCGTTCCTCTATATTATTCTGGTATGTGGATATTCTAATTCATTTTGCTTTCTCTACCATTTATCTGTAGTAAATAGTGGATATATTGTATTCTAAGCAATAACGTAATATACATATTTCTTCTAAAATAAATGTTTTGAATTCTCCTGATTAAATGAATAACAATTACAAGATATATCATGACAATATATTAGAAGTTTCTGCAAATCACTTTCGACTCTTCTTCATCCGGAATGAATTTTCCATTGGTGTGTATAACTGGTAAGCATTATATAAAACTTTCAAGATAAAATGTGTACCTGGATTTCTTTAAAAGACAAATGAAATCTTATTTCCAGTGAGATGAACCATTTCAATTTCGAAGTCGCTATTCGTGTTTTCGCATTGATCATTCAAAGAGAACAGTATTTCAAGACCATTACATAATAACAGTTATGCGTTATTTTCTCGATTTTAAGGTGTTCAATTTAAAATAAAATAGAAACCATTCACAGTTATATGCAACTCCTTTACTTATATCGGGATTTTTTATTTGAGAAACAGCTGATATTATTGCTGGTTCAGCTGTCAATTTTTATCATTTTTACATTAAACCCACTCGTGTTCGCTCCTACATTCGATTCTGTGGGGATATGGAACTATTCTGGTTAAAGAACACATTCCCAAACTCAGATGGGAATCGATCCCGAAACCTATGGCTTGAAGGAACTAATTTTGTTAATAGTTTTGACAACAATATCCATTAGGACTTTTTGGTATTCACAATCTGTCTTGATGGGTAATACGATGGAAAAAGGCGTACATTTTCAGCCATTTGTAACATTTTAAATAACTGTGTTCATCTCCCTAGCAGGTTCTCCCCACTCCCCTCCCCTGGAGCAGCATCTATCTTCCGTGATATCAGTCTTCTCCTGTCTCGACTTTTATATACTGTTATCTTTCAAAACTCGGAACAGTTCTCCTGTTGTTTGCTCCTTAAGGGTAACAAGATTCAAAAGCAATTCGTGTACAGGAGGACTCTCAGTTACACCACAAGTGAAGATTACTAAACCCTGTCGATAGGAGAGATATATATTTTGAGAATTTGGATCTGCTTGTTGAAAAAATATATTAGTGACATCACATAGGACTTCGTAAACTAAGACTTTCCAAACTATATGATAGCTTTTAAATCGTAGTCGGAGTTTGTATGTTGTCATTTCTATCACATTTGCTAAAGTGTGCTTTCTTTAAGTATCGCAACTTTCTTATTCATTCCTGCTCTAAAATGAAATCACCTTAATAATTGACTTAATGGATTTATGTAAAGCCACAGTTATATAGAAAATGAAATTATGAATATTCGTATAGAAAATCCCTAATATATTGTATAATTCATTATGAATTACTATTAATTTATATATCAATAATAAAGGTGCCCAATATTGTAGCATGACCTTGTGACATAATGCCATTGCATATTCTCTATACATTTCTCCTGCCTTAGCTCTAAATGAAGTTTTCGTGGTTTTGAAAACGTTACTGTCAGTAGAACGCTCAGTGCTCTGAGCCACCGGTGATACTTCTGTCTAAGCTAGGGGAAGAGAGGGATGTTAGTGGAAGTTACGTCACAGTTTAGGCACTGTCTCGCGAGACCAACATTTGCGATGCCTGCCCTAAATAGTAGTGCCAGTGTGAAATTGCCACGTGAGAAGCATTACATTGAACACTTTTATGTTTATTTGGACAAGTTTTGAACTGGGCTGGTATAATGATACACATACATAAAAAAATTTAATGTTTTGCACTCACGTGAATTTCTCTACTCTTGTACTAACCATTCTTACAAACTCTTATTCCTATATCTTTTGCTTGTTAGTTGAGATAAGCAATTATCTTATTGCTTATTTCCTTGTAGGTGCAAGGGGAACATATCGCCTTTGTGCGATAGTCAGATCGTTTGAAGCTTTGAGATTCCGTTCTCTTTGCACACTTAACGTATAAAAAAATGAACAACGATGTTCCATTTCACGAAAGTTTTATGTTCTCAACAATGAATATCTCCGAAATGGTTCACTCTACAAGAAAATTTATTGAGACATAAATTGTGTATTATAGCAAGGTCTACATTTTTGTACAGTATGATTTGGTCTACCTCTAACGGTTTACCAGTTATGCAAAAGTCGTCCAGAGTAAATACGACTACAGGGGCTATAGCCAGAAAATTCAAGATATACATTTCATTTGTCCTGAAAATATGTCAAATATGTGGCATTTTAATCAAAATCGTTAGAGCCATTTTCAAGAAAATCAAAATTGTCGAAAAAATGTCCATGTAAAGAGTAGTTTAGGGTGAGGCTATTTTCTTCAAAATCTTTGTGTGACATAATAAATAATAATTACATCTAAAGGTACACCCAGGTAATTGTCTCTGATGGCTGAACAGGTGATAGAGTGCCCCGTGGTACGACATATATGTATGTATGGAACTTAGGGTATGCACACCGCAACTCCAGCCGACATTTGCAACCCTAATACATTCGACCAGGAGGAAAGGTGAAATGAAATGACAAATCTGGTGAAATAAAGGGAAAGGAAATTCGGAGGGTATAATTATCCTTTCCAGCATTCGTCCAGCGACCAAGGGAAAGCTTCGGGAAAACAACAACAACAACAACAACAAGAAGGATGAGGAAGGTCGGTCATGTGAAGCGAACCTACCGCTTACCGAATGCACACGTTTCCGAGGAGTCATCTAGTAGCTACTTCGAGATAGTACTCAGCTAAACTTCCTAACAATAAATAACAATTAATGCTTACTATTCTGTACACAAAGCATGAAGAAGAGTATTTGGATTCTTTATGAAATGTCGCAAATGATGAAATATTCAACAAATTTCAATAACGTGCTACTGGAGCACAAAAGTATAAATTGAATTTCTTCTTTAGAGGCAGCCGCAATAAACAATAAAGAAATGTCAGACAAGCAGGCACACACTCGCAGACATACGAACAAATTCTTTCAGGGCGCTGAACTTCTCAATAACTTCAGTCCTTCTGTTGTGCGTCAAGCAGAGATGGATGCTCATGCAGTCTAACAGTATACTATATATAGAGAAGGGGAAAAAATAACTCGGCATTTCCAATTTCCGCTTCTAGACGGTACCAAGTCAACAACAACCACCACGAAAGCAGCACAAATCTACTTCTTCCTCTTCTTGTGCTCCTTCTTCTTCTTTCAGAAAGCAGCGTATTTGTTTACGTTCCTCCTGAAAGTCACAAAATGAAGCGCGGGTTCTTAAAGCAAAGTGAGCAAAAGCGGCCATGTAGAACTGGCTTCAAAGGGAACAGTGCAAGCTATTACAACAAGTGACTGTATGACTGCACTACCTCATGTCCAATATCTGCTATTGAGAACAGCTGCTTCCTCGTCTTACAACTGCACTCTTCTTCTCTGTTATCTCTACAAGCACAGATCCGGGAAAACACATTTCAGGTGGTCCATCTCATCCAGCCTCATGTTTGTACATATTTTGTTATCGCAGCTCACAATCTGTAATCCTTAATGTTAGACAACATACGGGAGTGAGTTTATTCCCTGGAAAGTAAAGTTTCTGTAAGTAAAGTGCAAAACATTATATGATCCTTTTCGGTTGTTTATAGTCTATTATCATGGACTACACACAATAGTTCAACCTGGGAGCTATGTACCTCTCATCTCTCGTCTTCGCTGAGAGGCAGAGGGACGTTCGCTCACGCCACTACCCCCTCCATGCCTGGATTTGCCTCGTTGCGTTCTGCAATTGCTGTAACACCAGATGGGTTATCTACTTACCCAAATGCCGGATGAGTCAAACTTATGATTCATCCACCATACGGTCCCGAACTGGCCCTATGTGACTCTTTTTTGTTCCCAATGATAAAAAGTGCCATGATTGAAAAGAGCGAAAATGCTCTCTTCCAAGCTCCATGGCAGGGACTGTGCGCCGCCGGTTGTTCATCCTTGTGCTGCTGGAATTCCTGACACTAGTTTACTCACAAAGGATGAGGCTATCCCATTAGAATGGATCAACTTTCATTTTCTCACTTCGCAACGTTTTCGTAGTGACCCTCGTTTTGCAATATACAAGTAGTTGCCTGTAAGCATTATAAATGAAGGTATTCGATATGCACATCGAGCCAAAATTGATGTTGATTTAACACCCATTATGTGATGTTGCTGTATAATACACATTGCGTGTCTCTAATTGTTGGCTCACGTTTTTTCTGGATATAGTGACAAATGACTATGGTTTATTAAAGACACGACTCAATGACAGCTTTAAATTTATATTTAATTACCTTTAACGTATTGATGTGGGCTTTTATGCAGAAAATGCTGTGATATATTTCTCAGAATTAAAAACATTGAGTGAAACGATAAACACAGCCAAATCACATCACTATTATTTTTTCGTGGTTTACGCTTTGCTACATTTTGGTTGCATTTATAACTAGCAATCCCAGGGAACCAATGTACTCATCTAATGCAAAAATTAAATCCCTGCCCTGTTTAATCAAGCGCAAAATGGAAATTACGTCTCCTAGTTTAGTAGATGGTCAATATCGACAACCATGGCCATTCAGAATTTTAGATGAGAGGTACAATTACATATAACATTTTGTATTACAAAATTAATTTACAGAGCAATAAATTCAAATTAAAAAGAACATACAGTATTCGTCACTAGTAAACGAAATAAATCTGACACGTTCCACTCAAGCGGCTTTCTCTATTCTACTCTATTCTTACAGACACATAAACCTCTATCTGTTTCATGATAATCAAGACAAATATTAGTAAAAATTATCCTATTTCTAATCTTTTCGTAGGTGCAAGGGGAATGCAGTAGGCTTCTATCAATAGTAACATGCTTTAACAGTGATACCTGTATGACGACTTCACAATTTCGTTCTCTTTGCATAACCAAGAAATTAAAAGAAAATGAATAACGACGCCCAATTTGAGAAAGTCTACCTATAACTGTTGCAAAATTCTGATAAATAACAAGCAGCATCTCCGAAACGGTTCATTTCAGAGGAAAGATAATTTAACATAAACCATGTTTCAACGAGATTTATATTTTTGTATAGTATAGCCTGTATACTATATCCAGAAAATTCAAAATATCCATTTAATTTTCCATAGATACATCTTAAACATATGGCATTTTAATCAAAATTGTTAGAGCTACTTTTGAGAAAATAAAGATTTTCGAAAAACCTTTCATTTGAAGTGTACTTTAGGGTGAATACATTTTCTTCAAAATCTTCGTGTCGCATCCCTGAAGGGTATTAAACTCAAATACCAACTATAGTTTTTAACTGACTTTTTGTTTTTTTCTTTATGCTGTTAACAGTCAGAAACACATGGACAGACAGACATACAGACAGACAGACAGACAGACAGGCAGACAGACAGACAGACAGACAGATAGACAGACAGACAGACAGACAGACATACAGACAGATAGACAGACAGACACAGACAGACTGACTGACTGACTGACTGACTGACTGACTGACTGACTGACACACATACACGCGCGCGCGCTCGAATCTTTTACTGAAACTGCTTTTCTTAAATTCAGGCGCCTCAAAACATGTATTTATAGTGAAATCTCTACATCAAAATTTTGGGTGCAATACAATAATTTACTACTTCTTGCTAGAGGAAGTAAAAATGTGCAAGAAAAGTAATTTAGGAAAACTGAGTTCAACGTGTGCCTTATCAAAATGTTATAGGACCAATTAGGTAGACATTTGTGACTTTAAAATATTAAAACTCATGCACAATGTGTGTATGTGTATGCGTGCGTGCGTGGTGTGTGTGTGTGTGTGTGTGTGTGTGTGTGTGTGTGTGTGTGTGTGTGTGTGTGTGTGTGAGTTTACTAGAGAAAACAACTCAAAAACAAACAGTTCCATAAAAACTGAAATTGGTATTTAAGTTTAATATCTTTCAAGGATGCAACACGAAGATTTTAAGAAAATTCCTCCACCCTAAACTAGCCTTTATATAACAAGCTTACCGAAAATTTTGATTTTCTCAAAAATGGCTCTAATTTTGATTACAATGTCACGTGTCTAAGATATTTTTATGGCAAATGAAATTTACATTTTCCACTTTCTTGCTATAGCCCATTTACTCGTGATGACTTTTGTATAACTGGTAAACCGCAAGAGATCATATTACACAAAAAATGTGGTTCTCGTAAAACACACAAGTTATGTACAAATGCATTTTTTGTGGAGTGAACCATTTCGGAGATATGCCTTGTTATTTTTTGTGATTTTTGCGATACTTCAACTTTTCTGAAATGGAAGGTGGCTATTCACCTTTTTAATATGTTAGCCGTGTAAGGAGAACGGATTTCAAAGGTTTAGAGGATTTGACGATCGCTCATAGCTTATTTTGTTCCCATATTGCCCCTGTACCTACAACAAAAACAGCACTGAGTTAATTTCAGCAAACGTTTATCTTCACTAACATGAAGAAGACAAGAGTTCATAAGAATAGTTAGCACAAGAGTAGAGAATATCATGTGAGTACAACACACCAAACTTTTTTTAGTTATTCTTAAATTCTGCTACGGAAGGGTTTTTCTGACACACTAATGTGGACATCTCTAATGATGAAAGTGTAACAAAATGTATAGGTTTTTTATAAAGAATAATGGAATTCTAAGTAGTTTGTACCGCAGCATCCCTTTTATACAAAATCCGTACTTTGAGATATTGATGGAGATTATTTAAAATAACTAATGCTTCAGCGGACGTTGCAGAAAGGATAGAACGCCCGATACGAACAAATCAAACTAAAAGGACAAATTTGTGTGATTGCTTCGATGTGCCCTAAAAATGCTGCTTACTTGTAAAGAAAATGGTACGTGCACGTATTTGTAAGAAGCTCTTTTTTCTCCTCCCTTCTTTAGTGCGCGCTCAGGTTTTTTATTATTTCTATTTGTGCCCCGCAGGAAGATTAGCACTTCCATCTCATTAGCACGTACCGCCAAGTCCCAAAGGAAAAAAAACTGTAGCAGTGTAGATGTGTTGGCGGTTCTGGAGGGATATTGCGTTCTGCGTATACCACTTTTGCTTACTAACTGCCTATCTATACTAAGTAGAGCAAGAAGTGTATTCCAAACAAAAATTCAATAACGCGATTTCACAAGAAATATATTTTTAAGAATTCCTATGATCTCAAAAAAGCAGCTTTAGAAAAGGTTTGTGTATATTGTGTATCTGTGTGTGTTTTGTACGTGTGTGTTTGTGTATGTGTATGTATGTGCGCGCACGTTCTTGAATGCATGCTGTCTCTCTATGAACAACATAACTCAGGATATTTAACCGAAAAGCTTAATATTTTATAGAAAACTTAATATCCATCGAAAAAGCATTTGAGAACCTAAGTCAGTGGGAAGGAGAGGAATACGGCAGCATTTGGTAACAGTAGTGAGAAGTTTATACAGAAATAATAAGAATAATGCCAGATAGGAAAGGGGAATGTAGCAGGAATAAGTAAAGGTGTTACACTGGGGTGCCTATTGTCACCTCAATTACATATTTAATTTATATATCGATAACGCAGTCAGAGAAGGTAGAATAACTTATATACACATTACAAAATAAATGATAGCTAATACCTAATAGCTATTAGTTCGTATAAGAGGCTCAGAGATAAAACATTAGAAGGTTCTATCCCAATTAAAAAACATCAGCCAAAACTATGAAATAAAAGTTTTAACCCATAAAATTAAAGTATTAGCTTTTAGAGGACCGGAAACAGTACGAGCTAAAATAGAATTATAAGAAAAATAATTAGAACAAATAAATAGTTTTAAGTACTTAGACTACAATGAGTCATATCTCAAAAATGAAAACATAAGAAATAAAATTAATAGATGTATTCAGATGTATGGCAACATAAAAAAGAAATCTGAAAAATACAAGACCAGAAAGAAAATTAAAATTGTATAAAGTAATAGAGTCCCAACATAGTGTGCATTGTCCAATTGCGTTGGACAGTCATGAAATAATAAGAAAGAAAAATTGAGGCGGCAGAGATGTGATTTTTAAGCTGGTTTTAGCTGGTTCTGCTTTAAGTAATAGACGAAGAAGTGAAGTAATGCGTGAGGAATTAGGAAAAAAAAATCACCAATATCGGTACAATTGGAAGGGATATGAAGCGATGAATAATAGATTAAGTATGGCCTATAAACCTATAGGAAAAATAAATGTAGGTAGGCCGAAAAGATGGACATAACGGTTTGCATATATCAGACCGGACCAAGCCTAAATACCTTAAACTCTGTTGATGTTGACGATGACGACGCCGATGAAGTTGACTAAGATGACGACGAGGACGAGGACTTAGTATTTAAGTTTAGATTTTTCAAAAAGATATAAGAAATTGTCCCCAATCCGAAATTGCTGTTTACATGGATACCTTTAGGATAATTATTTTCTCATAGTTTTAACGACCTTTATTTAGATTAGCATATACTTTTTATTTAAATTATTACATGCTTGAGGTATTTTCGTGACCAATGAAATACTCTTCATTTCGGATGACCTGTGCATAGCTGGTAAACTATAGGTAAGAGATAGGTAAATTCTTACAACATAAAATATTGTAGAGCTCGTTAAGGCACACAATTTCTGTCAAAAACATATTTTTCTGGGGTTCACCATTTTCTGAGATATCCATTGTCATTCATTTGCACTTTAAAATGCTTCTACTTTTCTCAAGATCACTCCTTTCTCTCTCTTACTTTTATTTTGCCTTTTATCTCTTGTTCCTGCTAAGGGAACGGGATTTCACAAACCATCTCACAGTGACCAGCTCTTGAAAAAAATTGAGTATCGTTTAAGAGATATTTATTGCTTTCTCACAAAAATGGTTGTAAAGAACTTGATTAAAATACTTTAAGTTTAAGATGTTTTCATAAGCAATGAAATACATAGATGTAATTTTCTGGGAATAGTCTCTGAAGTCCATTCTGGATAATCTTTACATAACTGGTAAACCGCAAGAAGCACAGAAAATCTTACTACATCGAAAATTTAGACATCATTAAAGGCACACGATTAGTGTGAAATGCACGTATTTTCTTTCTTTTTGTGGAATTTACCTTTACCGAGGTGTTCCTTGTTGTCAATTTGTATTTTAATTACCTTTATGAAAACCTTACTGCTTTATGGAACAAAATCATCAACTTCCCATATGTGTGGGTAATATTATAGTTTCAAGCAATTCAAGCTTCTAATACAGATCATATAGTAGCATTTTTTTACATCTTTAAGATACAAATAAGTGGAATCTAAGAATGTATACAGACCCATGTATGGTCGCTTATGTTGGAGGTTGGAAGTCTGGAAGTTTGAATTCTTTCCAAAAGTTCACAAAAAGGGCTGGAATTGTCTGTCTATCCTCTCTCTGTCCCTCCCTCTCTCTCTCAAGATAACGCAATTTCAAAGGCATTACGTAGTGACACAGTCTCAAAGGATTAGATTATTGCCTCTCTTTTGCATTCTTCTATTCCATTATATTTACAAAGGTATAATTATGTGAAAAAGGAAATGATTTTTGAAATTCTGTCTGAATTAAAACGAAGTAAATAGAAGAATAAGAATACTTTGTTGGAGAACGGGTAGAAAGGTCATGTAAACGTAACACATAAGAATTCTTTTTTCCGTATTAAACTTACTTAGAGTGGAAAACTTCACGAAAATCTTACGCCCTTGAAAGGTGTTGGGATTACTTGGTATTTATTGGAATTCCACTCTCTCTCTTTCTCTATCTCACTCTCTCCCCCTCTCCCCCATCTCTGTCACACACAGACAATTCCACTACCCAGCATACATAAGCGATGGAGAGTTTGAAAGTTGTTGTTGAGTTTGTTTTTAACAACTGAATTCCGGTTAAAATACCAATGGAGCGGTGTGGAGATTATTTTAATGCTAAACTGTGTAGATGCTCTTCATTATTCGGATACATTAATTCCTCTTGTGTACGTTACGTTTCAGATTTAAATTGCATGAGATAAGCTCTGAAGAGGTTACCAGTCATAATCCCTTATTAACAACCATGTATTCAAAAACTCCCAATGTCGTCCAGCCAGTAGTTTTGTGCGATGCAGGAATATTTATAAATATCCATTAACATATCACTGTCTAAAATGTTTTGCAGATTTCGTGTGTATGCACATACCAATCGTACGTAAGCATTTGCTGTTGTAAAATTTCTCTGGCATTTGTATGACTATGACTCTATGACTACTTGTGGATGGGGACTTACCACCTCGACCGAAAGGCAAGTTTTTGTGCCTGTGCACGGGGCACCCACCAGGAGGATGATTGAGGCGAAAGGATCTTAAGGGCGACGGAACGTTGCCACGAAAGAGTAGAGGGCAGGGTCTCGACATTTTCCCAGCTGGAAGTATATCAGCGGTGGCTGGCTGAGACAGGTTCCTCACAGACACAGACACACACGTGGGCAACTTATCCGTAGAACCTTATCTCTCAGCTGCTGTGGTGTGAGCGCTGAATACCCCTAGTACTCGTGGTACTTTTGACGTTACCAGAAGTAGTCCGGGTGTGAACATCTGAGTCCCTCATTTGGAAGTTGTTCGGATTGGGTTGGTCTCGGACGGGTAGTGGTTCCCGATACTCATGGGAGATTGAGGACGTCCTAACTCGTCAAGGCGAGCTTAGGAGAAGCCTCAACTTCCCGGGAGCAGTCGGAAAGCTGGATATCCGACGGCATCAGCTCGATTATCGGTAGTCTTTCCGGATGGGTTGACGCGCGAAAGTGGCGTATCCACTTCCGTCTCCTGTGTAATAGCATGAAGGACCTTTTTAGGAAACAAGGTATTGTAATGGAAAGATCCACGGAAGGAGTGGTACTCGGTTGCCGCTTTCTCTGGTATTAGGGAGGGGGAGGCCTACATCCCTCGCCTCATAGCACACTGACCTTTCTCTAAAAGTGCTTTATTGATTCCGGCGGCGCCGTGGCCGAGCGGTTAGCGCGCTCGCCTACCACCTAGGCGGCCCGGGTTCGATCCCAGGGACCCGCATGTGGTATTCGTGGTGGACGAAGCGGCGTCTGGGCGGGTTTTCTCCGGGTTCTCCGGTTTCCCCCGCCATCTCATTCCACCGGTGCTCCATCTTCATTCCATGTATCATCAGTGTCACCGCCTGTGGTGCCGTAGTAGTAAAAGCGGGCGTTAAACACTACACACTAATTTATTGATTCAGGGGACCTGAAAATATAAATTTCCGGCGAAATTTCGACACCGAATTTTTGGCTGGAATACAATACTTCCTCTACTTACTATACGTACTAGAGAAAGTAAAAAGTAATTTTCCATTCCGCTGAAATACGAAAATGAAGGTACAACATAGCAGCATATTAATATTTTATAATATTTCTGATACTGTGATCCTATATTTAATTATTGTCGCAAGAGTTCCATTAAAATAAATAGTAACATTTACTATTTTCAGCAGCAGCCAACATTTGATTTTCGCAGACTTCATTATTTCTCGGGTTAATGGAAGTTGCCACGTTCGCGTGAATTACATTCGCTTCTTCTTTTTGACACAGCACATTCAGAGTAATTTAAAGAGCCATCTCTGCAACTTGCTGTGACATGGGTAAAGCTTTTATCTAGCAGATGTTTTTTTCTACTGAATGCCGAAAGCTGTTATGTGAATGAATTTGGAAGCCGGGAACCACCTCCCTAAGGAATAGGAACCAAGCCATCGTCGAGATGAGGCGAGATGATGGATATCACAACCTCACTCCACCGCCGATAGCATCATTGTATTTCCTTCAACTCACAGACATAATAGCAGGATTTCTTGTTCCATGTCAGATGGCAGGCAGGCAGTTCCTTTCTGGAACTTCATTCTTTGTATTGCGTGACCGCCTTCTGGTGTCCGCTGGGAACACCATTTGATTTGAACAGAAGATAAACAAGAGGCAGAGGTAGTCTCAAGATATGACAACACATCCTTCCCACATCTTTGATACGATCTTTCTAATGTACAACTAGACAAGAATGTGTGGAAATCCTTTATAAAGCATTTTACCTTCTCTACTATAGTAAGTAGGCGAAGCATTGCATTCCACCCAAAATTTCGATGCAGAAATTTCACCGGTGTTATATCTTTTGAGACCCCTGGAAAAAAAAAAATTAAGAAAAGATCGATCGGGTGCTGTGTGTGAAGGGCATAACTAAAACACAAAAAGTCGATTAAAAACTAATGTTGGTATTTACGTTTAATATCTTTCAAGGATGTATACAAAGAGTTTGAAGAAAATTCGTCCACCCTAAATTACTACTTACATGGAAAATGTTTTGAAAACTTTTACTTTCTCAAAAATGTCTATAACGATCTCGATTAAATTGTTATACGTTTCAGACATGGTTGTGGTAAATAAAATGCATATTTTAGATTTTCTGGCTATAGCCTGAGTAGTTCTGTTTAGTCTGGATGACTCTTGCCTGACTGGTAAACGGTAAGAGATAGACCAGATCTTATTGTACAAAAATGTACAGCTCGTTAAAACACGCAGTTTATGTCTATATGCATTTTTTCTGAGTGAACCATTTCGGACATATTCCTTTTTATAGGTATTTACGTGAGTTTTAAAGTGCTTTAACATATCTCAAATGAAAGGTCTCTATTGACATTCTAATCCGTTTGACTGTGCAAAGAAAACGGAATTTCAAGACTTTAAACGATTTGACTATCGCTCAAAGCCTACTGTATTTCCATATTCCCCTTGTATCTATAAGAACATCAGCAATAAGATTTTTGAAAATGTTTATTCGACTAACGTGAAGAAGATAAAGGAATAAGGGTTTGTAAGAATAGTTAGTGCAAGAGTAGAGAATGTCATGTGAGTGCAACGAATCTGATTTTTCTTCTATTTCTACTGTTGAATAAGTGATATTAGGCTGTTACATTTAAAGTGCAAAATTTAATATCTAGGATAAAAATAGGTCTCATAGAGTTAAAAAGGCAAGAAATTTCATTTACAATAAGTATTTTAACTTCTGAACCTATAAGCTATCATCTATAAAGTATCCAGTGAACACGCTATAGAATATTATCAGTTCTCCAAGCTTATTTTTTAAGCAGAACAGAGAATGCGCAACAGAATTGAGCAGGACTAAAATGTGGTACATAAAACATTTGCCTCCATTTTGATGAAAACAGCATAGCTGCATGATGAATAAACTTGTTCTTAAATTTTATCCCAATACTGTGAGAAAGAATTTCCTTGTGGCAGTATTATTGTTTATTATTGTTTATTATTATTATTATTATTATTATTATTATTATTATTATTATTATTATTATTATTATTATTATTATTATTATTATTATTATTATTATTATTATTATTATTATTATTATTATTATTATTATTATTATTATTATTATTATTATTATTATTATTATTATTACTATCATTATTATTATCATCATTATTATCATTATTATCATTATTAGTGTTAACTTGTACTAACAAAGTTCTGAAGTAGACCAATTAGTAATATTACTGCTCCACATCTGTGGCTGTTTGTACCGAAAATATTATTGTTTAAGCCTAAAATGTGAATATTGTGTTTTGCAGGTTTTGTGCAACACTGGAGGCTTGACGGAGATTCCAATTAAGTCGCTGCCATCTACGGTGGAACACCTCTCTCTCACCAAGAACCACTTCCCAATTATCAAGAGCGACGCCTTCGCTGGTCTTCGGGGGCTGAAGAAGCTCTCACTGGATGGCAACAATATTTCAATTATAAAACCATTTGCCTTCCGGGGTCTTCCTCGACTGCGAGAGCTCTCTATCCAGCACACTCCCCTCACAACTGTGGCCCAGTTTGCCTTCGCCGGCCTACAGAACATATCAACGATACTCCTCGGTCACAACCGCATACAACGCGTGGAAGGTTATGCCTTCGCTGGAACATCCAACGTTCGACTTCTGCTCCTCAACAACAACCCTTTGCATCGTGTAGAAAGTTCGGCATTTTCGGGACTTACCAACGTAGAACGACTAATATTTCCGTCAGGGATACGTTCCGTCGAACCAGATGCCTTCAGTGGACTAGATACAGTGGGCGTATTAAAATTAGCTTTCATGGACCTTACGTCTTTGAAACCTAACACATTTCGTGGTTTGAGTCATGTACACGTTTTAGCGATCCAAGAGTCTGACCTGGGAGTTATTCGAGCGGGTGCTTTCGATGGCATGACGCAAATTGGGATTCTTAGCCTCAAGAATAATAAAATCGACGCAATACAAGAGTTGCATCTCACACCCGGTCACCGAATTAGGATCATACACTTTCATGGAAATCATCTGCTTGAAACACCACTGCCAGGTGCTGTGGTGATTCAGGGGGTTGAAGTGGTGAGTGTCGTGGACAACCACTTTCCCTGTGACTGTCACATCCACACGCTTCTGGAGAGTCCTCTTGCAAATGATACAACCGGCGTCGACTTTCGAACCAAGAACTTTTGTATATCACCGCTTGAGGTAAACGGAAAACCAATGAGTGGACTGGATCTAGACGCCATTGGACGATGTCAGGAGCAGGTGACGAGGGGAAACTTGGAGGCAGCTAAAAGACCTGCGGACTCAGGTAGCCGGACGCGCTTCGCTTTAACTGACTGGGTGCAACTGATTGTTGGGCTGTTAACGGCGTCATCGTTAGTAGTACTGTGTACTAGGTGAGGGCTGCCCGATATTTGCTAGTCCCAAAAAACTGACTGTGCTTCTCAAACTTCAAGATCTGTAGCCCGGAAAGGAAGCTGAAGAACTGGATGGTACAGGCGCATGGGGCTGATGTTCCTAATTTGTGAGTGTTTTCAATGGAACATTGAGTCACTTTGCTTGTTGCAGACTTCACTGCCACTTTTGTTCGGTGCCAAAGCTCGTCCTTCGAAGCATAACAGTGTTGCAGTGTTGTGTTGTGTTATTGAGGAGCTATCAGAGCTACTGTTATACATATTCCTTATTAGTAGAAAATGCACTAATGACAAGGAAGAAAACAGGAAATACACATCGTGATATATGTTACTACGTTTTCCTAATTTTTCAGATCTAATAATGCTTGTTCTGTCTGTGTAACATTGTTTCGGTTTATTTGCATATAAAGTTAGCTTGAGGTATTTAATCAATATTAACATTTAAAACGGCTATGTTTTTTAGACGGTTTCCGCTACAAATCACGTGAAGTAATTGTCTTTATACTTTGTAATATTTGATTAGTAACACTAGCCAACGACTTTTGCTTTCTTTGTGTAACCGGCAAAAGACAATTAATGTTTATGTTTTCAGGTGTCCTGATATCAATTATGTTAGGAAAATGCAAGGTTAGCTCTCGTTTTGAAGTTATGACGACTGTGCGTTATTACCCGTATAAGCTTATGCATGTGTTTCCCTCCCTCAAAGGATGGTCATTGAAGCTGCACCAGCTGAACGTGTAGTTCTCCCTGATTGGTGTTCAGCAGTAATTGGCTAACATTCATGTGCTCCATTTTGTCTGGTATCTCATTTTCACACCCGAAATTTGCTGGTGCTCGTCGTTTACAGCGCCACAGTTGTCAGGAAAAAAGTCCAAGTGGGAATCTAAGTAATGTAACTTTAAGAACATGCTGTACCCCACTCTATTGTAGCAGTGCAGAAGATTCGTCATAAGATGCTTATAGTTTTCTACCCTCTTATTTTCTAGAAAATTTGTTGACATTTAAACATAGCCATCCTAAGCTAATTGTCAGGATGGTATTGAAATGCTCATCTTTGTACAATTTGCATATTTGGAGACCCACAAAAATCCCCTCTTTTATTTTTGCCTCACTAAGACGTGGATGTTTCTCGCGAAAATAGATAAATACTTCCCCAGTTTTGTCCATAGCCTTAACCAAGTTTTTCATTAGGCACAATTTTATATGAAGAGCGGGCAGAATTATGTTCTGGGATTTGACAAGTTCTTTGGGCATAATATTGTGAGATCCTAGTTCAGGTGATTGACGCTGATTCCAACCTTTCTTTCTTCCAACACACGATCAAAACACTGCTTATAACAGACCGAAACTACGCTTAAATGAAACATCCTTGGTTCCTCACCCCATCTTTCCCTTCCCCTTGTTGCTACGAGCCCGGGCTGAACATAGCAACAAAATACACACAGCTATTGTTGTCTTAAACTTCGTCACTCTGTTTACCATAAGCAGGACTTTGAAGCCTATATGGGAACTGATGGGATGCTAAACAAGTATGGTTATAATTGAATATACGTCATTAAATGCACTACTTTTAACTTGAAAACGAGAGCTAATTTGAGTTTTTATTGTCGTTTTCGTTATCAGCGTAGTCTATACAGAGTGTAACAAAAAGTTACCTATGTAAAAAAATTTACAAAATGTTTCTAGCTGATGGAGGATAAAAAAAGTTATATGAACATAGGTTCAGAAATTATTTCCTTCTTAGATAACTTTTTCTATAAAAAAAAATAAAAATAATATCTGTCAGCTATGTCCAGATACCTAATTTCTTATATCTGGACGTAGTGTGCGGATATTTTGATTTATTGAAACTTATTGATTACAATTTGTTCACAATAGAATGTGCAGAAGTTACTAACCTAAATTGAACTAAATAACAATAACGAAAATTAGTGATATTTTAAAGTTATATGAGATCTCATAGTATTCATGCAATTTATTGTTCCCTAGCCGCTGCTATTCGTCTCTGTTAGGCTGTCCAAGTCTCATCAGGGTGTTGTTTTGGCCTCGTTCTTCTCCTTTCTGCCTGCACTTGTCGGCCAGTGATCTAAAGAAATCTTCTGTTCTACGTAGTTGTTCTTGGTATAACAGGTTCAGGAGTTTGGGGCACTTGGTTTCGGTTTATATTGATTTGACAATCTTAACGATCTACGGGGTGGTGGTACAACAGTCGCTGGAGGTCTATCAAAATTTCTGATATTTCTTTCTTGTTCAGTTAGTCTTAAAGATCTCTCTGCTATACTAATTTGAGTCGCTAACTCATTTAAAGTATTTAGATTTTGCTTATTCCTGACCATTTCCGATAAAGTGAGGTGCATGAGCTTTTCCCTGTTAGATTGTGCTATTTCACTGTATTTCTGACAGTTAAATATTACATGCTCTGGAGTATCTTCTGTATTGCATCTGGTGCACATTTCAGAGTTGATGATATTAAAACGTTTTAAGTAAGTGCCATATGGCCCATGGCCCGTAATATAGTGTAATGCAGCTTGTAAGGGATTTAGGTGCTTTAGTCGTAACATTTCTTTATAGCTGAGTCCCATAGAGCAATACTCGAAGATAGAACTGCGGGGAAACAGGAAATCACAGCACATATTGAAAATGGTCTCCATTAGCCCCAAAGCATCCATCTACCTGCCGTTGCATGGACTGCCTAGTAAGCTGAATTAGGCCTGAGGAACTTTGAATTGTTTAGCAGCCTTCCACAATACGAGCCCAAAGAGTCTCTAATCGGCAACTGTTGTGGGGTTATAGCCACAGGACAGCTAAATATTACACATTTCACCGTATAAGCAGAGCTGTACAGAAAAAAAAAAAAAACAATTTTTAGACCTATGTTCATATAACAAGTTTATTCTCTATATACAAGAAATGTTTTCCCAAAGTTTTGACATACCTTTCTGTTACACCTGTATAGTCAGCAAACTTTTATTTCATCCCAGTTTACTGTTGGCTAGTGTAATTAGTAATTCAACATGCATTTTGAAATGACACACTAATGTTTTATTCTGAAGCAACCCTGTTGGATTCTTGATATTCAGTGACTGCAAGAAGACGCAAATATAAGATTTTGTTTTGAATTTGTGTGTAACCAGTAACATTCATCAGAGATACTTGGCATTAACAATACTACCGAGGTGTTGCCTGAAATGAGAACATGCTTTCAATTGAATGTTTAAGAGTACCATAGCTTTAAACATCAATTTGCACACACGAACATGCTAAACATATTGCGTGCGTAATTTAACCGTTCAAATATTCAAACATCAATATCATTCTTCCTGTGTATACGAAAGCATTGTTAAGCTTGAACAAGCTTTATGTTGTTATATATGTTTGTTTATTGTTTATTTGTCCATAATGAGCAACTGAGGACACAAGGACAGACACAGAAGATGTTTAATTCCATAATTAGTGTTCGAAAACCTGGTTGTGAAAGTATTACAATGGAGTTGAAATTTGTTGTTCCTCGAGATGTTCTTTTCCTGAGTATTTGTTATTGAAAAGGAAAGTGTATAGTGTTGAAAAGCTGATAAAGAATAAAAGTGATATATCTTTAATGTTATAACAATATAACACAGTGCACTGATGTAATTCTTGTTACAAAACAGGATTGGAATGTATCGTTATTCAGGAAGTATTATATGACATTTATACTGTTTCCCATGTATAAACTATAGTATGTTCTCTACGTGCGTTTTCTTTAATTCATTTCTCTACCCCCCCCCCTCCCCCCTCCCGACCATTCTCTCTGATATTATTAAACATCAAGCTATAGCACTTAACTCAGCAATTGCGCTAAGCATATGCAGGCAGTAAATCAAGCATGGACAAAATTGCTCAGAAGGACCACTCCACCTGCCATCCCTCCCCTTCACTACTCTTCAGCTGCCGAAACGCCTCATTCAGTGACGAGTATGGCTTCGTCGGGGTGTCTGTTTCCTGAAGAATTGTAGAGAGAATTTTTACAAAAGCAGAAAAGCTTGCTGTTTAATACACCTATTCCAATTTGCAAATACAAAGCATTACAATATCAAACACCACTTTGATCAGAAGCATAGCTAAATCAAACTTTTGCGATCTTAAAGGCGTTTATTTCAATTTCAAAAGGTACTTTCTGAATGCTCGTATTTGTGAACATAAAAGGAATGATATGGTTTCACTTTTTAGAGATTTAGTTTTTTATTAGTTTATTTAATGTATTTATGTTGACGCAAACGCTCCTCTCCGTCGAAGACGTCGCCTTTAAGATCTATAAGATCTCGTGTTTGGTGTCCGGACTAGCTCTAGCAAGAAGTCTTAATCTCAGGGTATACGCGAGTTATGGTAGGAATGGAACCAAACGAAGAATCAACCAACATATCACTTTATTTGTAAATTTCCAGATTTGTAGAGAACTGCCGACGATATTTAAATAGAATGTAACTTTGTAATTTCAACTAAACGTTATAACACTAACTTTGTCACTCTTTAGCAACCACCGAATTATATATACGCGCTAGCTTACGTACAACTCCCCAAGTTGCACGTGCGTTATCTCGACTCGATTCAAGACGAGAGTGTCTTGCGTTTCATTTGTTTTTGCGCGGGCAACAATAAAGAAGCGATTTCCATTGGCTAACTTTAGAGCACGTTATGGTAAGATAGGAATCAGCCCGCTAAATTGTTGCACGTGTTTGTTTTTCGTGCGCGTCAACAAAGCGTTATCACTCTTTTAAATCTGCCTAGGCTTGCATTCTTGAGACTTTAACATATTAGCTTTATTACGTCTTCTCCTTCACTATTGATTAGAATCTCCTTTTGTTTCTTTCGATTATCAAATATATTGACATTATAATTTCGGTTTTAATGTCTTGTTTCAAAGTTAGAATACATCATTTAGTTTAAAGCCAAATAATTTATAATTTTGATCAAATGGTTTTAAAATACTTTAAATGCTAAATAGCAGTGGAACATTTATTTATTGTGAAAGAGAAACGGTTTTATATGTTAATCATAAGGCAGCGAAAGAATATTACGTGCATAAGACAAAGCAAGTTTACAAATTATGTAATTTATCTAACTATATTAAGCGGTTGTTGTACTTCTTGTATGTAAATTATGTTGAATATAAAATAGTTAATAACGGCGTAGGAATTTTTGCTATGCTCAGGTGGAAAGAAGCTACAACTGCACTTGTATCAAAACAAACTTCATCACCCGGTAAGAGAATGTGGGATGAGTAGGGCAAGTTCATACGAAACCTCTCCTCTCGTGCACATGCCTGCTGTAAATAAATAAATAAATAAATGAATGAATGAATGAAGAAATGAGTGAATGAATGAGTGAATGAGCGAATGAGTGAGTGAATGAGTGAATGAATGAATCAATGAATGAATCAATTAATGAATCAATGACTGAATGAATGAATAAATACATTTTTCCTATCTCGTAGCGGATATCACATTATTGTTTTAGTAAAACTTCGCTTTCGTGCTAGGGTCTCAGAAATATGAAGTACAGTCTACAAATAAGTAGACAGGGAGCTCGCCGTGGCTGAGTGGTTAGATCGCTCGCCTACCACCTGCACGCCCTGGATTCGATCCCAGGGACCTGCATGTAGTAATCGTGGTGGATGAAGCGGCGTCAGGGCGGGGTTTTCTCCGGTTTCCCATGCCATTCATTCCACCAATTTCTCTATTATCACCTTTCCAATCATCTATTTTGCCTGCAATCGCCTCTTCCGCACTATCATAGCTGGTGCATAACTGACCACCCGCTTCCAGGTCTTCACTCTGTCTGGTCCATAGGCTCCTCTGCTCCCCGACAGCCATCTGACCCTAGGCATTGGTTTGTAAGTCCTAGGCGGAGTAAGTCCTACATAAGGGGGGGGGGGGTAATCAGAAAAAGAAGTAAGTAAGTCAACAGTTATAATCTTCCCAAAAGTTAAAGGCATATGGAGGCGGGTCGTACTGCAGACTCCTGCGAATCATAGGCTTGCCCCTACTACCAGCGCTGCCGAATGTGGTACTTCAACTTCAACTTATTTTATTATAGAAAACATTTGCCCGGTGCCGGTACAGAAGGGCCCGGCTTACAGGCTAAAATTAACATTAATAATTAATGTTTAATACTGTAAACTATAATTATTATAGTTTACAGTATTTACATGTTCATGTTTGCTTTTATATGTTCAAAAACCCATACAGTGGGCAGTTTTAGCCCACCGAGAACAGTTTTTGGGCGTATACTCGGTCTTATGTTTGTCCGTTTTTGATAGTTTCTTTTTTAAATTTATATACACGGATACATACACACACTCACTCCTGGGCATACCACACATATGTCCCATCACACGCACACACACACACACACACACACACACACACACACACACACACACGCTCGTATATACATATTTACACTGCACTATATACACTTCACTATTTACAGTTTTTCCGCAGTTTTCCTGTGCGGCCAGGTTGCAGCTCCTGAGGCGTTTCCGAGGCACAGGCCTCTTCCGGAGTGCGTGGCCTAGGGCCTGGGTTGCATGGGTGCGCATCAGTCGGCGAGCCATGCAATGTTTAAAACATTTTAATTCTAGCATGCTTACGATGCTTTGGCTCGCCCTTGCCAATATTGGCAATCACCTCATTTTGGTGATTCCTGATGCGCGCCCACGCGACAGTGGCTCTTTTTGTTATTGCCTCGGGTATGGAAGGGATCTGGGTTTCCTGGTGAAGGGTTCGGTTAGTGGTTAGGATGGGAGCAGAGAGGATTTTCCGGAGGGAGAGGTTTTGGAGGGTTTGGATAGTCTTCAGGGCGGTTTTTGAGGCGTTTGCCCAGGCCACACACGCGTAAAGAACCACTGACAGGATGAAAGCCTTATACAGGACGAGTTTGGACTTCAATTGCAGCTGTTTACTGCGGAAGATGGGGGCGCATAACTTTAGCCGCTGTCTGCCTTTGTTGGCGCTATCTTTTATGTGGGTGGACCAGCACATTGTGCGGTCCAAGGTAACCCCTAAGTATTTAACTTGCCGACGGCAATGCAATACCTGACCACCGACCGTTAGGTCCTTTGCCAAAGTGTGATGCCGCTTAGAGAAATGAATCAGCTGGCATTTGTTGGGATTAATTTTGATTTTCCAGTCATGTTGCCATGAAAGGAAGTTGTTAACATAACGTTGCATTTCTGCAAGGCCGAAACGGGGATTTCTATGGTGGTTGTATATTGGAGTGTCGTCGGCGTACATGGCTACCTTACATCTGGCGTCCACTGGGAAATCGTTGGTGAATAATATGTACAAAAAGGGTGACATGATTGCCCCTTGTGGGACGCCAGCCCGCATCACTCTCTCCCGTGAGGAGGAGCGGTCCACTTGGACGTAAAACTTTCGTTTTTCTAAAAATTGTGCAGCAAATATAGATAATTTTGAAGAGCCGGGAAATTGTGGTGCAGTTTGTAAATAAGGCCATTGTGCCAGCACCGGTCGAATGCGGCTTCTACGTCCAGAAATAGCGCCAACGTTGAAGCCCCATTGTTAAATTGCTCTGTTACGTCATCAGTTAGTCTGTGAAGCTGTAAATCAGTAGAATGTCCTTTGCGAAAACCAAACTGTGAATTTTAAAGTTCATGAGATTCCGAAACTTGTTTTTGAAGTCGAAAAAGTATAAGCTTTTCGAGCAATTTACTAATAGTAGACAAAAGACTAATGGGGCGGTAGTTTTGCGGTTGCCTGGTGCTTTTCCCTTGCTTTGTGAGCATAATTACCTTGGCTCGTTTCCAGGTAGAGGGGAAATAGCCTTGCTGCAGACAGGCGTTAAATATTTTAGTCAGTTGTACCAGAGCTTTTCTCGGGAGATGCTTAAGTTCCTCATTAGTCACTATGTCTGGGCCGGCAGCTGTCCCATTAGGTAATTTCCTAATGAGCTTGTAAACTTCCTGCGGTGTTATGATGGGTAGGTGTTGCTCTTGCTTCTGCGCCACCCAGGTTTGTACCCATGTCTGTACCTCCCGCTCTATATCGCGGTTGGTAACTGGGTTTTCGCTGAATCTGTCTTCAAGACAGTCAGCGAAGACCTCGGCTTTCTCCTCTTCGGAGAAGTGCAGGCCGCCATGAGTGTGCAGCGCCTCAGTTGCGGAGTTGACGTTCGTGGAGACTTTAAATGCCTTTAATAATTTCCACAAGGAAGAGTCCGAATGGGTGGTACTCATCATTTTGTTTTCCCACTGTTCAGTTTTGTTGATTTTAATTTGATGCCGAATGATGTTGCGTAGCCATTTTGCTAGCACTTTATATTCAGGCTGACGGGTGTACCGCCACAGTCTTGTCAAGCGTCGTCTCCGCGCAATGAGTTGCTCTACCTCGGGGTACGTGCAAAAACCGGGTGGTCTTGTGGTGTAAGTGGTAGCGCTTTTCTTGGCCGTGTGTAGCGAGGCAGTGAAGTTTTCAATGGCGACATCTATGTCTGTCTCGCTGTAGTATGACAGCCTGGGTTGCACCATCCCGTGCATTTCCGTGGTGAACTTATTCCAGTCAATCTCAGCCCTCCTTCGAGGCCCAGAGGCACCGGCTGGAATGCCACCCTGTATATCGAAATGCACGGGAAGATGGTCAGAGTCCAGGCTGTGATACACTGTAAAGTTAATTAAAGGTGTCGCATTTTTTGTTAGTATGAAGACCAAAATTTTGGGATCAAACTGCCCCGATCTGTGCCAAAATGTGGGATCTGGGGCAAGGTGTACCTCTAAGTCGTCATTATCTGTTATAAGTTCAACCAGGAGATTTCCAGCCGCGTTTGCCCGGCGTGAAAACCACCAGGGGTGCCAACCGTTGAAATCTCCTGCAATTATAACGTGCTCCTCTAAAGCGAGGATTTGTTCGAGGTCATGTATGAAATTTAAGGAGTTGGGGGGCCGATAGAGCGCTACCAGCATCACCGTTTGACTATTTACACGGGTTTTAAGTGCTGTGCACTCTAACGCTGCCATTGCAGGTAGCGTAACAGAAGCATGAGCAACAGTGTTTCTGAGCAAAATAGCAGTCCCTCCCCCTTGGCTGCCAATTCTGTCGTTCCGAAAGATTTGATACCCCTGGAGCTTGAAAGGGTGCTCTTGCTGTAATTTTGTTTCGCAAATGAATGCGACATCAATTTTGTTACGCCGCAGGTAGTTTTCAAGTTCGTGTTGCTTCCTGTGGATGCCATCTGCATTCCACAGGAGTGCTCGAGTTAAAGTTATGCCTCCCCTTGAAGTTGCCATTTACTTGACGAGAGTGGTAACCAAACATATGATGGCTTCCAGCTTCTCCATGGTACTGTTGCAGCTTTTTAATCTTGCGATTATGGGCCGCAACTTTGTTAGTAGTACTGGGAGGTTTATATCCTTGAAGAGGCTGAAAATTTCTTTCAAACCTCCCAGGTCGCTGGTGGGTGCCTCTGAGGGCTGGGGTTGTGGAGGGGGACCATTTGGCGGTTGCACGGGTGCATTTCGCCTTCCGGCGGCTCCTGCAAAAGAGGTGCCGTTTTGTACCAGGGCCGGGTGGAGGATGGGGAGTGGCCCTGGTTGAGTACCAGGAGAGTTCCTGGCTACAGCGGCCAGTTGACGGCGGTGGCGTTCCATCTTAAATGTCTCGCACCCCCTATAGCTGGCAGGATGCGCCTCCCCACAGTTGGCACAGTGGGGTACAACGTCTTCCTTGGCCTTTTTTGGGCAGTCAGCTAGGCGGTGGAGGTCACCGCAAAGAACACACCGGGAGGTCATGTTGCACATTTTGAATGTATGTCCTAATTGTTGGCAATTGTAGCATTGGGTGATATTTTGGGAGGTTTTGAGGACCTCCACGGTGACCATCATGTTGCACACCTCTCTTTCCTGCAAAAGCTTTTGATTTTCAGTGGTTCTAGACAAGCTTACCTGAAAATTTGGTAGAGGTCTGCCGCGGGAAACCATCTGTCTAACTTGCACGCCGGTGTAACCCTTCAGTTCTAAGTCCTCTTTGACGTAGTCCACTTGCAGATCTGCAGGCAGGCGTTTAATTACGTATCGCAGAGGCTGATCACTTCTGGGTGTAAAACTGAAGTTTTCCACACCGGCGCGTGTCAGGAGCTGCATGGTGGGGATGGCGTCTTGTTTTCTCAGAAGGAACAGCTTTAGGCAGTCCCTCGTTGTTTGAAGCTTATAGGATCCGTTTGGGAGAGAGTTCTTTAGCGTCTGTAGCACTTTCACGGCCTGGCGGACATCCGGGATGATGATCCTCGGCGGCTTTTGATTTTCTGTATTTTGTATGCTGGTTGTTGCTGTTGCTGTTGTTGTTGTTGCTGCTGAGGAGGTACCTGGCATTGTTGGGTGTGGGTGGGGAGTGGGGTACACGCATCTCACGTACTCTTATGCACAGAATCTCTGCCGGCACACGCACTACGCTTGGCAACAGCGCTCCGCTTGAGCATTGGCTGGCGTTCACATGCCTTTAATTTTTGCGGACAGTATAATATTGTAATGAACTACAGAAGGTCGCCAACTTTGTTACATTCTGTGCATTGTGTAGTTACATGATACTGAACTCTTGGAAACAGTTCCAATTCTGTTGTACCGTGTTTCCTTCACGCTCAGGGGGATGTATTTAGGGCGTAAGCGGCTTTTTCACTGAAGCAGCTCTTTAATCGGAAGCATGGTATAGACTCTTGGGGTAAACTTGTAGACAATGCTGCCCTCTTGTATTCCTGCGGACTTAGTCGTAGAAGTGAACTATGCCAACTCATTCTACGTTAGTGTAAAAGATGCCATTGTGTATTTCCACTTGACGGTAGCCACAAAATATCATAAAGCTGAAACTACTAAATACAATAATCCTGTAAACTCTGCCGTTGGCAGTAAGCATGGTGTGAAGGAGTGCTGTACAGCACGTAACACCTGAATCATTGCCATTGGTAAACAAGTCTTAACAAATGAATGCTCTTTCAACTGCTTATCACGTCTGTTTTTGTTTACATAGTCATTTCCCCTCACATTTCGGAGGCTCTACCATGCAAATAAAGAGTTGTTGGACAGAGTTTCTTAATTTAACATGTTTGCGTATATGTAACATATTATGCTTTTTACATCCTGTATATTACGATGTAATGTAAAGAAACGCGATTGTTTTCACATGCGTTTATCAAGCGACCAGGATGAATATACAAATTATTTGCCCAAGTGAGCTTAAGCATGCAATATATGAGACAAAACGATGTGTTACTATCTAGAATTACCTAAGCTATATGATGAATAGCAGATAAGGCTCATGGTTTTGCACCTTAATTCGTAAAGTGCTTTTGCCCTCTTATGTAATGACACTTAAGCCTGTTTTTAAACCAAAATCATCACTCAAACTTTATTTGCAAAGGGCGTTCGGAATTTATTTATAATAATAGCTTTTATATCTTATTTATTGATAAAATGATTCAGGAGTTTAGCTATGACCTTGTAGTTGATACAAGTGTATCTGAGATAACGGAGTGTTGTTTTTTCCTCTCGCGCTGTCGGTTTACGCCCTGCTTCATTATATATAGTGACTTATCCGTTCTTTCCCAGGACAATAATTACGCCAAAGAGCGTCACTAATATATTATATTACCGTAACACACAACGCAATTAACAAACTCACTAGTGAATTGTGTTTATTGGAGACTCAAGAACCACACGATATAATACTGGCACTGCTTACAGTTCAACTGCGTTGTAGACAGTAACTGTGAACTACTGGTGTTACTCGGTTCACGTCGTACCAAGAAGCTCCCCACCCCACAGCACGATTCCGCGTTCAAGGACAAAGACATTCTCCTGAGTTAATGACAGTACATGGACACTATAGTCCCTACCAACATTAATACACTACTGTCATCTTCCTGGGAACTTCATCATTACGTCACGGAACCATTGTTTGGGGCCACTATGGACCAACTTGTGCACAGCTGTCTGCAGTTGCTTATTGTTGCCGACATTTTACCTTACGTGTCCTTCATGCTATCGAATAATGACTTTCTTCTTAGGTGTATGGTAGTAATTCGTCACCAGTTTCTCAAAAAAATCTGGATCTTCATTCTCCATTTCAAATACTCGACAACAAATTTCAACTCTGCACTTCTTCTGGGCCTGTGTCAAGTCCCATGGAATAAAATGTGTACACACCTTTTTTGACTCCTTCCTTCCACAAAGCTCATGCAGGCCGTCGTCTGTGTCCGTGATAGTCACCTTCCGTCCTGTCCATGACTTTCTCTACTTAACAACAAACAAGCGGTGTTCTTTCACTATTCATTCTCTTCACAACTACCACCTAGTGTCTGCGTGATGTACTAGCATCAATTGATCGTCCTACGAGAGGATGTGCCCGTAGATGGAGTGGCATTTTTCAAACAATGCATTGTAGATAATTTCCGAACGCCCTCGTACTTAGGCGTAAAGACTGGGCATTGTGATGATCAAGTCAAAATTAGCTCTATCACGATACTTTTCTAATCAATGTAAATTTCTTTCAATTCTATACCATAAACAATATTTCAAATGGCATTATTGGGACTCTTAAACCAATAAGGCATCAAAAGTTTTACCTACTCAACACAAAAAAGATTTCATCCATGATGAGAGTTTATTTATAATAATACTTTCAGATCTTCTTGTTTTAGCTATATATCGAATGTTCGATGAATTGTGCGTGCCTATTTGTTGGAATCAATCTCAGCATCCATCCATGCAATGGGACCAAATAATTTCAGTATATTTTGTCATTTGAGGTAGTTCCTATCCGAGATAAATTTTGATGATATTCTTAAAAACAAAGAATTAATGTAAGTTTAATCCTAGGCGGTAAATTTTACAAAAAACACAAACTTTTTATGAAGAAAGAATAGCGAACATACAAGACAGAAAATAGAAGGAACTACCCTAAAGTGTGTTAAAACTTGTTTGGTACAATAACAAATTAAAACACCATGAGATAAACACTGGATAGGGTTAACCTTATAGTAATATGTACATTATTTACTTAGCACCAAGAACTTCACTAATATATGAAAAGAAATCATTAGTAGTGAATACTAAGCTTTAACAGCTAGTGTACTGAAGGAAATTTAGCTTTAAATTAACTCATTTACAGGGACTATAACAGCACTTAACACATACCTAACAAGTAAGACTGACGCACGTGTGACGATTAACTGGCGCGCGCATCAAAGAGTGCTTATGCACATAGATAAGTATGAGCTTATATCATCTTGTAGGGAAGAGGCAATTTGAAACTAAATTTCCTGGTATGCGTGTTCCCGTAGAGACACCGTTCGTTTGATTGTAAATAAATACAGGGAGACAGGGCCAATTTGTGATAGGAAAAGAAATGTAAAATGGCATGGGCTTCTGGAACAGATATTGGATGAAATCGGAGAAAGGTTAAAATGGTCACCACGAAAATCTCTAACACGTCTTGTACAAAACAAAATTAAAACATAATATCAGGAGACAAACAACGCTAAAACGGAAGCTGAACTAATGAGCGTGAATGAAAATTTCCTTATAAGATGCCGTAGATGTATTGATGCAGATGGACATCGTTTGCAACATCTGTGATAAGGCATGTCTTGTGTTTCTTCTGATAATTATTGTTAACGTGATTTGAGATTTGATTTGTCGTCCATGCATGTGTGACGGGAGACGGACCTTGCAACTGCCAGTAAAGTCGCGCAGTGCGAGTTCGGAAGACGGTCCGGGCACTAGCCGGCCAAGTTTTGTAGTAACCTACTGTACGAGTATAATCACCGAAAAGTTTGATCTAGATCTGCAGTAACATACATTAAATTATCAGCTCGAACACTCTGAAATGATTAAAACGCACTTAAATATAAATCGTTGAACACAAAATAGTGCGCCCCTGGCTGCTATTTGTAGCGAGTTGGTGTTTTGATATGAAGCAATGTTATTTCACCTTCTTATGTTTGTAATCCCGGTAGAGACACAAGCCGTAGTAGATTTTGAAGTTGTCCTAATGTTGCTCGATCTCGCTGTAAGCTTCTTTTCTGTGTCTCTGATCGTAGTGTCGGATCGATGTGGAGTTTATAAGAACTGGTCTCCTTAAATTACTTGTAATGAGCAATTTATTTCTTTTTAATAAATTGTCTACATTAAATATTAATATACAATGTTTCAATTTTTATGCTATCTTTCTTGTCCGTTACTGTTTATGTAACTAGAGACAATGCCTCTGTTTTGCATTTTATTATAAGGGCTTAGAAAAGAACCTGCTGAGTGTAGTTTAGAAAATTATTTAGGAGAGGCTGCCGTTTCTCTCCTCAAATTCTTGTTGAAATTCTTGTTCCCTCTTACTACGAACAGCTGTGAAGCGCTCCATAGAAAGCTAAATAAGGAGTTCAATCCTGCCCATTTCAAAGTTTTCCATATCACGGATGTATTGAAAGAAACACAGTTGGCAAGATAAACAAAAGCTACTCGACAAAGAATCAATGCTCGCTTTCAAAACAAGAATAAAAGTGTTTTGAGTAGCAGTCAGTTCATTACCACTAATATTATGCAACTCAGGTTTTCAAAACACATTTATTTGTTTACCTAAAATCGTTCCGTTTGCGAGGTAGGTAATATGAAATACTTTGTTTTATGTTTAATTATGATCGCTAATTTAGACATCTGGTGAAACGCGGCGAAGATATATTTGCAAAGACTTGTGATTGGCGGGTTCAAGTGTGCAAGAAATGACAATCAACTGTAGGTACTGTTAAAGCAGCTGCGAACATTTGAAAGTGTCGTGAGGTGTGTAGAGCCCCTGCAGGCACTTGCTAATTAGCATTGGAGTAATGGAGGATAATGGCCCCGCGGTAACATACGAGGTTCACATTCAATTCCCGCGGCCGACTTGCCTGACCCATGGGATTTTTCGAGGGTTTTCCCGGATCACTAGGAGAATGCTGGAAAGGATAATTATATCTCCAAATTTCCTGTCCTTCGATTTCATTTCACCTTCATTACAATCCGGTCTTTCAGGTTCGGAAGTCCTGGCGATGGATGAGTTTGGCACTGCTGTGCGGGAACTTAGGGAACTGTGGCTGCTGTTCTCGGCGGATGGGTAGCATCGTAGTTCCCATGAGCGCAGGCTGCCTGGCGAAGCCTTGTGTTGAGATGAATCTCAAGCACACCTTACGGACCCCCAAGTTGGCTCGCACTATTCGCCCGAGTACCAACATGCCCATAAAATGCTCTCACTTCACCCCTTTGATACCAAAATTATACATTCAGAAAACTAATCAGAATATAGAAAGCGAACGTAAAAAAGTTAGTATCGTGAATTATAAAGCTGACTATAGTTGTAACGGGTTTGGTAGCATCACTGTTTAGTTCAGAATAAGCCCATTCTCTTAGCTGGCGAGTGAGCAGGCAAATATGGTTATTTCTAGGTGCTCAAAATACATTTAAAACTAACGGACGCAGATTTATGCTATAATGAAACATTACATTTTTTAATGCGGGTACAGTTTTATTTGACTAGTGAATTGTTTTATAATCTACATTGGCCGGCAACGTCCCATTGCAAGTAATGAAAACATTGAAAACGTTTATTAAAAGACGGTGTCACTATAACTGGTAGAGATGGGGGACGCAGCGGTTGGGCGGCAAGTCTTGGTTCTTCATGGGTTCTTGCACTATAACTAGCCTCACCTTGTCATACCAGGGAGAAAAATCTCAATGCTCTATCGGCGGTAAGGGACTGCCTCAAAAAACTTTGAGGCATTATTAGGAGACATCAGGTGTTGTTTCAAACTGTCTGATCAATGTGTGGCTTACAAAACATTAATTCGCTTCAAAATTGTTGCATCGACAATGGGAGTGAGTGTCTCTCCTTTGAGTGAGTCAGGAGGTGCTTTGTTAGCGCGCACGATAAACAAGCACGTGTAACGGTTTGGCGGGATCATTGTTGGGGATACAACCGCCACATTTCTCGCGGGAAAGGCGTGTTCAAATAACAAGTGACTGTGACTGTGAAGAGTGCTTCAATAACAATTACTCTGTGTACATCCAGACGGGATTTTCCAAACTTCTCCTGAGAGAAGTGAGTGATGTGTCGTGAAGTGTGCATAAGTGTCCCGTGTATATACTTCCCCCCCTGTGCAACTAAGAGTAATTACAGTGTTCTACAGAGGCAGTGTTTAGCACTAAAAGAAGTGTAATTTTATTTTTACGAGCTAGCGTGGGCCAAGCGTGTGTGCGCTAGTTTTTGGCCCGCATCGCGTAGCGTGCCCATGCCAAGTGGAAGCTCCCAGAAGCCCTTGCGACTGGGAGCAGAGACAAGAAGGGGGAATGGCAA
Organism: Tenodera sinensis; assembly: GCA_030765045.1. Lineage (NCBI taxonomy): Eukaryota > Metazoa > Arthropoda > Insecta > Mantodea > Mantidae > Tenodera > Tenodera sinensis. Next base: position 53,763,553 of record CM060969.1, read on the forward strand.
CTGCCACAGGCACCCCTGCCATGCCGGCCGCCGAGAGCGGACTCGCATGAATGAATGAAAAAGTTATTTGGGCATGTCTTTCGACATGCCCTGGCTGTTCAGGGGCACCCCTCTTCAGCCTAGTGATTGTGTTTCTATATTTTGGTCGTGTGGCGGATTTCAGTGGCGAGTGCCTGTATGCGTGTTGGTGTTGTGGGTTTTGTGTTTGGATGGGTGATGTGTGTGTTTGGTCATCCCTAGCTGGATGGCCTGTCGTCTACCCAAGAATTATGCCTAAGAAGTATTAGTTGTTTGTGCTAGTAGTTTTTGTCAAGTTTGTATGTCTACTGCAACAGCTCATCGGTAACTTTTGTGTGCTTGTGTGTTTGTGTGTTAGATTTATGTGTGTGTTTTTAAATTAAGTGTTTATGTTTACTATGTGTTAGATGTTTTGGAAGTGTTGAAGGTGTTGTTGTAGTCTGTCTTCTTCTTGTTGCTGGTATTTGTCGTAAACGTCAATTAGTGTTATGAGAGGAGGATTTTTGTGTTTCTCTGTTTGTGTTATGGTTTTCATTTTTTGTGCGGTGTTGATGAGTGTTCTTCTGTAGTGTCTGGTGTGTGCGTTGTGTATGTATTTTATCATAAGTTTGGCTATGTGTGTATCTATGGGTGTTGTGTGTGTGTAGTTGTAAAGTGTGTTTGTCTTGAATGAGGGCAAAAGTTTGTGGGCAGTTCTGATGCACCTTCTCTCAAAGGATTTAATTTTGTTCATTGTTTCGGTGGTAATTAGTGGCATGGTGGCTACGGCTGCGTAAGTCAGTTGTGGTCTTATTAGTGCAGTGTAAAGTTTTCGTAGTATTTGTGGCGTAAGTCCTCGTCCGTTTAGTCGTGCTAAGTAGGTTAGTGTGGAGTGGACAGGTCGTGTTTTGTTAAGTAGTCGCGTGTAGTGTGTCTTAATTTTCAGTTGGTTGTGAATGTGTATACCCACATACTTTATGATTGTTTTGCATGGTATTTGTTGATTGTTGAAGGTGAGGGTGGCTGTTTTGTATGAGTGTTTCATGATTTTCCTTATCACAATGGCTTGTGTTTTCTCTGTGTTTATGCTGATTCGCCATTTTTGAGTCCATTGGAGGAAGGTGCGGAGTTGTTTTTCGAGATTTCCTCTGGCTCCGATCAGCGTGGCGTGTGTGCTCCAATACGCAGTATCATCTGCGTATTGGGCTAGGTGTAGGTTTTTTTTGTGTTGGTTGTGGTGTGTCGGATGTGTACAGTATGTAGAGGAGGCCGGAAATAGCGCTCCCCTGTGGTGTGCCTGCTTTAATATTATTGGTATTAGATAGTAAGTTGTTTATACGTATGTGTCCTGTTCTGTCTGTAAGAAAGCTGGCTACCCAACGTACAATCCTTGGTGAAATTTTTAAGTCTGTCAGCTCTGCCGGCTGTATTTCTAACCTCAGCTGGTCCAGCCATAGCTGCCAACGATCCGCCCACCTGCTCATCATTGGTCGCAGCGCCCAACGCCGAAAACTTGGAGGAGGAGGAGCGACAGGCAAAGGCTTTCTATAACCTACAGAAAGAAGTTACTGATCTCAGTAATGAGATCATATTCTATCAGCAATTACTCAGCGAGATGGATGGGGAGTCCAGCAACTTTCCAAAAGTCGCCCAGGCCCTCGGACTCCGCTACAAGGTGCATGCCCAAAAGAAGAGGCTCCTTGTGAAGCTAGGGGAAGGTTGGAAAATCGTCCCTGTTTCAAAGAAGCGGCAACTCAACCGAAGCCGGGACAGTGACTCCGACAGCGAGAGGCACCCCCGGAAGCCCGCCAAGCGGATCAACCACCAAAGGACGCCACCACAAGTTGAGGTGAAAAACCAATATGCACCCCTAGCGACACAGGATGCAGAGTCCTAAGATGAGGCGGAGGACCTACCCCCCGCAACAACTAAACTCCAAAACCTACCACAACCCGGACCACAACGATCAACTAGACCACCGCCATCGCCAAAAACGACACGTAAACAAACGGCACCACAACCCTCTACCTCCACTGCTTCTCCCACTTCTATGCAGAACCCCACCCAAAATCCCGAGCTCCAGAAACCACCGAGGAGAATAATCCCGGACAAAACCCAAACAGTTAAGGTCCTCCGGCTTCTCCGGGACTCCCTGCCAGCTGGAGCTTATAAACTCCAAACCACGAGGGACTGCCTCAAGCTCTTCCTCCAGTACAAGAAGGACGCCAACCGAACCATGCAGCTCTTGAAGGATGCCGGAGTAGAAAACTTCAGTTTCACTCCCCGGAACGACCAGCCTCTGCGATGTGTAGTCAAACGTCTCCCAGTGGATATGGAGGTAGACTACATCAAGGAGGACCTGGAGCAGAAGGGGTACACCGGCGTCCAGATACGTCAGCTCATTTCCCGCGGCAAGCCTCTGCCAATGTTTCAAGTAAGTCTCGACAGGACCACCACCAACCAAAAAATTCTTCAAGAACGAGAGGTGTGCCATATGATGGTCACTTTGGGGTCTTGAGAACTAATGCCAACATCACCCAGTGTTATAACTGCCAACAGCTGGGGCACACTTACAGAATGTGTCAGATGACCTCCCGGTGTGTCCTTTGCGGTGGCCTCCACCGCCTTGCTGACTGCCCCCAAAAGGCAAAGCAGGACGTTCAACCCCACTGCGCAAACTGTGGGGAAGCGCATCCCGCCAGTTACAGGGGGTGCGAGACGTTCAGAAACGAACGCCATCGCCGTCAACTGGCAACCATAGCCAGGACCACTCCAAGTGCTCAACCAGGGCCCCGACACATTGAACACCCGGCCCCGGTTCAACCAGGCGTCTCCTTTGCTGGAGCCACCGGAGGGAAAAAGGTTTCCATGCCACCACCAAATGGTCCCCCTCCACTACCTCAAACCCCACAAACATCCACCGGAGACTTGGGCAGTCTAAGGGAAATCGTAAACCTGTTCAGGGAGCTCAACCTCCCAGCTCTCTTAGCAAAACTGCAGCCTTTCCTGATTAAGTTCAGAAGCTGCACAAGCACTATGGAGAAAATATAAACCATCATATGCCTCCTCTCAACCCTCCTAGAGTAAATGGCCTATGTAAGGGGAGGTACATCTTTAACTCACACATTCCTGTGGAATGCAGATGGCATCCACAGGCAGCAACACGAACTTGAAAACTACCTACGGCGTAACAAAATTGACGTCGCATTTATCTGTGAAACAAAATTAAGACAACAGCACGCTTTTAAGCTCCAGGGCTACCAAATTTTCCGGAATGACAGAATTGGCAGACAGGGGGGAGGGACTGCTATTTTGCTGAGAAACTCAATTGCTCATGCTCCTGTCACGCTACCTGCACTGGCAGCGTTAGAGTGCACGGCTCTTAAAACACGTGTTAATAGTAAAACGGTTATGCTGGTAGCACTTTATCGGCCCCCCAGCTCCCCAGATTTCATACCAGACCTCGAACAAATCTTCGCTTTAGAGGAGCACGTTATAATTGCAGGAGATTTCAATGCCCGGCACCCCTGGTGGTTTTCACGCCTGGCAAACGCGGCGGGAAATCTCCTGGTTGAACTTATAACTGATGACGAAATTGAGGTACATCTTCCCTCAGAACCGACCTTTTGGCATCGATCAGGGTACTTTGACCCTGAGATTCTGGACATCGTACTCACAAAAAATGCGACACTGTTAAACAACTTTTCTGTGTATCACAGCCTGGACTCCGACCATCTTCCTGTGCATTTCGACATACAGGGTGGCATTTCAGCCGGTGTCTCTGGCCCTCGAAAGAGGGCAGACACCGACTGGAATAAGTTAACCATCGAAATGCACGGGATGGCGCAACCCAGACTGTCATACTATAGCGAGGCAGACATAGATGTCGCCATTGAAAACCTTACTGCCTCGCTACACACAGCCAAGAGAAGTGCTACCACATACACCACAAGACCACCCGGTTTTTGCACGTACCCCGAGGTAGAGCAACTCATTGCGCGGAGACGACGCTTGACAAAACTGTGGCGATACACCCGACAGCCTGAATATAAAGTGCTAGCAAAATGGCTACGCAGCGTCATTCGGCAACAAATTAAAATCAACAAAATTGAACAGTGGGAAAACAAAATGCTGAGTACCACCCATTTGGACTCTTCTTTGTGGAAATTACTAAAGGCTTTCAAAGTTTCCACGAGCGTTAACTCCGCAACTGAGGCGCTGCACACTCAAGGTGGCCTGCACTTCTCCCAAGAGGAGAAAGCCAAGGCCTTCGCTGACTGCCTCCAAGACAGATTCAGTGAAAACCCAGTTACCAACCGTGTTTTAGAACGGGAGGTCCAGACATGGGTACAAACCTGGGTGGCGCAGAAGCAAGAGCAACAACTACCCATCATAACACCGCAGGAAGCTTTCAAGCTCATTAGGAAATTGCCTAATGGGAAAGCTGCCGGCCCAGACAAAGTGACTAATGAAGAACTTAAGCATCTCCCGAGAAAAGCTCTGGTACAACTAACAAAGATATTTAACGCCTATTTGCAGCAAGGCTATTTCCCCTCTACTTGGAAACGAGCTAAGGTTATCATGCTCCCAAAACAAGGGAAAAGCACCAGACAACCGCAAAACTATCGCCCCATTAGTCTTTTGTCTACTATTGGTAAATTGCTCGAAAAATGTATCCTTTCTCGGCTACAAAAACAAGTCTCGGCAACATATGAGCTCTCAAATTCACAATTTGGCTTTAGAAAAGGACATTCCACTGAACTACAGCTCCTCAGACTAACTGATGATGTAACAGAGCAATTTAACAATGGGGCTTCAACGTTGGCGCTATTTCTGGACGTAGAAGCCGCATTTGACCGGTGCTGGCACAATGGCCTCATTTACAAACTGCACCACAGTTTCCCGGCTCTTCAAAATTATCTATACTTGCTGCACAATTTTCTAGAAAAACGGCAGTTTTACGTCCAAGTGGGCCGCTCCTTCTCACGGGAGCGAGTGATGCAGGCTGGCGTCCCACAAGGGGCAATCATGTCCCCTTTTCTGTACATATTATTCACTAATGACTTCCCAGTGGACGCCAGATGCAAGGTCGCCATGTATGCTGACGACACTGCAATATACAGCCACCAAGAAATCCACGTGTCGGCCTTGCAGAAATGCAACGTTATGTTAACAACTTTCTCTCATGGCAACATGACTGGAAAATCAAAATTAACCCCGACAAATGCCAGCTAATTCATTTCTCTAAGCGGCGTCACACTTTGGCAAAGGACCTAACGGTCGGTGGTCAAATATTGCACTGCCGTCAGCAGGTTAAATACTTAGGTGTCACCTTGGACCGCACAATGTGCTGGTCCACCCACATAAAAAATAGCGCCAATAAGGGCAGACAGCGGCTAAAGTTGTGCGCCCCCATCTTCCGCAGTAAACAGTTGCGACTGAAGTCAAAACTGATATTATATAAGTCATTTATTCTCTCGGTGGTCCTGTATGCATGTGTGGCCTGGGCTAATGCCTCCAAAACCGCCCTGAAACAACTCCAAACCTTCCAAAACCTCTCCCTCAGAAAAATCCTGTCTGCTCCACTCCTTACCAGTACCCAAACACTACACCTTGAAACCAGGATCCCGTTCATCCCGGAGGCAATTGAAAAACGAGCAACGGCTGCATGGACGCGCATTAGAAACCACGAAAACGACGTCATCGCCAACATTGGCAAAGGCGAGCCGAAGCACCGCAAGCATACTAGTGTCAAAATGTTCTAGAAGCGGCTCGGCTCGCCGACTAATGCGCGTCCACGCAACCTCGATCCTAGGCCACATACATGTTTCGGCAGAGGCCCTCGCCTCGGAAAACATTCAGGAGCTGCCACCGTGGGACAGTGTACATAGTGTAAATAGTGCAGTGCGCGAGCTGGGACGCATATCTCTGGTGTGCCCAGTGAAGATGTGTGTATGTGTGTGTGAGTGTGCGAAGGTAAATGCGTGCGTGAATGTGTCTGTAAATAATTTGTAAGTATGTATATATGTATATATAACATAAAGACGAAATAAAACTTAAAAAGGCAAAAGAAAACTATTCTCGGTGACCTACAGATGTAAACACCGAAAAAAGTGTATATATAAACAAAGCCAAATGTAAAAAAATGTTAAATATAGCCTGTAAGCCGGGCCCATTGTACCGGCACCAGGCCAACACTTTTCTATTAAATAACTTGAACTTGAACATCGACGATTGGCGAATATTGCTTCAAACGGTCTGTCTAACGTGTGGCTGAATGTTGCTTCTACGAGTCTTCCTTCCCAAGTGTAACATACAATAGCCTCAACAGTTGGCTCAGTGTGGCTTCCCCTCCATGCATACTCTTTTCTCTTAAATAAAGATATGCCAAACAGTTATTTTCTGTTAACGGTTGTAAAGATTACAATTAACAGTTGAGATGCCAGCTAAAAATAAGGGAGATTTCAGAAACGGTTTCCCTACATCCAAACACCACATTGGCAACATTTTACTACGTTTAACGTAGTTTAACATACCGACTATATATTTATAACGACCATTTCTAACTTCACTTATTTCCCTCCTTCGATAGCCTACACCAAGCATGAAATTACTGGTATTTTTGGAGTTTTATTTAGAGTTTGTCATTAGCTTGGCATCACTTAGTTCTGACATAGTTAAATAACTCATTGCAAGTCGTTTAACATATATAGTAAAACGAAATTCAGCCTGAATACAGAAGGGTTCTTATTTCTTACGTCTATTCATTTATTGTTCACTAAGTCACAGCCAATGGGAAAGCATTGGTTTCTGTTACCAACTGCGAGCTATAATCGTGCTGCCAACACCAGGGAAAATGAACCAATATTTTGAGGTATCACATATGAGTGAGTTGGTATTCCATAATCTGAAGGAATTGCATTTTCTCAGCATATATCCAAATATCCAATTCAAAACACACAATAGCATGAATGAAAATACGGAAGGAATAGTCTGAAATAAGGGAGAAAGAAGGTTCAGTAAAATACAGGAAAACCCGGGAAATACGGGAGACATGGCAACCTTAGTTAACGGTTACACATAGCGATTACGTTTTTTTCATGTTTATAATGTTCGTAGTTATTTACATTACATTATTTGTTGCTGATAAATTATTATCTGTAACTATGCTTGAATATCAACGACGTTGATACAGACTTTGTTATTTTATGCAATCTAAAAATATGTTTCTCTAGTTGTGTGAGTACATTAATTACTACGCTGATTTATAATAGCAAAATGCGTTTGTAGTTTCTTCTACATTCCTTCTACACAGTCTGTACAGGGGAGCTGAACAATGGGAGAGTATAAATATAAATATTACGTTTGCAGAAATAACCAAGAAGAACACATCATCCTTTGCAATACCAACATGACTGAAATTCGACTTATAGCAATTTAAACAACCTCGTTGGACGTTATATACTCATTTTAAAGTCGATGTTGCAAGGGAAGAGAAACATTAACGTCCAAACACACATTATTGTCTAATGTCATACAAAATTGTGACTTTTGTTGGGTGTAAAGTAAAGAAGACAGATGTAGTCGGGATAAAGATACACTTTTATTTCCGTAAACAGTAACTTTTTACACTCGTTGCAACAGCAAGAAAGTCTTTACCGATTCACTCACAGCACGGCTCCAAATTCGTAACACAAAACTGTCTCTTCTTTCCGTCGGCACGACTACTCAACGCTTCACATACGTCTGTTCCTGTCTCCAGGAGTCCAGGAGTGAGTACTAGTCGTCTGGGTTAACCCAGGCGGATGGTAAGGTGGCCACGGTACCTATCCGTTTAAATACGGATTTACCCGTGTGGTGGTATAGGTTGGTGTTCCTGTCTGTCGGACTTTACCGCTATTTATATCTCCCAGGCACTATTCTGGAAAGTTCAGTTATTGCGGTGAAATACAAAGCAGAAGATTCCAGAAGCCTCTATCCTTTTCTCTCTTTCGGCAAGCGCCCCAACAATGAGGCCATTCTCTGTCTCTTTCCTTCGGCTCCTTTGCGGTAGTGCCGACAATAATGCGATGGGTGACACTATGCAGATAGTCTCAGTGGTGTCATATAATGTGTAGCAAAGTGGATAAAAATACAGGGGGCACCTTTTTTTCTCCAGGTGGTGTATTAGAAATGAACTTGCGAACTCTTGTGGCGGAGATTAAAACTGCATAACTTAGTTCCCGATAAGCAATGCCAGTTCATGCATTGAATGCTCTCAACCAGACTTGGTAGTGTTACACGCGATAACTAAGTAGTTACTGTCTTCGCTACTTTGGCAATCATTATTGAGCAACTACCCTCCACCCAGCCATAGATCCAGACCTTGTGTCCCTCCGCGGTAACCCCGTGTTCACATCTGCTGTGATTAGCACAAATAAATAAACGCCAAGTGGACACTGTTCTTCGTAATATTATTTACTATTTTATGTTAGTAAAACGTTTGAAACTATGTTTGATTGTCTCACTTCTTAGAAACTCACAGTTAATCGCGACTACTTTAGGTACTATATTTTGAGTTGTGTGGTTTGGTTCAGGGGTTGGTTGCTGACGGTATGTGTTTACATCAAGTTGGGACCTAAGAGGGGAGCGATTATAGTTACTGTTTGTCCCCATTGTTTCAGCAACCGTTAGAATAAGGTAACCGTTACGTCTGCCCGCCCCTAGTACAGTCTGTACAGCAAAATAGGATTCAGGTCCTTTAAACAAACACTAAATCAAAGTTACAGATACGTCACTCATTATTGGTGTGAAATTACCTGGTGGCTTATGGTCGTGCAGCCAGGCGCCGTCTCGGTAAGCTGTTGCCATACTTACGTGATGTCCGTCTGCAGCGGCAAGACGTATGTAAATGTCTACTGAACCCGCACTCGTTGCAACGTCGATGACGTCACAGCTCTGAAGTTAATGCATTATTATTACTTCACTGGTACAATCTGGCGAGTCCCTTTCAGCTGATACACGCCACACAAGTGTCAATCACAAGGTAATTTCTCACCGAACATAGAAACAAAACAAAGATATAAAGTAATGTACTACCTGACAAAGCCATGAAGCGTATCGGAAAGAATGTGAAACTGCCTAGATGTTTAGGCGATATTATCGCATAAACATGGCCAGACGGTGTGCGAACACTCTGTTCAGATTAAATCATATCTTCAGGACAGCAACATCTCATACTTCAGCAGGCGCGAGAGATTATCTATTTGTGTATTATCACTGATTATACACCCAGTTACTATTATTTCGCTCTTCTAATAAACAAGATAAAAAGCGATCAAACGAAACGCCTCAACGCTTTGCCAGGTAATATTCATGGACCGAGGGGGATGGCTCAGGCGGCAACGTCTGTGGTCCGTATTCGGGATATCGCGGGTTCAATTGCCGCGGCCGATCCTCCTGACTTTGGGTTTTTTAGTCTCTTTTTCCTGTGTCATTCAGGCGAATGCTGAGGATATTTATCTTACATCCCCCGAATCATCCCATTCGTTTCACTTATTTCATTCTGTGTTTATACCGTCTTCCTAGGTTGTAAGAGTCAGCAGGATCGCCGGCAGGCTGGGCTGTGGTGGAGCCTGCGCTCTGGAGATACGGTGCTCGATTGAGGGGAAGCGCTGTGGTAGGCTGGTCTTTCGGCAGGGAGACTGACTGATCAGCCAGACCTGGCTGGTGGCGCGCTCTCTGTGGTGACTTGGAACTCCGTCGGGCTGAAGAACAGCTTGCACCGTAGCAGTTCTGCCTGTGATGCGTTCTGGTCGTGTATAGAGTACTTATATATCATCCTTCCGTGGTCTTACGCACAATAAGCCTTCAGTTGACGTGCCAGAATCCCCTCCGTGATAGACAAGACAGGAAAACGTATTCGTGGCAACCAATTAAGCTTAGTAAATAGACGACTTTGTGACAACCGGCACACTGTTATTGTCAAAATCCCATTGAAAACTGTTCGTAAATTTAAGAAAGACTCTGGAAGAGGTTTTAAATATGTTATTCTATACAAATAGCAGAACAAAACATAAGTCACATTAGCCGAGATATATCATAAGCACGTAAAGAATACGGAAGTAATGTCGAACTACGAAAACTAAATTTCATTGAGGTTGTCAGCTGACAAGAATATTCGGACTCAAAGTAATGGGTATTAGTGCTTGTAACCATAATACTACATCTATTTTGCTTATTTTACACATACACTAAAGACTCAGGAGAGCTTTGTTTCCAAAATTCAAGACATCAAGAAGAATGTACACCTTCCTAATTCAAAGGAAAACTTCATATCTAAAGTCAATCTGACACATACATTAGACATCACATATTATTTACACTTGAGAGAAGAAGTTAAGAAAAGTGATACTCCTACTAGTGTTATTGGCATTAGAGACATTCCATACTAGATTTCCAGAACACGAATGGCTCCATATTTATACTGATGGATCATTGATATCAAACCAAGATGGAGCAGGTGCTGGAGTCACATGCCACCTCTTTTCCTATTACAAATCTTTAAGTTATGGAACTACTAACTTTGATGGAGAAATTGAAGCAATTCGAATGGCGCTACAAAATCTTTTATACAGAATTTCACATTTTCAGCAAGTAGTTATTCTCTCAGATTCCAGAGCAGCAATTATAGCAATTACTTCCAAGTTGTCACCAAACAAAACCAAACAATTATAGAATGTTGAAAAATCCTTACCCGTCTAACAGCACTTCAAAAACACCTAGTTTTCCAATGGATACCAGCTCACTGTGGACTGAGTGGTAATGAGAAAGCTGATTTTCTTGCAAAGAAGGGTACCAGCGGTGTACAAAAATCTATAGTTAATCTACCATTTTATGCAGCTAAAAGATTAGTCAACTCTGAATTAAAAAAAAAAAAATATTGCAAAATATTACTATGAAAAATCAAAGAATAAAAGATGGGAACTACCAAACATTCAAACAGTAATTCCTGAGTATCCTCGAAAAACAGCAGTTGCAACCTTCAGGTTCATTACAGGCCATGATTGTCTGGCAAAGCATTTAAACAGAATTGGGATATATTCTTCACCACTCTGTCCTCTATGTGATCTGCAAGAGGAAATGAATCGAGACCACCTTCAAATATTCCCGGCCACTTCTGGTTCCCCATCCATCAGTGAAAAATATTGGAGAGCAAGGGGATTAATGACTTCATTGTCAGAAATCCAGCATTAGCTAACAACTATTTTGCCGATACGGTAAATAAAACACATTTACAATTACATTTACATATGTTGTATACAACGATTTTCTGTATCCGCTATCACTTACTTGCTTGCCTACCTTACATTTAGCATCACACAAGATATTGCATTTTACCCAAAAATTCTATGCACACATTTCACTAAAAATATAGCTTTGAGGCCACTTGAGTCCAAAAGTTTTTTTTTTGGGGGGGGGGGAGGTGTTCGCGTGTATCTGAACAGTATATGTCAAAAAAGAGCAAAAAAAAAAAAAAAAAAAAAAAAAAAAAAAAAAAAAAAAAAAAAAAAAACGAAATGGTGCAGAAATACCAAACCTGGTATTTCAGTTCCCTATTTTATAAAGATGCAACGCAAACATTTTGAGATGAATTCTGAGACCGGAAACCCTCGTAAAATACGTTTATTCATTAATTAATAAAAATCAGTGTGATTAGGTGTAATGAAGTAAAGTATAAATATGGATTTCTGTGCATATTGTAATTCTAAGGGTATTAAAAAGTCTTGAACGTGTAAAATGTCGGAGTTGATGTTAAAACACTGTCCGGGACGTGAAGTTAAGAAGGCTAGAAATGTCCACATATTGGGGAAAACCTCCCTCCCTCCACCCACTCTCTTGTGGGGTATATCGCTATTGTCTCATTGTCCGGTAATTTCCCGTGATCGAAAGAGTGAGACAGAGCACCTCACTAGATATAACTTGGGGAATTCCCTGATTCAATATGGCAGTTTAAAGGAGGGGATGTACAAGTACAAAATGTCAAGGCGCGTAAAATCGTCTGGGAAGTTCACCAATTAGAATAAAGTAAATTGAAGAGGCACGCGCGCTTAAAAACATTGGAAATGGGAAAATTTAGATAGTCTTCACCTAATTGCTGTACAATCTTCTTGCTATCGCCATAACATTTACACAGTCTATATAGACCCTCGTTGTATCGTCTACACATAGTCTTCAAGCGTGAGTCAAAGTAGCTTAACGTGATTGTTGCGACATAGAGGTGCGTCGCTTATTAGTGCAGTTCGTGAACGGTGCAGTGTACCAGGCTAAATACAGAACAAAAGAAAAGTGCGCGGATGTATTGTTTCTTATTAACGCGACGGACCGTGCCGTATAGGGCAAGCAAAAACAGTGTTTTAACAAGGACGCTAATGCTGGAATCCTGATAAACACGTCTGTAAAACAAATTGAATATATTCCGGGAATGCTACTCCTGAGAAAAACTCCACAAACTATTTTTGCTACTTTTCCCAACACCTGAGATCGTCGCTCCTTTTACCATGCTACAAGAACGAGCAAATGGTGACGCTAGCCGAAGACGGACATCAAACCCAGGACTGAACGAGTAAGAGACTAGCTGGAGCCATCAACAGAACATCGAGCACTTCAGTGAGGTACAAATCAGTTTTAATTTCCAAAATACATTTTATGTTGAACATATTTCGAAAATGTTATCTTAAGAATGACCGTACTGATGTTTATTAAAATATCAAACATATATTTAAAATATTCATATCTGGAATTTTCTGTGTCTGTGAAGCTGTGTCCATTCGGAAGGAATTTGTACGACTGGTAAACGTTAAGGAATAGGTAACATGTTTGAGATATCGTTATTATTACTTTGAAGGTTTTAATACTTTTGCCTTTTCCAACTGCCGTGGCCATTCAATTGTTTTTCGCGATATCAGGGAATGAATACGAAATTTCAAGGCCAGAATATAACTCTTCTCCATCGAATCGGTTTATCCTCTTCTCCCTTGTACCCATAAAATGTGTAATAAAACTACTAATAGAAACACTCATTAAGCACGTAAGAAAATATGTCTTGCAATAGCTTTTAGAAGCTATAGAAATATGAAATACATTGGGCAAAGAAAGTCCTGCGAATGTAAACATATCGAAAACGTTTATTTGCCTGTACATTGTTCTTAGAGAAGATAGTTTCCTATCTCCTTTTTACTTTCTCTACTATGTATACTAACTAGAGGAAGTATTCTATTCCACCCAAAAATTCGATGTTGAAATTCACCGAAAATATATGTTTTGAGGCCCCCTGAAACCAAAAAAGATGCATTTTTAGAAAAAGGTCCTTGTGTCTGTCTGTCAGTCTTTGGCAAGCATAACTCAAAAACGAAAAGCTGGTTAAAAACCAAAGTTGGTATTTTAAGGATGCGACACGAAGATTTCAAAGAAAATTCCGCCACCTTAAACTATCCTTTAGGTGGAACATTTTTCGAAAATTTTTAGTTTCTGAAAAATGGCTCTAATGATTTTAATTAAAGTACCGTGTGTTTAAGATATGTTTATGGGAAATGAAATGTATATTTTGAATTTCCTGCCTATAACCTATGTAATCCTGTTTACTCTGGATGACTTTTGCATAACTGATAAACCGTAAACGATATATCAAATCTTACTATAGAAAAAATTTTGATTTTGTTAAATATACAATATATTTGTATCATACACATGCATGTATGCTTCAAATACTCAGAAAGTTCTGCATCAATTGAGCTCAAATTTTGACACGATATACAACACGTATCAAACATTGTTTTTATGTATTTCTTGCATCAGTAACATACCTGCGACCACACGAAAACAGCTTTTTCAACGGTCATTACCGCTACTTGCCAGTAGATGGCGTTGTTAACAATACTGACTTTTTTAATGTTGTTGACGCGTTACACATGCCACTTTTCGCAGAGCGTGTCAAGCTCTGAACTTATTAGAAAGTGACCAACAATGGGATATATGTATTAATGACATGTGCCACACCGCACATCCAAACCAAATTTGCGCATTATTCGCAATTATGTTGACCTCTTGCTTCCCTTCATCTCCCACAGAGTTATGGGAAAGATATCGATCGCATATGGCCGACGATATTTTGCATAGAGTACGGCTAGAACATGGCAGTATGGCTATGGAATTGACAGAAGGCATTTACAACGAAACATTGATAAATATTCAAGATACGTGCTTAACTGTTGTAAATAAAGCTCTTATTCAATTGGGAATGCCAGCACCCAACCGAGCTGCGACTGCTTCATTTGATGTGGATTTGCGTCGTCAACAAAGTTACATCACCAGAGATCTCCAGTTGTATGTCCAATCAAGCATTCCCAAATTAGTGCGTGAACAGGGCATTTATGATTGCATAATACAAATAATAAATGACAGAGTTGGGGGAACTTCTTCTTGTATGCACCATGAGGAACCGGCAAAACATTTATTATCAGATTGATTCTGGCAACGGTTCGATCAAAGAATGACATAGCCTTAGCTCTCACTTCGTCTGAAGTAGCTGCGACATTGTCACCAGGTGGAAGGACTGCTCATTCAGCTCTGAAGTTGCCACTGAACATACAAACCATCGCGACTCCCACGTGCAATACTTCCAAAACGTCTGGTATGGGAAAAGTATTGCAAAAATGTAAATTCATTGTTTGGGATGAATGCACGATGGTACGTAAAAGTCGCTTGAAGCTATGGATCGATCATTACAGGATTTGCGTGGAAAACTTCAACCATTCGGGAATGCACTGATATTGCTCGCAAGATATTTTAGACAAACATTGCCTATAATTTCTCGATAACACCAGCGGACGAAATAAATGTATGCATAAAATATTCAACATTGTGGACACACGTACGTACGTCACAGTTGACTACGAATATGCGTGTCCAGCTTCAAAACGATAAATTAGTCGACGTATTCTCACGACAGTTACTAGACTTTGGAAACGGACACCTGCAAATAGATGAGACAAGACGAATGTCATTTCCTAATAATTTCAGTAGTTTAGTAACATCGAAAGAAGAACATATCGAAAAAGTATTTCCTAATACTCAAATTATTTATAGGAATCACAACTGAATCAGTGAACGAGCTGTCCTTGCGCGAAGAATAAAAGTGTCTATGAAGTTTATTTTATACACTCCACTATTCAAAATGAGGATAAATAAATGAATGAATGAATGAATGACTGAATGAGTGAATGAATGAATAAATAAATAAATAAATAAATAAATAAATAAATAAATAAATAAATAAATAAATAAATAAATAAATAAATAAATAAATAAATAAATAAATAAATAAATAAATAAATAAATAAATAAATAAATAAATAAATAAATAAATAAATAAATAAATAAATAAATAAATAAATAAATAAATAAATAAATAAATAAATAAATAAATAAATAAATAAATAAATAAATAAATAAATAAATAAATAAATAAATAAATAAATAAATAAATAAATAAATAAGTAAATAAATAAATAAATAAATAAATAAATAAATAAATAAATAAATAAATAAATAAATAAATAAATAAATAAATAAATAAATAAATAAATAAATAAATAAATAAATAAATAAATAAATAAATAAATAAATAAATAAATAAATAAATAAATAAATAAATAAATAAATAAATAAATAAATAAATAAATAAATAAATAAATAAATAAATAAATAAATAAATAAATAAATAAATAAATAAATAAATAAATAAATAAATAAATAAATAAATAAATAAATAAATAAATAAATAAATAAATAAATAAATAAATAAATAAATAAATAAATAAATAAATAAATAAATAAATAAATCAATAAATCAATAAATCAATACATCAATACATCAATACATCAATAAATCAATCAATCAATCAATCAATCAATAAAAATAAGTATATATAAATAAACATTTAAATTTAAAACATTACAATTCCTAATTCGATATGCGTTTGCAATCACAATCAATAAAACTCAAGCTCAATCTTTAGATTTAGTTGCGGATTGCTTCTTACCAGATAGCTTTTATATCTACGCAAACAACGGAAAAACAAAATATATTGTATACTAACAAGTACTGCAAAATTAAGCTTTTTTGAAACGTATGCTTTGTTTTGCTCCTCATTTCTCATCCATGCAACCATAGTGGGCCTCAGCGAAGCGTGGCAGGGTTGTTGTTGTAGTGTTTAACGTCCGCTTTTACTACTACGGCACCGCAGGCGGTGACACTGATGGTTCATGGAATGAATATGGAGCACCGGTGGAATGAGATGGCGGGGGAAACCGGAGCACCCGGAGAAAACCCGCCCTGACGCCGCTTCGTCCACCACGAATACCACATGCGGGTACCTGGGATCGAACCCGGGCCGCCTAGGTGGTAGGCGAGCGCGCTAACCGCTGGGCCACGGCGCCGCCTATGTGCAACATATCAGAAGTTTGTTAATTGAGATAAACGTTCATAGAATGAATGAATGAGTGAGTGAGTGAGTGAGTGAGTGAGTGAGTTAGTGAGTGAGTGAGTGAGTGAGTGAGTGAGTGAGTGAGAAAGTGAGTGAGTGAGTGCGGTTTAAAAGCCCGTCGACAGCAAGGTCGTTTGGGCTCATTAACGTTCATAGAATTTATTTCATGATACATGTCGGTGTAGAAACAGGAGGCTGAAGTGATACGGTATTCATATCTTTATGTACTGGTATTAACATTACATATTTTCCTATGACATAGCTGAAGTACTTAAAAACTGATAAAATTCTCAACGTTTAAAGCTAACAACAACGAAGAGCTCTGAAATGACCCAGGCCACCAAAATAATTTAAAACTAATTGTCTTTTAAAGACATCTGTATTTTTTAAAAACATCTTTAAATGTAGGCAAGGTTAAAGTAAGATTTCGTCTGTCTCCTATGGTTTACGCGTTATTCAAATTTATAGAAAATTACTTCCGAATTTAACGGTCGTGGTGGCGATTTCATGGAGGAAAGGTCTGTGGAACATACAAGAATGTAATAGTTAAGCCAGAAGACAGAGTGAACTAAAAGATAATCCCAGCTGGTTTATATGACACTATATATGTGAATTTATACATTTACTTATTTATTTATTTTTAAGATTTTTACCAAATACTCAAGATGTGCGCACTGAATCAGTATATTAATTCTTGAATAAATTAACTTTTTCAGTGTGAAAATATGCAAGCCTCTGTGTAAATAAGTTTTGTGCATTTCCTTCATATATTCTAATCAAGTTATCAATGTGTATAAACATTCAGGGAATGAAAACTGTATGAAAGCAAACTATCAGAGACGACACATGGTATTCACAAGTAAGAATGAAAATGTTACTTCTCATGTACCATTTTCAACATATAATTTTGTACTTACTTTGTTTAATACCCACCTTAGGAGATTATGTGTTCAATTAATATAAACATTATGACAATTTTGTATGTTCAAATAGCCAGAGGAACAAATGGAAGATGCAACGCTTTATCTACGGTGCCTAGATAAAGGTTTTCCAACATTTTCATCATTTATTCACCACTATGTATATATTATAAAATGTTTTCTGCGGCTGTCTTCGTATCTCAGTTTCTAGAGAAGTGAGGGTTCTATTCCTAGTTAGAGAGTGGAACATAGATTTTTTCCTATGCTCTCGACAGTCTGGAGGTATGGATGGGTTTCAGATCTATTGGTTTAGCAACAAAAAAGGAGAAGAAAGCGAAAAAGAAGGAGAAGGAGAAGGAGAAGAAGAAGAAGAAGAAGAAGAAGAAGAAGAAGAAGAAGAACAAGAACAAGAAGAACAAGAAGAAGGAAAATACCTGCAACTCACTATATAGATACGAATTAACACCAATGCTCATGGGGTCCAGAAATATAATATACAGTACGGTAAAGGGAAGAATAAGGGATAAAAGTTCCATCAAGATTAAAATAAATAATTTAATGAAAAGACCGGACAAAGACGTCAAATTAATTGAATCGCAATTTGAAATTTAAAAAGTCACTCATGCAACACTGGCTAATTGAGCTACTGTCCTTTGGACTAAAGCCTTAGTGAAGAAGTGGACGTCATCGATGACTTCACACTGCAGCAAACAGACAGTAGTGCATTGTTGAACATCATGGTGAGTGCCGATGCAGAGAAAATGTCACAGCAAGTTGCAAACGGTTTGCTGTTTTCCGTTCAGTATAGGACAGGAAGATGAGAGGGTGAAACGAAAATAGCTTCCATGGTAGAGCTTACTCTAAATACTGTAACCAAGCGGCAATTCCACAAATCCCACTTTCTGACACCAGCGTGAGAAAATGATAAAATCAGTCGCGCCACTTTTCTATCACTTTATTCTTCTCTCAAATTTTATCACAGACACAAGTTATCTTCCCGTACTTAACGTAGTCTGCATTCCTTCGTGTTATCATAAATCACAACTTTTACTTCTCAAATCTTGCTCAGTCTTTTCAGAGTCTTTCTTCACTTTTTCTGTCTCTCATATACTAACTACTACGTTATAATCACTCAACGCTCGTTGAATATTCTTCACCGACGTAACTTTCACGATGACACACAAACATAGCTGTGTTGCACTCACTGACACACTGACCAACCCATAGCTTAACTCAACTCACTCACTGATGTTCCTGATCCCCTTATATAGTGGGAGGACGTCACATGGAACATTCTCGAATTCCACAAAAGTGCCGGCGATGACGTGGCTGGATTTTTCTCGAAGTCGCTTCCATTGTTGTTAGTCACGTACACAAACGTCGCGTGAGGCAGCCTGACGCTGAACGCCTTTGCCTGCTCGCCGGCCCGGCATGTGGCGTTAAACAGTCGGGCTCCGACATTCCTTTGTTTTTCGCCGAGCTTGGCGTCACAATACCATGGGCCGTCTTCAGTTCATCTATGTCTCACGTTTGTGAACCTCTATACAAAACGTATCTTATTGTCAAAAGATATGATAAAGATATGTTTCCGGGCGTATGCGTGATCCATGTACTGTCTGTTACACGATGTTTTAGACCGTTAACCGATATTTTAGTTGCTTTAGGCTAAGAAAATGCTTTTACGAATGATTTTAGAGAACTTTCAGGCAATTTTGAGAGTTATTTTGACGCTATATTGTATATTTTACAGATTTTCAGGGTGCTTTGAGGTCTGTTTAGACCCGTTCGTGGATATTTCAGCCAGTTTCCAGATATTCTGAAGACTTTTACGACCAGTTTAAACATTTTTCAGAGCATTTTAGACGAATTTGACGTTAAGGCAATCTGAGAGCTATTCTAGCCGCTTCATGATAGGCTGACTATTGTTGTCTGCTTTAAGCACTTTGAAGGGTAATGGAAGATACTTTTCACGATATCAGGGATACCGAAGCGGGCATTTCAAAGCTGTTAAATGTATCCCTACCAGTTTAAATATCGTTTCAGGCATTTCAGAGACATTTTAAGCACTATAGGGGTATTTTAGACTTTGGCACCAACATTTTGGAGGGTTTTCAGAATCCTTTGAAACATTTTTATAGACGTTAGAGGCTTTTAGGGGTATTTTTTCGAACACTAATTAAGACATTTCAGCTCCTTCACAGATATTTTGAGGGTTTTCACGACATCATAGATACGTGAGAAGCATTTTTTTCGCCAGTTTGAAGATGTTTTAAGACACTCAAGTAGGCATTTTTAACGCTGATAGAGGTATTTTAGTTGATTTAAGGATTTTTCACTAAGTTTTCTTCAGTAATCGCTTTGTTTTATAGTAGTTGAAGAGCAGTCTAACCTATCCATTTATTTCATTTCTCGCATTATTATTTTGATTACATTTCACTAATAACTTAACTCGCCAACAATTATCATCATTACCAACTGCTACATCTAATAGTCTGACCAAACTAACGTAACCTAATGAGGAAATGGGGATGTTAAGGCAAGCAATGAAATAAAAAAAAACATAATCACAGTCACATAATTTTATTTGACTTATAAAGATACATACACTAGCATTAACATTTAGAAAACAAGTATTCACTGTTGAAAGACGATAGCGCCCTCCTCAGTTCTTCTTATTATTTACATTATCTTTCTTTTCTCTTGGTTAGATATGCCATTAGCGCACCAAGTTCATAGTTCAACAAACTTTCTTTTTTCTACAGACAAGCTTTAAGCACCCATGCCTTAGACACCATTCTCAACGCTGTATGTCCATACGCATATGTATATATTCTGTCATTAGCGATTACTCTCTTGTCATCGTGAGGTGATAAGGCTGTTTTATTAGATTCAACTGTAGAAACCTTATGATGCTGGGATAGGATTAAGTTCATAGGAGTTCTAACAATTTTCAAAGTTTTAAGGCACTCCATATAGCTATCGAAGCTAATGTAATGCTTAATGGCACTACGCTTCACGCCCTTAATTTTTTTTATCTCAGAACCGTTAATATCGATAGCATACATTTTAGGTCTTAGGCCAACGAAACGGCGAATGATTTTTCCAGAGGCTTCATCTTTAAACTTTCCCAGCACTTTTCTGTTTTGTGTAGAATGGCATACGTGGCTTGCAGGGTAATCAGAAGTGTCCAGATGTTCAAGCATGTATAATTTGTCCTGGTATATATCTGTCGTAGTCACTCGATGAATGAAGGAATCTGTATCCGTATACAACAGCTCAAGATTCTCAGCTCCATAATATGGAAATAATACATCATATTGATACGAATACATTAGAGTCTTGGAAATGTCTAGGACAATCATACCAATGTATATAGGCTTGTTGAACACTATTTTACGAGAAGCCATATAAACAGCTGCAAGATTAGGTCCATATATAGTCCGATCGATAAATGTAGGCTTGGCTATAAGTTTTTCCAGCGTCTTCTCGTTGGTAACAAGGCGTATATCCATTCGATTCCGTATATTCTCCATAGTTTTGCCAAACATAGCGTTGTTGAAAAGTTAATATAAATCATTTTCAAAATCATTTCTTGCTTGCTGTCGTAGTTGATTATTAAATTCGACGTAAGGCTTTAACCAACAAGATTGACGGAATTGTAGTACTCGGTGAATCTTCGATAGTCGTAGACCATGACTAAGAGCCTTTTTCAAGGCCATGTAATGTACCACATAGTTATTTCGGGATCCAAGATGGGCAATTAGTTTCTTTGAAGATGTTTCCCCAGGCTTCTTACTCTCAGGCAGGAAGGGCAAATCATTATGAAGATGTGGAGCTCGACAGGATATTCGACATCGACTTCTAAGATGTATCCAAGAGGGTCATCTTCCTTCAATGAATCCAGGTCTAGATGGTCAGGAGAAACCCACTTAAATCCTCCATAAGGAAGGGTCTTACATATTTCCCAACCGTATTGGTTATTTGCGTCATCGTATGTAATAAACCGAGAGGGTTTCCGAGTCATACTGTTCCATGTAGATATTGTTCGCCTCAGCATAGCGATGAGAAACCTGGCATAAACCTCCTCTTATACCAGATTCAACCATAAGTAACTGATCGTAATCAAGAAGCAATTCTAGCTCAATTCCAGTATATAGCAGCATAGCATCCCATGTAAGCCCCGGAGAGGTAAAATAATGCGCAGGATCCACTTTATGAGTTTTCATCATTTGGTCTCTAAATGTCTCGAAGACATCCGCAAAGAGAAGAACATCCGAAATTAAGTACAAATCGCTGTACTCGCCCAAATTTCTTATATTAAACTGATTCCATACATTTGTAGCATGATCATAGTCCTCACCGCTGATTTCTTCGCTGTTTAACCGGTTGTAGAATGATTTACTTGGAGGCAGATGAGTATCATTCAAAACGTCCCACGATGTGAGGTAATCATAGGGAAATAACCCCTTACGACTGATCAAGCCAATATTCTCTGCTCCGAAGTACTTCGCTGTTTCGGGATACGTAGTTAGGTT
The DNA here is from genome assembly GCA_030765045.1 of Tenodera sinensis. Lineage (NCBI taxonomy): Eukaryota > Metazoa > Arthropoda > Insecta > Mantodea > Mantidae > Tenodera > Tenodera sinensis. The sequence goes on from CM060969.1 coordinate 53,785,531, forward strand.
TTTCACTAACTTATCCAAGCTTGTACTCAGGAAACGTAGGTATCCACAAACCTGAGTTTAATATCCCCAACATACTTGGAGAATGATATATAACTTTCCTGTGAATTTGGTATAACCTCTACTCGATCGTTAGTACATCCCAATTCCGTAAAAATGAAATGAGAATCATACCCACTCAGGTTATGCATGAAGACAGGTATACAATTAGGTGTTATACAGGCCAGGTTACATTTATTGTGTAAAGATCCTCTGTACACCCCGGATACATTATCGTGATCGCGAACCTTCCAATTATCTTCTGTAAATTCATGTCCGCACAGGTAGCATATTGTAGAAGCATCGAATGATTCTTGTTCTTCAGCTGTAAGTTTCAGAGGCTTAGCAGATTTATATAAGTCACCAAATTATTTTTGCCAGATCCATCAAGCATTCCATAAACTTCTGTGCAGCGTCAGGTCCTCGGTAAACATACGGTTCTGTAGGAAGAGTTGTTTCTACTTGTTCAACACTGGACGACGGTTTCACGTAAACGCAAAAGCTCATAGGAGAATGACTTTGATAGGGAGTTGTGTAGGAAGTTTCAGGACTAGAGGAGCAGGTGTGGAGAGGAGTGATACATTCAAAATCAGCGTATATAACATAAGGAAGTTTCAACATCCTCTCAACATTCTTGAATTTAACGATAGAGTCATCCTTTGTAGGCATAACGCACCTAGCAATACCGTATTGTCTACATATTTCGCTATGCTCTTCTAATTTTTTCATTCCACTTCGCCCATGTTGGTCATCAAAATGACTGAAACATCTTTTACATACATATATTTGCCCATGATGTTTAGTTTTCTGCCCGCGAATAAGCTTCTCAAAATCCTTTATATACACATAGTGATGCTTGCCAGCTGAATCACTCAACAGAAGAAGATCACGATGATCAGCTAATTCTTCAGCGACTACCTTTGTAGGAAACACTTCATGTTTTTCACCCAGTCCAAACACATTTATGCTCATATTGTTGAGCTTTTAAAATTTAGGGATTTCGACCAAACTCGTAGGAAACGAAACGCATGAGAAATTGTATTTTTCTTGGTGATCCTTGTACTTGTCGACACGATGAGGATCCTTTTGAATGAATTTTGCAAGAACAGCAAAATAAAGCATTTCTGGTCACTATAGTTCTGAGGGTTTATGCAGGCTTTTCCCGCTTCCACAGATGCAGGTAGAGGAATATAGCTGCTTCCTCGAAGGGCATTGTACTTGTTAATTCGGAGTCGAACTCCATCAACTGCTAGCAAGGCCCAGTTGCTTCCTTTAAGCTGACATTCTTCCATTTCAGCACAAATCTTCTTAAATTTTGTTTCCAAGAGGACGTTCATATCAGTTTCTAAAAACACAGGTTGGTTACGTGTTTTAAATGTTCTGTCACACGTCTCTCCATGGACATTCACAAATTGACAGTCGACCATGATGTTAATTTTCACACTTTTATGTATCGACAGTTCTTTCTTTATAGCTTGAATTATGCGATGTTTTGACTCCTCCAGGTAAGTTTTCATATCCTTGGAGGTATCACAGCGAATGCAATATGATCTAAGACGCCCTTCAAATGATGTTTCATATTCAGTCATATCGCACCCATCCGTCATTCTCAAAAGTTGATGCTTGCTAGGCTCAGCCTTGATTTTCTTACGAGATATAGTTTTTCCACACCTTTCTTCATGTACGTCTCTTCTATGCCCAGTATCGTAAACATTACCACAATGTTTACACTTGTAGACTCTACCGCATATCAACTCATGTCTCTTCTTATCATAGTTGCGTAGAAAGTCCTTATCACATTTGCTGCATCTATAATCTGGTATAGCGCTCAGAGACGATTCCATCACTCCTTCACTCAACATATTTATAATGTGCAGTGCAACATACATACATATATATATATATATCAATAAATGCCTATAACGCTTTACGCTTGCGTACCTTGATAACTTATCAAAGCTATTGAACGATAATCTCACTAAGAGAAACTCGTCTACTCGACTCGAAGCAAAACCACACACTGAAAGTTCAAGATAGATCGAGGTATATTTATTCCACTAACCCGTACCTTATAAACTACTACGCGATTCAAGATTAAGTTTGTATTTTAAAATATATATATATCAGTAAACTACCCGAGTCAAGATTAACTTGTTTCATTTTTATTTACCAGTTCAACGTTAACATGCATTTCCCCTCATTTTTAAAGTTTAAACATGGTAAATTATATATCAACCATTGTATTTAAACAAATAAATGTTTATAATTTTATATACCTTCATGCCGAACACACACGCACACATACTCACACGTAAACACAGACACCCTCACACACACACACACACACACACACACGCCCTCACACATACATGCACACACAAGCAAACACGTACACATGCAAACGCACATAAGCACACACACGCACAAAGATGTACAGCACACACACATACACACATGCACGCGCACCCGCATGCAAATACTGTGAAAACTACTGCGAAACTTCATTTTCAGTAAAATTAAGTCAGTATAAGGATAATTTATACAAAGGTTTATTTTGCATCTATTAGGGCATTCTTCTACGGTTATAAGCGATTTTTAAAGTCATTTTAAAGAAAGAATCAAGTTTTGACTTTTTTCTCATTTTTTCATAAGTTGGATGCATAATTACTTTTATAATCACACTTAGACATACACATACACACACGCACATACACACACGCACACACATGCACACACACGCGAACACCTTCATATGCAAACATACACACGCACAAATATGCATAGCACACACACGCACAAACATGCACGCACACACACACGCACACACATAAACGCACACTCACACGCATACATGCACACATGCACACACACGCAAACAGACATACACGCACACACACGCATACAGGCACAGCCACACACACACATACATACACACGCCTACACTCTCACACACACACACCCACACCTACACACATACACTCATATACATACACACGCCCACACACACACACACTCACACACACACCTACACACATACACTCATACACATGCCCACATACACACATGAATGCATACATACGCAAACAGGCATACACACATACACGCGCACACACTCATACACATGCACACAAACACACACGCACACATGGACCTTTTTTCTAAAAATACCTTTTAGGGATTCAGGGGGTCTCAAAACATATATTTCCGGTGAAATCTTTACATCGAGTTTTTGGGTGGAATACAATACTTACCCTTCTACTTTTATAATCACACTTAGACATACACATACACGCACACACACACGCAAACACGCACACATGCAAACACAGTCAGGCACACACACGCACAAAGATGTATAGCTCACCCACATACACATACACACATGCAGGCAAACACACACACATACACATACACGCACACCCACACACACACACATAACGTACAGGATTCGCTCCGCAAACCTACAAACAAAGTAAAACACATCATAATACCTCATACATAGAGAAAACGGAGTTCTTTCCACATTCCAAGAAGTTATTTGGCGTAAGAGTAAACTCAGCCTATCATGAAGCGGCTAGAATAGTTCTCAGATTACATTAAATAACGTCAGATTCGTCTAAAATGCTCTGAAAAATGTTTAAACTGGTCGTAAAAGTCAACGAGCGGGTCTAAACAGACGTCAAAACACCCTGAAAATCTGGAAAATATATAATATATCGTCAAAATAACTCTCAAAATTGCCTGTAAGTTCTGTAAAATCATTCGTAAAAGCGTTCTGCTCAGCCTAAAGCAACTAAGATATTTGTTAACGGTCTAAAAAATCGTCAAAATACCTTGAAACTTCTGGAAAATCGATCAAATAGCCTACATTATCTTCAAAATTTTCTGAAAAGTTCTAAAATGTGTTGTAAAAGCGCCCTGAATATATTAAAAGCGACTAAAAGATCTAATAGAGGGTGCACAATAGTACCCAAATGAGGTGAAACGTCTCAAAAATGTATGAAAATGACTGAATAACTCTGAATTTACTAAAAGTGCTTAAAAAGATCTAACAGAGGAGTCAAAATAGTATCAAAATGTTTATGAAATTCCTAAAAGTATGCAAGCCTGGGATTCTGAATACCTTCTAAATCCCAAATTCGCTGGAAATCCTCTACAAGCAACATATAAATACCTGAGGTTATATCTGTGGAACAGAATAAATAATAATAATAATAATAATAATAATAATAATAATAATAATAATAATAATAATAATAATAATAATAATAATAATAATAATAATAATAATAATAATAACAATAACAATAACAATAACAATAACAAAAACAAAAACAAAAACAGTAACAGTAACAGTAACAGTAACAGTAACAGTAACAGTAACAGTAACAGTAACAGTAACAGTAACAGTAACAGTAACAGTAACAGTAACAGTAACAGTAACAGTAACAGTAACAGTAACAGTAACAGTAACAGTAACAGTAACAGTAACAGTAACAGTAACAGTAACAGTAACAGTAACAGTAACAGTAACAGTAACAGTAACAGTAACAGTAACAGTAACAGTAACAGTAACAGTAACAGTAACAGTAACAGTAACAGTAACAGTAACAGTAACAGTAACAGTAACAGTAACAGTAACAGTAACAGTAACAGTAACAGTAACAGTAACAGTAACAGTAACAGTAACAGTAACAGTAACAGTAACAGTAACAGTAACAGTAACAGTAACAGTAACAGTAACAGTAACAGTAACAGTAACAGTAACAGTAACAGTAACAGTAACAGTAACAATAACAATAATAATAATAATAATAATAATAATAATAATAATAATAATAATAATAATAATAATAATAATAATAATAATAATAATAATAATAATAATAATAATAATAATAATAATAATAATAATAATAATAATAATAATAATAATAATAATAATAATAATAATAATAATAATAATAATAATAATAATAATAATAATAATAATAATAATAATAATAATAATAATAATAATAATAATAATAATAATAATAATAATAATAATAATAATAATAATAATAATAATAATAATAATAATAATAATAATAATAATAATAATAATAATAATAATAATAATAATAATAATAATAATAATAATAATAATAATAATAATAATAATAATAATAATAATAATAATAATAATAATAATAATAATAATAATAATAATAATAATAATAATAATAATAGGATCTAAGCTACCTTAGGTTAGGCTAGGTCAGGTTAGATTAGGCTAGGTTAGACGAGTAGAAGTATGGGGCTTAGGTAAGGTTAAAATATCCTAATAAATAGGAAGGTTTATGCTCCCCTTAGGTTAAGTAAGGCTAGGTTAGCTTACCCGAGTAGTAGTATGAGGATTAGGTTATGTTAAATTATGAAAGACCGAGTAAAAAGAGTAGGAGCTGGGTTAGGTTAGGTTAGCGCAGCGATGAGGGGGGGGGGGAGGTGTCAGTATGCTGAGAGTAATATATTGGATCAAATTAGAAAGCTCTTGCGTTAGGATGTATACATTAGATATAGCCAACAAAATACTCATCTATTACAAAGGTACATAAACACGTGTGTGCTCTATTTGTCTTAGAAATTGATCCCATTATCACTAGAACACCTACAATGTTTGCTTCCAGAACCACCTCACCTAGTAATCCTTAGATTACGCATGGCGGCCATCTTGCGCATTTGGGTGTGCGTCAGCCTTCCCTTAACCTCCCTACTAACGGGTAAATGCTTTTAAGTTCCAGGTTTTACACTTTAACCAACTATAAGGTAAATTAATTTCCATTGATTGAAATTCTGGCTAAGGATTTGAGCTTTTCATCGCGACTCTATCTTTCTAGTCTTTACCCTGTACACGGGAAGTGTGAAAGAATAATTTAATTTCCTTTACTTTATGATTTTTACATAAAAACAGTTTGTTACAGCCTGATTTGTTTCGGATGGTATTTCAGTGAATTAATACGAATATTCCCATAAATTAATTTCCGATATATCCGTTATTACTGCTTCGAACTGTTCAGTGCTTTATCATTCCTGAAGTCCTGTCGAATTTCAGTTGTTTTTGGGATTGCCAGAAAAGACTGTGAAGTTTGGACTGCAACAGAAGCGTTCAGTTCTTAAACATTTGAGTATTGCGTTGTCTTTGTATATGCGAGATAACGAAATCTACAATGTAGCTATGGCTTATCTACGAAGGTTTATCTCTATTAGATAAAGTGGATAAACAAATAAGCTTTCGTAAGAAATATTTGTATACGCTCTAACAAACGATAGTGTTAATGTGCTTAAAACTGAGGAGGTGTGGCTTCACACATTTCACACATTTTTTGGAAACATATGAAAACGATTGCAACTTTGTTTTGAGCAAAGTAGAATATATAATCCACAAAAATAATTCATTTGCGAGCAGCCATTGCACTGATATCTCTGCGTTACCAGAGTCGCGAAAACTTAAATTAACGTAACCATACAAGTCACAGCATTACCATAGTGGATAGAAGAGAAAGTGTGAGCTCTCCCGCTAGTTTACTGCATGATCCGTGGTCCCGTGGCAGCTGACCGAAACTGCGGCGTGGCGATCGCAGTCGCCTCAAAATGCGGCCGAACTGCCTAGTATGTGATTCGGAAGTACAGACAATTTTATACGTATGCGTTGTGTGTTGTGAGTAATTAGGTACATAACTTGTGAAATTCCTTCTAAGTTTGTGCATAAATGTGTGTGTTCTTCAAAACGTAAGTTTCAAGCAACATCAATAATTGATTAAAAATGCCAACTTGTTTTGTACCCGGGTGTCGTTCAGGATGCAGAAACTGTTCAGAAGCTAGACATTTTTTTTACTCCTCCTAAAGATAAAAATCTGTTTTACAAATGGGAAAAGTCTATTCCCAGGAAAGACACTACATTATCTGTTAAATCTAGTATTTGTGACACACATTTTCCAGAGGACTTCTTATTGAAAATTGATTCATTCGTTGTGCATGGAAAAGTAGCTGAAATCCCTAGAATTAAATGGCGGTTAAAGCCAAGGGCAATTCCCTGTATATTTTCTAATTTACCCAGGTACTTAACTATAATGCATAAATCCCGAAAATCTCCACAAAACAGAGACAAAAAATTACTGGGAAAGCAATATTCAACAATCAGTAAATTACCAGATGCAGGATCCAGTCAACCAGTTCTTATTTCAAACCGTCCTTCAACAATGAGGATGCATAAATCCCGAAAATCTCCACAAAACACAGACAAAAAATTACTGGAAAAGCAATATTCAACAATCAGTAAATTACCATATGTAGGATCCAGTCAACCAGTTCTTATTTCAAACGCACCGTCCTTCAACAATGAGGAATTCAGAGAAAAGAGTTCTAATTCCTCCAAGGCCACAAACACAGGTGTCAATAATGAAATTGCTACACTGAAGAAAAGAATTAGAAACCTCAATAGAAATTTAGTTAGAACTAAAATCCTGCTATCTAAAGAGAGGGCTAAATTAAAAATAGTAGAAAAGAAATTTGCTACATTGGCTATATTCAACATGTTCTGAATTGTACAAATTTATTTATGTTTTACAATTTACATTGTAGTGCTTTTTTTTTAAGAACCCACCGTCCTTCAACAATGAGGAATTCACAGAAAAGAGTTCTAATTCCTCCAAGGGGATGCGTTATACCATGAATTTCTATTTGAAAGCTTGCTATTTAAAATTAAAGGCCCTAAAGGTTATAGACATTGCTTAACCCATGAATTGCTGCCCCTGCCTTCTAAAGCCCATTTAAGGAAATTACTTAACCCTTTCAGTCCCGGTGTCCATTATAATGTACATAGGCATTTTTTGCCTACTTCTAATACTTTTAACGGTTTTTTCTGTTATATTCTTGTTATACTGTTCGTCATCAATTAAACCTATGTAAAAACATGTTCTGAATTGTACAAAATTATTTATTTTTACAATTTACATTGTAGTGTTTTTTTTCTAAAGAAAAGAAGCAAAATCCATGCAACCGCAGTCAAATCATACCCCGTCATCATCCACGCGTGCCATCACACCGATTACTTTACGTGGGCCCTCCCCGTCCTTTACCACAGGCACATTTGACTGCGGTTGCCGAGACTCGAACTCACGACCTCAGGCTTTGAGTGCATGGCCAGTGCACTACGTGTTGCCTTAGCGATCATGGCTATCCGAGCCAGCAAGCTGAAGGTGTCCCAGACCGCCTAATCTAAACCGGTTTCAAATTAGAGGAAGAACGGCATAAGTAGCAAAATAATTCGGGTCTGAAAGGGTTAAAGGGATAAAGTGCACATATGGTATAAATAGTAATGCTCTAAATACGATTTCTACGACATTCAGCCAAGAAGAAGATGAAAACAAGCGTCTTGGAGGATGCATAAATCCCGAAAATCTCCACAAAACAGAGACAAAGAATTACTGGAAAAGCAATATCAATATCAGTAAATTATTAGATGCAGGGTCCAGTCAACCAGTTCTTATTTCAAACGCACCGTCCTTCAACAATGAGGAATTCACAGAAAAGAGTTCTAATTCCTCCAAGGCCACAAACACAGGTGTCAATAATGAAATTGCTACACTGAAGAAAAGAATTAGAAACCTCAATAGAAATTTAGTTAGAGCTAAAATCCTGCTATCTAAAGAGAGAGCTAAATTAAAAATAGTAGAAAAGAAATTTGCTACTACTTGTTGCGAACATAAACGCAATTAAAATTGTTTAAGTAAAAAACAAAAGCTGTTTCTAGATACATAGCTTAAAAAATGTCAGACGAGCTCGAAGGGGATGCGTTATACCATGAATTTCTATTTGAAAGCTTGCTATTTAAAATTAAAGGCCCTAAAGGTTATAGACATTGCTTAACCCATGAATTGCTGCCCCTGCCTTCTAAAGCCCATTTAAGGAAATTACTTAACCCTTTCAGTCCCGGTGTCCATTATAATGTACATAGGCATTTTTTGCCTACTTCTAATACTTTTAACGGTTTTTTCTGTTATATTCTTGTTATACTGTTCGTCACCAATTAAACCTATGTAAAAACATGTTCTGAATTGTACAAAATTATTTATTTTTACAATTTACATTGTAGTGTTTTTTTTCTAATGAAAAGAAGCAAAATCCATGCAACCGCAGTCAAATCATACCCCGTCATCATCCACGCGTGCCACCACACCAATTATTTTACGTGGGCCCTCCCCGTCCTTTACCACAGGCACATTGGACTGCGGTTGCCGAGACTCGAACTCACGACATCAGGCTTTGAGTGCATGGCCAGTGCACTACGTGTTGCCTTAGCGATCATGGCTATCCGAGCCAGCAAGCTGAAGGTGTCCCAAACCGCCTAATCTAAACCGGTTTCAAATTAGAGGAAGAACGGCATAAGTAGCAAAATAATTCGGGTCTGAAAGGGTTAAAGGGATAAAGTGCACATATGGTATAAATAGTAATGCTCTAAATACGATTTCTACGACATTCAGCCAAGAAGAAGATGAAAACAAGCGTCCTGGAGTTGTAATATTTGATGAAGTCAAATTAAGAGAAGAAGTTAGGTTCAATGCTAGCTCACTAAAAGTGGACGGATTCGTGAATCTAGGTGAACACACTCTTGACAATCAGAAAAATTCTATGGACAACCATGCTTTAGTTTTTATGTTTGTTCCCTTATTACATAATTGGAGCCAACCAGTAGCGATTTACGCAAGTAGAAATGCTACACCCGGTGATATACTAGCTAAGCTCCTTATAGAAGTAATTTTCCAGTTAGAAAACTCAGGGACAAGAATTCTTGGTTTCACTAGTAATGGAAGTCAATCAAACAAAAAACTATGGAAACATTTAGGAATAGGAGCAACATGTGAAAATGTACAATGTAGTATCCAGCACCCACTTGATGACAAAAGGAGTCTATGGGCTTTTTCAGATTGCGTCCACATAATAAAATGCATGAGAAATTATTTTCATGATAAGGTGGATGTCTTATATAGAAATAAGAGCATCCAATATAATTTTTATAGATATATTTATGAAGCTGACACTTCTAAATTTGCTGGTCTTCAGAGTTTGCCCGAAATTGACCTCATCCCACATAGACTCCCCTCTTTTCAGAAAATGAATGTGAGACTGTGTTTTCAATTGTTCAGTAACTGCACTGCAAATGGCATTGACTTCTTCAGGAAAATTAATTTTTAAAAATTTAAGGGAAGCGAAAATACTGAACTATTCACCAGAGATGTAACTAATCTTGTAAATGCATTAAACTCCACAATTCCAATTAAAGCACTATAAAAACTCGCAATCTCTCACAGTACTAAAAGATTTCTTTCGCATAATAACGTCTGAAAATAACACATTCTGCTCAACTAGGACAATGAAATCTCTTAGAGTCACCTTAAAAAGTACTTTGGAAATGTCCGAGTATTTATGGAATAGAGGATTTGCATACGTCTTAACAGCAAAATTCAATCAAGACCCTCTTGAACGGCACTTTGGAATTATGCGTTCTTTAAGCTGTGATGACCATCCTTCTACAGTCGACTTTTTACATTTACATATTCTACAGGCTGTGTATGTCCCTGTAAAACTTGCACTGTCAAATGCTGCTAATTGTGAGAATAAAGTGGAGCCACCACTTACATCTTTTATGAATCAAATTCGTATATTGGCAAAACAAACTGAGCAAAAATACCGTGAGCTGTTGGATTTTGTTGGAAACAAAATAAAGAACAAAACTAGAATACTTGATTGGGAAAGTGAAGTTCCCAAACTCTATAACGACAATATTTCTAAAAGATGCTTAGTACACAACTTAGGGGGTTATACAGTAAAAAAGATGCTCGAAAAACTTCGTTGTGAAACCTGTGCCTCTACTCTGTCCACCGATCTACCCTCTGACACATTAGCTTCCACTTTCACTACAATAAAAGACTATGGCACCCTAAAAAATTGTCGGTATTTAACCTACCCCTCTGAATGTGTGGTTAATATTCTTTTGCAAGTCGAGGCTATTTTAGAGCAGAAAATGTGCTCGTCTGAAAGTTTGTGGGGTGATATATTTTACGAGTGCTTAGATAACATAGACGAAATCATATTAGGACCCAGTGGAATAGGATGTTGCGTGGAACACAAACTGGATCTAGTTGGAAACTTAACACTACATTACATGAAGTGTCGCTTCTTTTTTCGTACCAAGGAAATCAGTAGAGAAATGACGTCATCGAAGTCAGCAAAATCAACACGTAAACTCTTGAAGGTCTCCAACATCTAATTCCACGGTGAGTTTCGATAATTTATATACATAACATACATAATTTGCATTATGGTTTAATTTTTCAGCGTAAATTCATGTAAGCAGATATTTCCCATTGTTCTTAATTAATTATAATACCCATTATTGTAAAATAGCATCCTATATTATGTGTCAAGGAAAGACGATGTTTCAAAACAGTATTTCAAATATTTCTGCTTACAATTTTAGGTATTTAAAATGCTAATTGATAATATGAAACCCATTTTCACCATGCATTTGTGAACTAAAGTGAAGCGACCGCGACACCAGTGCCATCTTGCGAGCGAACCATAGTAACTCCCAAAGAGCTCACACTATCTCTTCTATCCGCTATTGCATTACCGAAAGGGCTCCCTATGAGAGAGTGAAGACGTTTCAGGTAAGGTACACACGAACGTACCCGAACTATGACGAAGTTAACGATATCATTAGCGATGTTTCGTTAACGTAAACTTTACTGCACCCGAGAAAATATTTTCAGGCTCAACATTGACACTGCAATACTGTTAATTAATTTGTTGTGGTAATCGACTTTGTTCAGCTGCTTTCTGAATTGACCCGTCATGCAAATGTCAACAGGTTAAATTCAACTTATTTATATAAACTGTTGACAAATGGGGATCCGTTTTATGGAGTACACGACAAAGTAGATTTCTGCTTATTCACGAAGCTGACCTAGAAACTTTTAATACAGCTCATTGAAACTAAAAAAATTCCCCCTTAAAACTTACACTGATTACGCTCACCTTCATAACATGTGACTTTTAACTTCTACAATTGGGCTTTAAATTTCATTAATTTCCTATTGGTTACTGCGTAAATGTATTTTAGTTACGTCAGCTTAATTAGTGCATAGGAGCATTGAAATTACGCTTATTTCAGCATTCCAGCATTTTCAGCATTCGAGAGAAGGTCGTACAGGTTCTCCTGTACGGTATGTTTATCTGTACAGCACCTAGCCGCTTATTGCGACTTTATCTGTGCGGTATAGAAGGTGGTCCAAATTGTTTCCAAGCTTTTGTGTTTGTGGGCAATGATTTCTTCCTGCATACCTAAGTTTGGACGCAGGAAGGGGCCAGGAATAGGTGTTGGGGTAAGTATGTGCTAGATGATGGGAGTGGCATTAAATTACGTTTATGCTCGGCCATACCCAAATTTATTAATTATAAGTCTGATAGCGATCCTTTAATGTACCTCCTTAAGTTGAAACTTTCATAAAAGGACTGGTCTTCATCCAATCGGACAGTTCAATTTTCATTAAAGAGCAGATTTTCCACCAATCAGAGAATTCCAATGCAGCAATGGCAAAGCGCAATATAGATTAATTCTCGAAACGCAACTAGTGCGAGTTTAGAGAAGGCTAAAATGTCGAGCACTAAGTAAGATCCAACTTACACAAAGCACACAAATTAACCTCAATACAGCATTAGCTGCCAAGAATATTGCACTAAGCACAGTCCCGCAAATTAATTTAATTAATTTTACAATAAATAACTTATGAAATAAATTTTCGTCTAAACTCGAATATATTCAATTTGCCTTCTATTTTACAATATTACGTAACATTACAAGGCTATCATTTTCATCATGCAGCTGTGATGTGTTGAAAACGAGTCGATCGTTTAGCGCCTGCGCAGAACTCCAAATATCAGCTGATGCAATATGTAGGGCATTGTCCCTGGTGAGTGCATAGCATTTTACAATATTTCAACTATAAAATTAGGTACTTGGTCGAGTATAAATTGCCGTATGAAACTTAACTATAATAATAATAGTTAAGACGCTCGCTTCGCTCGTTTCTTAATATATACTCGTGACTTAATTATAGTCTCGTTGCATAATGTACTATTTTGGAACTTTCCTGTGTCACTTAAACGGTTTTCGCGTTTCCAAATCTGGGGCAACACTGATAACCGGAAGTACCAAAACGTAACTTCAATAACAAAAGAAGAAGTACGGTTGCGCTACATCCCTCTGAGCGTTTCTTTTCATCATAGTGTGGTTTTACACACTATATTCTAAATTTAACCTTATTGTCGTACAATGTACCTGGGGCACATTTTCCTTAATACCTACGTTTAATAATGCCTATACATATACCTTTATTATTATTATTATTATTATTATTATTATTATTATTATTATTATTATTATTATTATTATTATTATTATTATTATTATTATTAGTAGTAGTAGTAGTAGTAGTAGTAGTAGTAGTAGTAGTAGTAGTAGTAGTAGTAGTAGTAGTAGTAGTAGTAGTAGTAGTAGTAGTAGTAGTAGTAGTATTAGTATTAGTATTAGTATTAGTATTAGTATTAGTATTATTAGTATTATTAGTAGCAGTAGCAGTAGCAGTAGCAGTAGCAGTAGTAGTAGTAGTGGTAGTAGTAGTATTGTTGTTAGAGAAGCTCCTGAATAAAGCCAAATTTGGCGCAGGGATATAAAAAAATCAGTTTTCATAGTATGCTTTGAATTTTATCGTTACAGACATGTGTTTTAAATATTTGGAAAATATTAAACTGGCAGTTACGCCATTGTTCTTTACAGCCATCGGTGAATAATAAAGAGAAAAGGAAACAAGAAAACAGCAAACAAAAGTTTCACACTATAAAACTGCCAAAGCTTACAGAAAGAATAATATAAAATATGGCGTATTTCTGTACAACAATTTTTTTTCGCCAAATAATTCGATTCGCAATTCATGTCATTCCATATGATCCTATCTGAAGTGTAATTTATGTTTGGTTGTCAAACTCTTGTTACTTGGCTGGCGTTCCCGTTATAATTTATAGTCGGAGAGAGGAAGAGCATTTACTGGTCATGTGCGTACAATAAATATTTGCAACATTCCAAAACTCGCCAGAGCAGACAAAACAGAAGATATACATGCACTCCCGTGTCGTCCGCCGTTAAAAATGGCGAGAAATTCCACAGCACCTAATTTAGATACGTACACTTTTTTAAAGGGGTCGAGTAAAAAATGCATTTCCTCTTGGACTAATTACGACTTGTAGCAGTTTTTCTGTATAGCGCTTATGATATACAGAATATATCAAAGTTACAAAATCCATTAATAGCAAAGGGTTAAGAATATGTACCACAGGTGAAGGGATGCCAAAAAGGCATTACCAAGGGTCATTAGCGAACGTCCCAAACATTAACGTAAACGAGATACAATTAGTTTGGCAAGGTCTTCAATATAAAGAAAAAAGAGCCTGCTATTGTATTTTTACAAAGTATCGGAAACCCGAGGGGTTTCGCCAGAGGGCAAAGTCTTGACTTAATGAAGTGAGGGCCATTATGGATGTTTGGGAAGCTAAAAAGGATAAATGACTGAGGGACAGTAGGAGACAGGCATCATTACGAGGGAGAGATACATGTAAGCAACACGGTGAAAGTTCGTTCCAGCGTTACGTTAAACTGCATATTTTATTCTATTTAAAATTGTTCAGCAAAGCTTAAATGTGTAAAAATAAAACAAATAAAGAGTTCTAACAAAACTACAATATCGCTCTCTGTAACCACCACGGATACCCGAGATTAAGACTCATGTGTGAGCAGCCGTAGGCACCCATAATACGAAGCAGTCAATCGAGTGATATAATAATGCTTCAAATTGGCGCTCCAACGTGTGGCGTGAACTTCAGAGAATTGCAGGAATGCTGCGTGAACTTCAGAGAACTTCAGGAATGCTGAGCGTGAACTTCAGAGAATTTCAGGAATGCTGAGCGTGAACTTCAGAGAATTTCAGGAATGCTGAGCGAGAACTTCAGAGTACTTCAGGGAAGCAGAATAAGGTATGCGGAGAACTTCAGGGAGCTGAACAACAAAGGTCGTGAACTCCAGGGAAGGTGACCCAGGACACAGCAGGAACGAGAGGATCCACATCGAATAGCAGTGCAGCAAGCTGATTAAGGTACTGAGTGAGAATTTTATCTAAGTGTTGTAGTATATAGTCAATGTATTTAAGGAACGGGAAAATGATCGAGCAATTAGATATAAATATGGAAGTGCAGGAGGGTGATGAGAGAGTGGGAGAAGGTGTATATAGTAATGTAGATAATGCAAGGGACAGAGTAGCTGATACGAATATACAAAATCAGGGAGAAGAAACAGGGGGAAGCATGGAGACTAATGAAATATTAAAATCACTTATGTCAATGATGACGGGATTAACAGAAAAGGTAGATCAGAGTCAGAAAGATTTAACGGGGTTAACAGAAAAGGTAGATCAGAGTCAGAAAGAATTAACGGGTTTAACAGAAAGTCAGAAAGAGATTAAGGAAAAGGTAGAAAAAAGTCAGAAAGATTTAACGGGGTTAACAGAAAAGGTAGAAAATACGAGGGAGAACTTAACAGCTGACTTAGTCAAAATAGGAAATAAGATTGAGAAACAACAGAAGGTTTTAGAAAATTTCAAGGAGGAAGTTAGAAATGAAATAGAAAATGTAAGAAGTGAGGTTAGAAATAATCAGGAAGAGGTTAAAATTGAAATTGAAAATGTACGAATTGAAATGAGGGAAAGTCAGGAACAGGTTAGGGAAGAGATTAAAACAGTTAATAAAAATGTAGAGAAAGAAAATAGAAAATTAAGGGAGGAAATAACTACTGAATTAGCTAAGGAAAGGGAAATTAATAGCAAGGAATTAGAAATCTGTAGGAAAAGATTAGAGCAATCAGAGAGGGAAACTAGGAGATTAGCTGTGAGTGTAGATGAGGTAAATGACAAACTGAAAGAAAGATTAAATAACATATGTATGTCTGACAATGTTAGTGATTTAGTGAGTAGTAACACTATTACGGTAGCAGCACGGGACGAAGCGATGCATAGTGCGTCAGCGGACATTCCGATGTTAAATTTAAATGCTGGTACATCAGGTAATAGTAATACAAATGTTAATGTTAATGCACGCAATAGTCCACATTTGCAATGGCCCAACCATGTTTTGAATGAAATTTCACCACCAACCTTTGAAAACGAAGAATTTGATGACCCCAAGGCTTTTATAAATAGCATGCAAGAGTATTTTCTTGTAAAAGGTATTCCCGAGGAATATAAGATGACGGTTGTCAGAAAATGTTTTAAAGGCAACGCTTCAAACTGGTTAGAGTTATCAGTAGGATCAAGTAATGATTATCGGACATTTAAGGAAATTTTCTTAAATAGATATTGGGGAGCTAGCAGGCAGGCAAATATAAGACTGGAACTGAGTAATGGGAAATATAACCCGCATAAGGATCAATGCATGGTTAATTATTTTATGGCTATAGCTAGAAAATGTAAGATGCTTGACCCTCCGATGGGAGAAATAGAATTAATTAATTTAATAACCACACATTTTCCGGAAACAATTCAACACTATCTGATTATTGCGAAGCCGATAACAATAGCGGCAATGATTGACTTGTTAATCGCACTAGAAAGAAATAAGAGCCAAAACGAGGCAAGTAATGAGAGACCTTTTGGAAACAACCGATCTCCAACAAAAATTTTCGGGCAGGGGGCAGGTTCAGGTGATGTCAGGAATTTTGATGCTCGGCAACGGTATCATGGCCCGGTCCCTAAAAACAATAATTACCACCGGAAAAATAATTTTGAGCCTCAGGATAGGAGACATAATTTTGAGCCTCAGGATAGAAGAAATAATTTTGAGCCTCAGGATAATAGAAGAAGGGTTGAGAATTATCCACGGGAAAGAAACCCTCAAATTAATTACGTACAGGCAAATAGATATTACGGAGATAGAAGGGGGAGGTACACTAGGAATCGATTTCCTTCGGGAAATAATTATCACCATGATAATAATTGGTACAGACCGAATTCCCCTAGGCAAGAAGAAAGAAATGGGAATAGCAGAATTTCTCCAAATCCGGAAGAAAGGGTAGACGCTATAAACGCGGTAAAAAGATTGGAAGAAACAAATTTTCACCAGGATTCAAACCCGGGACCTTCATATAATGGGAATGGGACAGGAGCCATTAGTAAGGTTTCGGAAAACTCCAAACCCAGTCAACTTCGCCTTCAGTGAAGATTGGGAATGATGAATGTTCTTATTATGGGAAGTACTTCGAAAATAAGGGACAGAGAAGGCAATGTTTGATCGAAAAACATAAAGAAAATACAGAGAATGAAATTTTAATTGATCCGCCAAGAATAAATATTGGTATTAACGGGAAATTATTTCAGGCTATTATTGATACAGGCGCTAATACTACTGTGTGTTCCCAAATTTTTTTTGAAAATTTAGTGAGTAGTGGTGTAAAATTATTATCTTTGCCAGTTTATGGGATATATTGCTCTGTAGCGGTAGGTAAAAGGAAAGAAAGGGTAAAATTTCAAGTGATGGTAAAGGTCGAGATCGCACAGAAATGCATTGAAATATTATTTTTGGTTGTACCCAGGCTTGTTTTTGACGTAATAATCGGTTGCGATAGTCTTTATGCTTGGAATTCCATCATAGATTTTGAAAATAGAAGTTTTAAGTTTGAAACCGGACCTGACACCATAATTGTACCATTTTTAGACCATACTTCGAGGATAATTGTACGGGATCAGGTAGAGGAAGAAATGGAGGGGGAAACATTCTTTGTCGAGGTAATAAATATTGGAGCGATGGAATTAGCAGAATTAAAAGTTGGGAACTACGATGAAATAGAGGAACAAAATATTGTGAGTAGAGGTAATTATTTCTGTGATTTTGACGAAGAAAAGAAACCCCGAGAAAACCCAAAATTTAACTTGAAGAATAGTAGTATAAATGAGTACGACGAAAGAAAGGACTGTGTCAAGATAGAAAATTTAATAGAATCTAAGGTGAACCAAGCTGAGAGACTAAATGAGGAACAAAAAGGAAAATTACGGGAACTTTTAATAGAAAACAGGGAGGTATTCTCGGAAAAGCCTGGAAGATGTAACTGTTACACACATTCGTTTGAACTAGCGAATATTAAACCATATTCCCATAAAGCCAGAGCAATCCCATGTACAATTAGAGAGGAAGTTGATCAGGTCATTAAAACCATGTTAGATGATGATATAATTGAAGTGTCCAACTCCGAGTATATAAATCCATTATGCATCGTTTATAAAAGTGATGGCAAAGTTAGAGTAACATTAGACGCTAGAAAGTTAAACGCTTATTGTAAGCCAGATCGCTTCAGACCCGAAAGTGTTGAGATCATTTTAAATAAATTGCGAAGAGGGAAATTCTTTTCGGCGTTGGATCTGACGTCATCTTTTTGGCAAATACCATTAAGAAAGGACTTAAGAAAATATACTTCGTTTTTACACGGGGGCATATTATATAATTTCACAGTGTGCGCATTCGGTATGAACACAAGCAGTAGTGCACTGTTAAGAGCGCTGTATAATATTTTTGGCGAGACGATAAAAAAATTTGTGGCACAATATGTTGATGATTTTCTCATATTCTCCGAAAGCATTGAAGAACATATGGATCATTTGCGGTACGTCTTAAGTAAATTAAAGAAGGCAGGCATGACAGTTAAGCCTAACAAAACAGCTTTCTTTGTCCAGAAAACAGAATTCTTAGGATATATTATTTCAGAAGAAGGAATCAGGCCAAATCCCGCTAGAATCGAAAGTATCAATAAGATTCCCGCACCGAAAAACATAAAACAATTAAGAAGATTTTTGGGTATTTTGAACTACCAATCTAGATTTATCATTGATTTTGCTTCGGTAGTAGCTCCATTAAGAGAACTATTGAGAAAGGAAACAAAATGGAGATGGGGAACAGAAGAAGAAATGGCTTTTGAGAAAGTTAAAAGATTATTCGCAACCTCTATTTTATTAGAGAAACCCCGCGAAGATCTTCCATATATTATATTTACTGATGCTTCCAGCCAAGGATACGGAGCTATTTTAGTCCAGATAGATCAATCAGGAAATAAGCATTTGATTACAGTTGCATCACGTGGTCTCTCTAGAACGGAATCCCAAGCTTGCACCACAGAAAAGGAAATAGCCGCCATTCATTTCGCCTTAATAAAATTTCGAGAATATGTATTTAACCGCCAGATAATAGTATACACTGATCATGTAAGTTTAGCCTTTATAAATTCTTGCAAACTGACGAATACCCGAATCTCAAGATACATTCACGAGATAACATCTCACAAGAATGAAGGAAAACTGGCCCATACCAGATACTCTTAATGACAGTAAGCATGACGTCACACTTTTGTACCTGGACACTGCAGAAGGACAAAAGTTATCGAAACAATTAATTAAGATAGCTGAGCTGCAAACTGAAGATGAAGAAATTCAGAAATTAAAGAAAAATGCAAAACCTATCGTAGAAAACATGCCCGATACTGTGGGAATATATAATGGTAAATTGTATAAGTTGCATGGTAGGTTTGAGCCAAAATGGAAAATCATGGTTCCAAAGTCTATAGAGAAGATGTTAATCCTAGCATATCACAAAGCACTGGCCCACACAGGAAGTGAGCGGTTAACATTAATCATAAGTGAAAATTTCTATATAAAGCAACTTGCCCGAAAAGTGAGAATAGTATGTTCAACTTGTGAGTTATGCCAAAAGGCCAAGCACTTCAATGTGAAATATCATATAGAACCGCAGGCAATTATTAGAGACCGAAAGAATGCCTTAGTGACGGCCGACGCACACGGGGAGATGCCCCGGGGACAATACGGGTGTAGATACATATTTGTACTATATGATGTCTTCTCAAAGTTCGTAAAAATTTATCCCGTTAGGAATATAACAAGCAAAACTTGTGTAGGCAAGATCATAAATGAGTACATTCCAAAATATGGGCAAATAGAAGCCGTATTAACCGATAATGCTACAGTACATCGTAGCAAAATTTTCAGAGAAACTTTAAGTAGCCACCAGATAAAACTATATCATTGTTCGTATTATTTTCCTTCAGGGAATCCGACAGAGCGGATATTAAGAGAAATAGGGACTTATTTTCGAGTGCTTACTCATAATAACCATCGAAACTGGGTAAAGTATTGTCCCATCATAGAGAAAATTATTAATAATACTGTAAATACTACAACTGGTTTTGCACCGATACAGATAATGCAGGGAATTGACCCTGAACCCATTTTTAAAAATACTCCAAGAACGATTGAGAGAAGTCAGCCATTATCAGAGGAACAAAGGGCTAAGATCGTTTTTGACAGATTGCAAGAAAAAGCGGAAAAGAGGAAATCAAAAATCAAGAAACGTAAAAATAAATGGAATCCTCAGGTAGGAGATCTAGTCCTCGCTAGGGATTATAAATTATCCAATGCGTTAAGGGGGAGAAGTCATAGATTAGAGCTATTATATAAAGGTCCGGTAATGATTACTGAGAAATTCGGAGAGCATACTTATGAATTAGTGGACTTAAAAACAAACAAATCGATTGGGAGATGGCATAAGCAGCTAATAAGACCGTATAGAAATTCCTCAAATAGTATCGAAAAGTAAGAAAAGAAATGGTGAGAAGTAGTTGAAAGAATGGTTGGATCATGAAAATGAGGGCCTAATTGTTTCTATGTAAACTTGTAAATAACTGTAAGAATAACGTAATTAATATTAAGCAAAGTGAATATATCGAGAAAAAAAAAACAGTGAAGTGGATAATGTGCGTGTGAGAAAAAAAAAAAAAAAAAAAAAAAAAAAAGAAAAAAAAAATTAAAAGTGAAACCAGCAGAACAATCCATAACCATAAAAGACTTTTGATAAAAAATAATTATATAGAATCAGAAGATCAATGTAAGAAGAAACATTTAAAATAATATTAAATCACTATGTAGTATTAAAAATATAACCCTATGTGTGTTGAGTGCTGATTTGTGTAATGTAAATATGTGAAGGGTATTCTATGTACAAGCTATGTCTTTAAGAATTTGAGTGTAAACCCTTTTAAGTATTTGTATGTAATTGACAGAAAGATTTGCTGAACAATCGCGAAATTTTAACAAGAAAATGATTTTCGGGCAAGACATATACCTTATCATATTCTTACATAATATGATAACGTATATGGGGGGCATTTGTAGCAGTTTTTCTGTATAGCGCTTATGATATACAGAATATATCAAAGTTACAAAATCCATTAATAGCAAAGGGTTAAGAATATGTACCACAGGTGAAGGGATGCCAAAAAGGCATTACCAAGGGTCATTAGCGAACGTCCCAAACATTAACGTAAACGAGATACAATTAGTTTGGCAAGGTCTTCAATATAAAGAAAAAAGAGCCTGCTATTGTATTTTTACAAAGTATCGGAAACCCGAGGGGTTTCGCCAGAGGGCAAAGTCTTGACTTAATGAAGTGAGGGCCATTATGGATGTTTGGGAAGCTAAAAAGGATAAATGACTGAGGGACAGTAGGAGACAGGCATCATTACGAGGGAGAGATACATGTAAGCAACACGGTGAAAGTTCGTTCCAGCGTTACGTTAAACTGCATATTTTATTCTATTTAAAATTGTTCAGCAAAGCTTAAATGTGTAAAAATAAAACAAATAAAGAGTTCTAACAAAACTACAATATCGCTCTCTGTAACCACCACGGATACCCGAGATTAAGACTCATGTGTGAGCAGCCGTAGGCACCCATAATACGAAGCAGTCAATCGAGTGATATAATAATGCTTCAGACTCTAACTCAGACGGGAAAAAAGTGCATTAACAAAGTCCATCGTTTCCATGAAAATTGCTATCTAAGATTATGCAATCAATTGGTTAGACTAAATATCAATTTTTATGGCAATCAGTAAAATATATTCACGCTTTGTATTAACTATAAATGTATGGAAGACGTTTTGTGTTGTCCAAAGTGCCTATTTTGACAATTAACCGTCATTGTAAACTTTTAGAGCCTAAACATTGGTTTTACCTTTTGTGTTATTGAAAACTTTTTTTAATGCAACAATGAACGGTAGTTTCCAAATCATGGCGTTGGTTTGATCAAACAGTTGTAATACAATGCTTGTAGGAATGAGACGCTTCGTAATGAAGATTGGTTTATTTTAGTGCTTTGGCAGTGCTCGTTTTGCAGAAACAGTGTGACAAAATGAGTCCAGTTACTTTTCTATCAGTTTATTTTTTTCCATAACGTTTGTACAAAGCGACAGTCCTGTTCTACTGACGTCAACACAATCTAGTCTTTCATGATCTTACAACTCACAACTGTTTTCTTCTCGTAATCTTGACTCAGTCCTTTCACTTCCTCACTTTCTCTGTCTCTCATGCACTAACTCCGACGATACAATCACTCGACGCTCGTTAAAACTTCTTCATGAGGACACACTCAGGGCTGTCTCACACTCACTGACACATTGAACGACTCAAGTTTGTAATCGCAACTCTCCACTCTACTATTTCCTTGCCTCCTTATAAATAGGGGATGACGTACAAGGACCTTTCTCGATTTCCACAAATACGCCGGTGATGACGCAGTCTGGCCTTTCTCCAAGGCACTGAAAACCCTTTGTGTTACCGCTTTATTAACGTTAGTCACGTGTTCCCTCGCGTGGGTGCTCTAGCGAAGCTTGAACTTGCGCCTTTGTTTGCTCGCCAGTCTGGTATGTGGCGTGAAGTAGCTTGGCCTCGTCCGTTCTTTGTTGTGCGTCGAGCCCGGCGTCACAATAGAAACAGAATACCTGCCGACTCTAAGGCATTTTCTCATCTTTGGTATGGGTCGGTAACCACCATACGAGAAAATCTCTTTCAAACATTGTGTGAACAATGCTGTAAGGTCTTCTATTTCAATTTGAATGCATTGCATCGCAATAATTATCTGTCCTTTGTGACAAGATCATTCAGTTTATTTCTACCTGATTTCGATTGATTCATTTTTATGCTTTCTTAAACATGGAATACCAAATCGTCATTATTACAGTATTCCAGTTACATTCTAAGCTTTCAGGCATAACAATTCCATTCGTGTTTATTTGCCTAGATAGTGGCCACTTAAGCGGTACGGTAAACGCACTGGGCGAGTACTTCGTTTACATCTAGGCAAGTACCAGTCAGGTGTCTTGTTTATGTCAAGGCACATACCAGTCAGGTGTTTTGTTTATATCAAGGCACGCACCAGTCAGGAGTTTTGTTTATATAAAGGTACGTACCAGTCAGGCATTTTGTTTACATCAAGGCACGTACCAGTCAGGTATTTTGTTTATATCAAGGCACGTACCATTCAGGTGTTTTGTTTATATTAAGGCACGTACCAGTCAGGTGTTTTAGTTATATAAAGGTACGTACCAGTCAGGCATTTTGTTTACATCAAGGCACGCACCAGTTAGGTGTTTTGTTTATATCAAGGCATGTACTAGTCAGTTGTTTCGATTATATCGAAGCACGTACCGGTCAGCTGCTTTGTATATATCAAGGCACATACCAGTTAGGTATTTTGTTTACATCTGAGTTAGTAATGGCCCGGAAGCGCACGTTGGCCGGGTACAAGGCATGTCGTTAGCGAGTGCGAGGACTGAAACTGTCACCTTAGCGTTGCCATTTGCGTTGCCCAAAAAATGAACACTTTTATAAAATGATATAGCCTACCGGCATGAACCTTAGTATTTAATATTTCTTACAGCTGCATCTATTAGCCAAGGCAGTACCTTCCATCCTGTATATAACTGCATAGGAAATCACTATCTGTAGTCGCATGCTTTGGTACTTAGAGTGCTAGAATATTGCACACTGTAACGAAGGTTATGCTTTATTTTCAGTCAGAGAACCATTAAAATTCCATTAAGATTAACATGATGGTGGCGCTATGAACCGCAGTAAGAATACAAAGAATGCGCATAATTTGTTGTTACTTAAGCTTCTATGTAATAATAAAAAATGAGTGATAATTTAACGTTCGTAACATACAGTAGGGCTTGTTTTGTGCGTTCGCAATGCGGGATTTTTATATTTGACCTTTAATAAATAGCAGGGTTACGGCTAGTTAAAGTGCAGAGAACTAAAAAAAACCTAAATGTGTTTGTAATTACCGAATTAAATTGCAGACTCGCACACAGTCAAACGTGTAGCAGAGCAGAGCACAACACACTTTTATTTCGCATTTTAACGAGATTTTACCCATGAACTGGCTTAGGTAGTAGCCCATCAGCACCACATGCTTAATGAAACTGAAGGGTCCTTGTTACTTTTGGTTTTCTATAAAATCCTTTCGCATTTATTTTCACACGAGGGAACACGCATATTAACCTCTTTACTTCCATTTTCTTTCGCAAAGGCTATTTGACCGTTTAAAACCTTAATTCATGACGATATTATACACTGGAAAGGTTCTTTTGAAAAACACCAACAAAAAATCCTCTTAGAGAAAATTATTAATGCGCTCAATTTATTATTCAGTTGATATTGTAGACAGGAGTGTAACATAGAGCAGAGGATGGTTAAAGAGCGTGCTATAGTAGCATCGTTGCTTTCCATTTGTTTATGAACTTGTGGCTGAGAGACAGAAACTATTTTTTATGTAATAACCATATTATTATTTTCTGTAGAGCTGTAAGAGGCTTAAAAAATTGCTAGTGTACTGCTGGAGTATTTCATACCTTAGACCATAGAAGAAAATATGTTTATTAAAAAAAATCTGATATGTTGCACTTACATGACCTTCCTTACTCTTGTGCCAACCGTTCTTACAAAATCTTATTCCTATCTTCTGCGAGTTAGTTGAGGTAAATATTCGTACAAATTATCTTACTGATTATTTCCTTGTGGGTGCAAGGGGAATATGGGAATACAGTAGGCTTTAAGCGATAGTCAAATATTTTAAAGCTTTCAAATTCCGTTCTCTTAGCACGGTTAACAAATAAAACATGAACAACGATGCTCCATTTCACGAAAGTTTTAAGTTTTTCGAAACTGACACAAATAACAAGGAATATCTCCGAAATGGTTCACTCTACAAGAAAATTTATTCAGACATAAATTGCGTGTTTCAGCGAGATCTATATTTTTTTGCACAGTAAGCTTTGTCTATCTCTTACGGTTTACGAGTAAATAGGACTACATACGCTATAGCCAGAAAATTCAAAATATACATTTCATTTGTCATACAAATATCTTAAGCATGCGGTCAGTAATAGCGGTATTGCAATTCTCTCAACAGCAGCAAAATGCTTCTAAACTGGGTTATGCACTGCGTGAAAATGTCTATATGATAAGAATATGGAGATGAATATACTTGAAACCAAGATTATTCTATTCAGACTTACAGAAAGCTGCAAAAGTGGACTTAAGAGGGGATGAAATTCAAAACTTAACGCATTTGGCTACCAACCAATGAGTTTGAAATTGTATGAAAACTGAATGTGATCAAAGACAAGTTCCTGAGGCTGCTATAATCTTCAAAACCTAGTGAGGCTCGAATTTGGGAGGTCCTGGGTTCGTTTCTTGTTCACTGCTTATTCTGACCTTGAGACTTTCGTGTTCTTCCTTGGTGGTTTCTCATTTACCACAACATCCTTCTCACCATTTTGCGTTCATCTCATATCCTTCTCTCTTTCAGGCGTGGTTTTGAGGAGGGGGACTTGGCACCTCGACCGAGAGGCACCTGATGGGAGGATGGATGAGGCAAATGGATCCTCATGGCAACACTCCTGCTAAGTAGGTGGCAGGTCCCCGGCATTTTCCCAATTTCCCAAGGTCTCAGTCCGTTCCCTCCCACATCCGTTCGGGTTCGCACTCCCAAGGTGGACGCGAGATTCTAAATGCGGGTATCCTCCCGCTCTTGGACTTGTACCATTCCATGAAAGACATCTAACGGCATGAAGGTTGAAATGACATAGTTAATGTAACGAAATTGGGGAACAGCAAATTCGTAGGTTATGGAAATCCATCCCAGCATTCGCCTGGCCACCCGGAAAACCTCCAAAAAAACGCACAGATCAGGAATGTCGGTTGCAGGGGTCGAATCCGAGACATTCCGAAAGTGGGTCACAAACGTTACCGATCGGTGGGCGTGGTTTTAAATTTCGTGACGTTGGGTGACGGACAGACGGCCCGAATGCGGCTCTAAGGAGAGAGTATTACCGCGGACATCTGTGGGCTGCTTGGTTGTCGGATTGTTCATCGCTCGGGCAGTGTGTCGATCTTCCAGCCTGAAATTGTTAGGGTCTGTTCGCGCAACCCTCTATCCTTTCTGCCTTCGGTTAGTGGTACCTTTAGTTCATCCCTTCGGGGTGGTAGCTACACTGGATCTATGTAGTGCGCGAGGCGTATTCCTCCTCTCCCCATACATATCACCTATACCTCTAATGGCCAGAACACTTAATAATTATGAAGTAAGGGTTAGGTCTTCGTTAAATATTGTAATAAGATTAGAAAGCCTGTATTAAATTGTACAGTTTACTTTCTCCACTAGTATGTAGAGGAAGTTTTGTATTCCACACAAAAATTCATGTCGAGATTTCACCGCAAATATGTTTTGAAGCCCCCTGAATTCTCAAAAGAGTATTTTTAGAAAAGGGTCCGCGTATGTGTATCTCTCTCTCTCTCTGTGTGTGTGTGTGTGTGTGTGTGTGTGTGTGTGTGTGTGTGTGTGTGTGTGTGTGTGTGTGTGTGTGTGTGTGTTGTGTGTGTGTGGACAGCATAACTGAAAAACGAAAAATGTGTTGAAAACAAAAGTTAGTATTTATGTTTAATGTCTTTCAAGGATGCGACACGGAGATTTTGAAGAAAATTGCTGCACCCTAACATTTACATGGGAAATGTTTCGAAAATCTTGATTTTCTTGAAAATGGTGCTAACGATTTTGATTAAAATCACATATGTTTAAGATATTTTTATGACAAGTGAAATGTATATTTTGAATTTTCTGGCCTATAGCGTATGTGGACCTGTTTGCTCTGGATAACTTTTGAATAACTCGTACACTGCAAGAGATAGACAAAATCTTACTATACAAAATATGTACGGGGTGGGCCAAAAGTCGGATCGGATACCTTCTAAGTTTGTGTAGAAATAATAAACTTGCATAAGTGACGTAAACGCGTTATTTATTACTGCACTCATAAGGAATGGAAATATGAAAAGATAAAAATAAAGGAGCCAGTCAGCGTCATCCTTAAACATCTAATATTTCGGTATGTTCACCATGATTTTCAGCGCACAGATGAATGCGCCGCCATGTCCGTCTGCTTGCCCACCTGAGCATTTCGGGAGTGATCGTTCTGAAGATCTCTCTCTCTCTGTCTCTCTCTTCGGTTGCTCAACGGAAGAGATCCGAATCCCTCCAAGATTTTCTTTTAAGTAGGAGCACAGCCTGTTGTCGCACATTGTCAGGTCGGGGCTTCTTGGAGGCAAAGTGAGAGGTCGACCTCGTCCAATTCAACGGAACATGATGCCATAGGAGCGTAGGTCATTGATGCTAATGCTGCAGGTTCAAGGGGTATTTCTCCGGTATACTTTTCACCCTGTAATATTGAAGATATGACTTTCACATCATTAAACCCAGATTACATTGAGCAATTCTCTGCAGCTTTGAAGAACATGAAACTCCTTTGTTCCAGGTACTTCTTTTCTGGAAACATTGTTAAGATATTCATAGCACGCTTGAGTGGCAGGGTTGCGCTTTCCAATGCAATAATAACTTTTGGAATACAATAAAAATGCGTCTTATTATACGCAAGGGAAGTGACGATGGTAGTAGCCTTGATCGATTTCTTGGCCTTGGCGATGCAGGAAGCGTCCGTTTCATCAAAGTCGTTTACTATACTTTTATTGTCATTTAGGTCCTCAGTGTAATAATACCGCCTGCGGTGCCGTAGTAGTAAAAGCACTACAACAACATCAGTGTAATAAAAGGCAGCAGACAGCCAAGTTCTCCTGCGGGTAAGTATCGGCTCAGGTGGAAGATGAGTTGCCGGTAACTTCTCTTTGAATAACTGCAAAAGTGTTGGGGCTTTCAAGAAAACCTTCTTGACCCAAGATATCACGCTGTTCACATCAACAAAATGGCTTCTAGCCTCCTCCGCAAGGCGGTGCAGGCCAAGAGCCAAACATGGAACACGCAGCATGCTTGAATAAGACTGGAGAACTTCCCCTGCCTTCAACATGTAGGCAGCTCTATCTGTCACTAAAAACAGGAACTGACTATCCCGATTCTCTTCTGGCCACAATATGTGTAAAGCTATTGCGGTGTTGTTAGATTTTTCTAGAATTAGATGAGGCTTACCTGGTTCTTTTGGGTCCAATTTCCCTACTACCTAATTCACAATAAAACGACTGCAACTATCAGTTGTCTCATCAACAGACCACCAGAAATAGTGATCCCCTTTATCTTTTCTTGTTTTATGCAGTGTGTTCTGGTAAATAGGAACTAAATTATTCTTCCTTGCAGTGGATTCATTAGGTATAATGTGGCCAATGATCTCTTCAAAAAGTGTTTTCATGGTCAGGTTCGTTAGCACGTTCCATGGTACGTTTGCAGATACCAAAGCCTGGCAAAGGCGAAGGTTAAAGTTATATTCAGGTTTGTCAACTGTGGAAGAAATAAGCGTCTGCCTACTGATGCAACACTAGCATTAATCAAAGCTGCAGATTTCTACTGCTCAGTATGAGATTTCTTCTCACATTTTACCTGAATTTAAAAACACAGATCATAAATACAGTTCTGCAAGCGTGCTACAGTATAGTAAACACACTTCAGTAAGATAATGCCTGCAGTTTTTAGGTTATTTACAAAAAACGTACTTATTTTGAGCATGCCTGACAAAAGACTATTCGATCGTCTGTAGTAAAGTTGGGATCTGTAGCAATCCATTGGCTCAGTAAGTGCGATTTAGGCATTGTTCCGCTATATAACAATTCAAGTTAAAAAGTATTGCAGCAACCATTCACCAGGTTGTTGTATTAACGTCCTGCTTGTTGAGCTCTATTCCTACGACTGCAAGCTCCTCCTTACCAATCTGTGCTCCTGACTTTCTTCTTACTGCCTTAAGCAGTCACCCGAAGTCACATGTGCAATGGGATGTGCTGCATCTTAGCGCTATTACGCTGAACTATCCGGTCCTAATGCTTGTTGTGGCAGAAAAATTTGAATAAGGAAGAACAACTGTTTATGTCATTTTAGGTCGCAGCCCTTCAAATAGGCATTTTCAGGTGTAATGAAAGTCATATATTCTGCTTTAGAATGCGTGAAATGAACATGTCTTGAAATTAGTTGGTTAAATGGCAAGGAAGAAAATAGGTTAAATCCTAAAAATTCGGGCCCTAGTTATAGCAGTACATGGCCGTGGACCTATGTCGTAGGCTCACAGTTGTGCGAGCGGGTGAGGTGTCTAGAATATTTTTATACGTTTGTGCTTTCGGTGCTTTGGCTCGTCACTGTCGATGTTAGTTATGAGCTGGTTGTCATGTTGTCTGATGCGCGCCCACGTTCGTGTGACTGCATTGTGTATTGCATCTGCTGTATAGGGTGTGTTAAGGTTCTGATGAATGGTTTGGTTGCGGGTAAGTATGGGGCAACGTAATATTTTTCTAAGGAATCAATTTTGGACAATTTGTAGCTTGTTTAGCACTGTTTTTATGCATTTGCCCAGGCCACGGACGCGTAAAGTAGGGCGGACAGTATAAAGGATCTGTATAGTGCAATTTTGGAAGCGGGTACGTAATTCCTTGATACCGAAGACGGGGGTGCACATCTTTAAACCTTGCCGCCCTTTGTTGGTAGCATTTGTTAGGTGGTAGTTCGAAGAGCGTCGTTGGTCTAAGGTGACTCCCAAGTACTTCACTTGCTGGCGACAGTGCTATCTTTGACCACCGACCGGGAGGTCCATCGTCAGAAATTTCAGCTTTTTTGTAAAATAGATAAGTTGGCATTTATTTGCATTAATTTCTATTTTCCAGTCAGGTAGCCATGAAAGGAAGTGGTCAGTGTTCCGCTGCATCTCAGGGAGGCCAAATCGATATTTCTATGGCGGTTGTAGATTGCAGTGTCGTCAGCGTACATAGCAACTTTGCTTCTGCCATTCACGGGAGTCATTTGTAAATATATAATATACAAAAACGGGGACATGACTGCCCCTTGTGGCACGCCAGCTTGCATTATTCACTCATGTGAAGAGGAACGACCCACCTGAACGTAGAAGTGCCTGTTTTTGTAAAAACCTATGGATTAAAAATAAATGATTTCGAAGGCCGCGAAAATTTTGGTGTAATTTGTAAATTAGGCCATCTTGCCAACAGTGATCAAATGCAGCTTCTACGTCTAAAAATAGTGCCAATGTACAAGCCGCATTGTTAAACTGTTCAGTGATGTCATCAACAAGCCTTAGTAGCTGTAGTTCAGTAGAATGACCTTTTCTGAAGCCAAATTTGCTTTTTCAACCGAAAAAGTATAAGTCCTTCGAACAGTTTTCCAATGTTGAATAATAGACTAATGGGGCGGTAATTTTGAGGGTGCCTGGTGCTCTTCTCTGGTTTTGGTAACATTATAACCTTGACTTGTTTCCAAGTGCGGGGAAAGTGGTTGCATTTAAGGCAAGCACTAATAAGTTTTGTTAACTGCAACAGGGCTTTCCTCGGGATGTGTGTGAGCTCCTCATTAATTATCCTGCCCGGGCTTGCGGCTTTACCATTTGGTAATTTTTTAATATATTTAATATATATTGATGTGTAATCAGTTTCAGTGATTCCTCGTGCTTCTGCGCCACCCAGGCTTGTACCCAGTGTTCAATGTTTTCTTGAACAGGGTTGGTGGTGGGATTGTCAGAGGAAATTTCCGTGAGACAATCAGCAAACACGGCTTTCTCCTCTGAGGAGAAGTGTAGGCTGAGTTGATTGTGGAGCGCCTCAGTGCCAGGTTAATGCTCGAAAAGTCTTAAATGCCTTTACTAATTTCCACAAGGAGTTGTCCGAATGGGTAGTACTCAGTATTTTATTTTCCCACTGTTCAATTTTGTTTATGTTAACTTGACGCCGAATGATGTTGCGTAACCATTGTGCTAGAATTTTTATTCAGGCTGGCGATTTTGCCTCCAGAGCCCCATCAGGCGTCTTCGTCTGGCAATAAGGACCTCCACCTTGGGGTACGTGCAAAAGCTGAGTTGACTTCTGGTGTACGTGGTAACGCTTATCTTGGTTGTGTGGAGCAAGGCGGTAAAATTTTCAACCGCGGCGGCTAGTTCCACCTCACTGGAGTATGATAGCTTAGCCTGAGTTGCGGCATCTTGTGCATTTCTATCTTGTATTTCTGTCAATCTATTTCCGCGCGATGGAGTACCTTGGGCGCCTGTGCAGTGATGGTACCGCAGATCTCGAAATGCACTGGCTGATGGTCGGAGTCCAGGCTATGATACACATTAAAGTTTCGTAAAATGCCGCATGTTTTATAAGTACGAAGTCCAAAACCTCAGGTTCAAAATGACCTGAGTGGTGGCAAAAGGTGGGATCAAGGGGGGCGTGTACCTCCACATTGTCATGTTCTAAAATAAATTCTGCTAGAAGATTTCCGTCCACGTTTGCCCGGCGTGACTGCCACCAAGGGTGTTGGGCGTTGAAATCTCCTGCAATGATAATATGATCCCCCAAATCGAGGATTCTTTTAGGTCTCTTAAGAAAAAGGGGGAATTAGGAAGCCAGTAAAGCGCTACCAATATCACCGTTTTATTTTTTATCTGTGCTTCTATTGCTGCGCACTCCAGTGCTTCTACTGTAGGAAGCGAGACGGAAGCATGAGCAATTGTGCTTTTTAATAGAATGGCTGTGCCTCCCCCCTATCGGCCAAGTCTGTCAGTCCTAAAAATGTCGTATCCTTGGTGTTTAAAAGTAAACTCCGGTTGTAATTTTGTTTCGCAAATAAATGCGACTTCAATTTTGTTGCGCCTCAGGTAGTTCTCCAATTCGTATTGCTTCCTCAAGATGCCGTCAGCATTCCACAGGAGAGCCCGCCTTAAAGATGTGCTTCCCCTTGCAGTGGCCATTTACTCCAGGATGGTGGTGATGAAACATAGAACGGCCTCGAGTTTTTCCCAAGTACTCGTACATTTCCTGAATTTTGTTTGGAATGGTTTAATTTTGGGCAGAAGTGCCGGGAAGTTAAGGGATTTAGTAGAGAGGATATTTCGGAAAGATCTAATAGGTCAGATGAGAACTCCTCGGAGGAAAGAGATTGTGTAGCGGGACCAATAGGTGGCGGCTGAGGTATAATTTCCCATAGGGCTGCCCCAGCAAATGACAATCCTGTTATCACCAGGGCAGGATTTGTAATGTGCTTTGGCCCTGGTGAAGCACTTTGGGTTGTCCTGGCAAGTACAGCAAGTTGACGGCGGTGGCATTCGTGCACAAACGTTTCACACCCGCTATAACTGGCAGGATGTGCCTCCCCGCAATTAATGCAAAGAGGTACTATGTCATCCTTGGCCTTTTTCGGGCTCTCGGCCAGGTGGTGGAAGCCACTGCAGAGGACGCACCGGGAGTTAAATTACAAAATTTGTATGTGTGCCCCAGTTTTTGGCAATTAAAACACTGTGTTATATTGTTGTTTGTTTTGAGGACCTCCAAGGTGACCATCATGTTATAGACGACCCGCTCCTTGAATTCTAGATTTTTTGGTGTGCGTGCTAAACTTACCAGAAAATTTGGTAAGAATCGCCCTCGTGATTTTAGTTGTCTAACTTGCACCTCCGTGTAACCTTTCTCCTCAAGGTACCTATCCCTTTAGTACGGATCTACCGGTGTGGTTTGCAGGTATAGTCTAGTTTTACAAGCTTTGGTGTAGATGTCGGTTGATGGTGCAGATTGGTTTTCTATATTGTCACTAGCGGTGGGAGGGTCCGGCTTTGGATGTCTAACCACCCGAGCGACCATTTCCCTACTGCTTACTTCGCCGGCCGCTTCTGGGACCGTCGAGCAAGACAGTGCCAGTGGACAGAAAACCGAGAGGATTAGGTGAAGGGTGTGGTAGTGCCAATTGTGGAGCACATATGGCGGTTTAGGTATTTGAGGGGATAGCAGTACTTACCAGCCAAGGGCATCCTTGGGCAAGCAGTAGCTCTGCCGCCGTCTAGGTAGACGATGGTCATATTGCCCCAGCGTGTTGACCAACTGGTTAGAGTGAGGTGTGAGTTTGGCATACATTGTGCGAGTCCTGTCTCACACAATGTCTTCAATGTATGGGATGCCGGATTAAGTGTGGAGGATGGGTAATGGGAATCTAAGCTCGGTATCATAGATCATCCTAAGCACCCCGTTCTGCACGGCCTGCAGCCTGCGGATGGTGGAACGAGCCACCGTTCCCGAGACCCCGCACCTACAAAGTATCAGCGGCGGGATGATCGCACGGTACAAGCGTAGTTTCAGGTGAGTAGGAATATGGGATATAGCTGTCTCAGGGCGCCGTGTACCAGACCGACCTTTATCCTGACATGTGGAGTGAAGGTTAGACCGCGGTCAAGTAGTACTCCTAGGTACTTGGCGGAGTTAACCCAGGGGATTCTTCTCCGCCGCAGTGCCAGGGATACACCCGGCCACCAGTTTCGAACTTTGCTCAGTAGAAGAGCACGACTCTTCTGTGGGCTAATGACCATTCTCCGCTGTTCACTCTACCTGCCAATGGCGTCGAGCTGTCTCTGTATTGGGGGGAAGCAATATCGAACATTTTTGCTCTGAGGACTTCGTCTGCATACTGGCACGTAACAGTATGCAGTTCCACGGGTAGCTCAGACGTGTAGGCAGCGAAGAGTAACTGTGATAGCACGCTACCTTCCGGTAACCATAAAGCGCAGTGGTTTGTCGCTGCGTGATGCGAAGCTGTAGTGGGGGATGCCCAATGCAGCCAGTCGCTGCATGGTGGGCTCGGCGTCCGCTTTCCGCTGCAGAAATAGTTTTATGCAGCTGCGTGAATACTGCAGCTTGAAGGAACTGGTCGGTAGAGAGGTCCTGAGAACT
The DNA here is from genome assembly GCA_030765045.1 of Tenodera sinensis. Taxonomy (NCBI): domain Eukaryota; kingdom Metazoa; phylum Arthropoda; class Insecta; order Mantodea; family Mantidae; genus Tenodera; species Tenodera sinensis. The sequence goes on from CM060969.1 coordinate 53,819,798, forward strand.
GACGGTGTCACTAGGTTTGTGCCGGGTTTTCTTATTCCCGGACTTGGAGTTTGGATTCTCGACATCAGAGTCGCTGCTGTCATGCCCACTGCCAATTTGGAGACTGCGCTGCCAGCCTTCTTCTAGTTCGATCAGTTCCCACTTCTTGAGTTGGTGTTCGCGGTAACAGAAGGTGAGATTTACAGCAATTTTTCGGAAGTCCGTGGGTTGACTTCCGGAAGCAGACCTTGATAATAGGTGATTTCACCTTCTAACTCCCCTACCTCCTTTTGGAGCTGTTGATAATGGTATTCTTCTTTAGGATCAGCTTCTACGTCCGCGCCAGTAGTCTCGGTGTTTGCTGCTTTCACTGTAGTTCCTTGCGCAGACAGCTTATGAACTGCGGTAAGTGATGTTGTGGCAGCCACTACTACGTTGACATTGTCCACGGTGGTAGACGCCATTTCACTGAAAAATCACTGCCGGTTTGGTGCAGGGACGCGGTTGTGAGAACCGCAACGGCACTGGGCCGCGCGTCCCACGTAGGTACTATCACTATCACTATGTGTATTACTTTCAGTGCACTACAAAAGAAGAATAACCGCTTCTTTCACTTTAAGTTCGATTGCACTTCACCAATTTAGAAGTTTATTTTCTCACGAACTTTTGAGTATTTTTCAAATCTCACTTCGCCAAAAAACACAATAGTTCCGTCTTTGCTGCGACCAATGAGGGCTAAAATTGTTTAAGCCCATCACCGTAAAGGTTATAAAGCCCAATCAGGGCAAAGAAACGAGCCAAGATTATCATGCTTCCAATGCAAGGGTAAAGCACCAAACAACCGAAAAACTGCCGCCCCGTTAGTCTTTTGTCTACTATTGGCAAATTGCTCGAAAAATGCATCCTTTCTCGATTACAAAAACAAGTGTTGGCAACACATAAACTCTCAAATTCGCAGTTTGGCTTTAGAAAAGGACATTCCACTGAACTACAACTCCTCAGACTAACTGATGACGTAACAGAGCAATTTAACAATGGGGGCTTTAACGTTGGCGCTATTTCTGGACGTAGAAGCCGCATTTGACCGGTGCTGGCACAATGGCCTCATTTACAAACTGCACCACAATTTCCCGGCTCTTCAAAATTATCTATACTTGCTGCACAATTTTCTAGAAAAACGGCAGTTTTACTTCCAAGTGGGCCGCTCCTCCTCTCGAGAGCGAGTGATGCGAGCTGGCGTCCCACAAGGGGCAATCATGTCCCCCTTTCTGTACATATTATTCACTAACGATTTCCCAGTGGACGCCAGATGCAAGGTCGCCATGTATGCTGACGACACTGCAATATACAACCACCATAGAAATCCACGTTTCGGTCTTGCAGAAATGCAACGTTATGTGAACAACTTCCTCTCTTGGCAACATGACTGGAAAATCAAAATTAATCCCGACAAATGCCAGCTGCTTCACTTCTCTAAGCGGCATCACACGTTGGCAATGGACCTAACGGTCGGTGGTCAAATATTGCACCGCCGTCAGCAGGTTAAATACTTAGATATCACCTTGGACCGCACAATGTGTTGGTCCACTCACATAAAAAATAGCGCCAATAAAAGCAGACAGCGGCTGAAGTTGTGCGCCCCCATCTTCCGTGGTAAACAGTTGCGACTGAAGTCAAAACTGATACTATATAGGTCACTTATCCTCTCGGTGGTCCTGTATGCATGTGTGACCTGGGCTAATGCCTGCAAAACTGCCCTGAAACAACTCCATACCCTCCAAAACCTCTCCCTCAGAAAAATCCTCTCTGCTCCACTCCTCACCACTATCCAAACTCTTCACTTCGAAACCCGGATCCCATTCATCCCGGAGGCACTAAACAAGAGAGCAATGGCGGCATGGACGCGCATTAGAATCCACGAAAATGACGTAACCGCCAACATCGGCAAAGGTGAGCCGAAGCACCGCAAACATACTAGAATAAAAATGTTCTAGAAGCGGCTCGGCTCGCCGACTAATGCGTGTCCACGCAACCTCGTTCCTAGGCCACATACAATATTCCGGCAGAGGCCCTCGCCTCGGAAATCATTCAGGAGCTGCCACCGTGGGACAGTGTATATAGTGTGAAAATTGTAAATAGTGCAGTTCGCGAGCTGAGACGCATATTTCTAGTGTGCCCAGTGAAGTTGAGTATGTGAGTATGTGTGTGTGAGTGTGTGCGTGGGTGAATACGTGCATGTATGTGTCTATAAATAATGTAAATATGTACATATGTACATATAACACAAAGACGAAATAGAGCACAACAAATACAAAAATAAACTATTCTCGGTGACCTAACGATGGTCACGATGTTCATCTCATGGGTTTTTGTATATATCACAAAAAAAATGTAAATATGAACAAAGCCACCTGTATATAAATGTAAATTATAGCCTGTAAGTCGGGCCCAATGAACCGGCACCAGGCAAATACTTTTTAATAAAATAACTTGAACTTGAACTAGCGACAGCGTCGAAAACCTTCACGACCACATATCCTGACCAACCATGAATCCGAATCTTCGGAGATTGGCTTTATTGAAACGAAGAAACATGTGTTCACTGATTTCTTCGTACGTTTCGCCAGTTCGTTCTTCCTTATGAACCCACACACTAACAATGAGGCGTTCTTCAACCATACATTTGCTTGTATCAGACATTGCTTACGACACAAATAGCGTTTCACATTGACATCAATAATTGCGAAAAATCTGGTTTGCTGCTATAGGATAACAATGCCCTCGCTCTATCGGAAAATTTACAAACTAATGCTACAAAAAGCATATGAAGCGGAAAAATATCCCTCTCAACCCATTAATAGTTTTTAATTAGTTTTCGGTTTCGGAAAGTGAGTTATTTCAATATAAACATTACCCAATCGCAACTTTTGGCCCAGCCCAATAGATTTCGCTAACGTACACAATTTAGATCCGAATAAATTTGTTTGCGGAGAGAACCATTTCGGACATATTCCTTATTTGTGTCAGCTGCGGAAAACGAACTTTCGCCAAATGCAAAATCATTCTTTTTTATATGTTAACCATGCAAGGAGAACGAAATCTCAAAGCTTTAAAAGATTTCAATATGACTCAAAGCCTATTGTATTCCCATATTAGCCTTGCAGCTGCAAAATAAGTAGCAAAATAAGTGGTTAGTTCAAAAGTAGAGCAAGGCATGTGAGTGCAACACATCAGATTTTTCTTTGTTTGTTTTATTTATATAGCCCTCATTCATAGCTTCTTTGGTCATGTCTGGAGCATTCACTTGAGAATCTACTGCGTTCTTCACTGAACTGTAAGTTTCTTAACCTGGTTTTTATTATTAGGTAGTCTCATAAGTAATGTTGGGTTCCTGATTTTGGTGTTTTAGACAATATATTGGGTTTCTTTGGTTCGGCAATACTATTTACAGGATGTCATGGCTAGTACTGCGTGCATGCATCAGTTTTCAGTTGTTAATAAACAATCACGAAATGAAGATAAAGTTTGAACTTAGAGTCCTTTTAAAACACTACTGGAAACAAGATTATAAAGCCGCTGCCACAGCTCGAAGAATATGTGAATTGGAAGGAGGTGGCTTTAGTGAGTGTGTGGCACAACGATAGTTCCAACGTTTCCACAATGGAAACGAATGATTTACAACGTTCTGGAAGACCTAAAGTATGGAATATTGAGGATACATCTTAGCGAGAAAATCCGCAAAAAAGTACCCGTAGTCTTTCAGAAGAACTTGGTGCAACAAAAGATACCATACATCGCCAAATTAAGACACTTTGAAAATCATACAGGAGCTGTAGGTCTGTACTTCATGAACTGGCACCTCAACAGGTTCAACGTAGAGTGCATATCTGTCGTCAGCTTATCCATAATCCCATAGATGATAGATTTGCCAGGAGAATTGTCACTTGTGATGAAAACTGGGTATATTAGCCAACCCTGATGCCTCGAAACAGTGGCTTGATCCCCGCCAACCTGCCAAAGTGATCGGTTCGGTCCCAAAGTAATGTGTGTCTGGTGGAATTTTGAAGGTGTGATTCACTGGGAGTTTGTTCCAAATAGGCGGGCGATTGATGCGGCCCTTTATTCTCAACAACTGGAACGAGTCCACGAAAGTTTGAGTCGGAGATACCCAGCATTAGTTAACCGAAATAGATTCTATTGCAACAGGACAATTCAAGACCCCATACCCCCAACCCTGATCTCGCAACATCAGATACTACGTTTATCAATCCATGGCCCATTTTCTACGTATAACAAATTTTCACAACATTGGAAGTAGTGCAGGTGGGTCTCACCGAATTCTTCACATCAAAAACCAGAAACTGGTACCGTCGTCCTCCGTAGCGCAGTTGGTAGCGCACTTATATATGCCGCGGAGGACCCGGGTTCGATCCCCGGTACCAGCATGGAGCTTTTATCCGCTCTGGCACGGGGTGTACTCGAGAAGGCCGCATATCTGGTCGGGAGGGTTCGGGGCGCTGACCACATCCCACCCTCCAGTACTGCGCCCCAACAATGACGCCTGTAGTGGGCAGAGGTGGGGGACGCAGTGGTCGGGCGACAAGCATTGGCCCTTCATGGGCTGTTGCGCTAGGGGTTTAGTTAGATACCATCGTGGGATAATAAACCTCGCTGAAGATGGCTCAAGACCATTTAATCTAATTTGTATTTAGTTAATTGCTTGACAGAACACATTTCAAATAATTGTTTTTCTTGAAAAACGACATTACTTATGAGACAGTATCTGTACTATTTACTCTCAAGCGTACTCTCATTTCCTCTCACATGTAAATATATTTCCAGACTCTGGAGGATAAGTAATAATACTGGTTAAAGAAAACTTGCCTGCTCTGGGTTGGAACACTATGAGTTTTAGGACTATGGAGGTGAGATGCCTGGAAAATGCAATCTGTGGTGAATTAAAATTGATTGAATATTGGTTGTGACCAATTAAAGTGACCAAGCAGCCCTAGGGCAGTATGCTGTTGTCATCAATTAAACAACGTGGGAAATCCAAAATGGCGAGCGGTGGAGGTGCAACGTGTCTTATCAAACCAGTGTGATAGAAGAATACTGAAAAGGGATTCACAATGGTCAAAAGATGGCATTGTTACATAATTAACATAAAATATGCTACGCCTTACTCACTCAGTTTGCTTAATTTACCTCTTCATTATTCAAGTATACACTCCTGACCTCTGATCATGGAACCTCTTACTGGATTCATTGGATGAGGTAGAAGGCGTTATGAAAGTACGTTATGTATGAACATGAAAATTAGCTTTACACAACTGCAGCTGCCTGTGCTTCAAATAGATTACAATACTGTAATTTCTCCAATTTTTCAAATGCTACTTCACTTAATTTTAAGTTAATAATTTAGTTCAGCTTTCACAGAGAGTTTGTTTGGCCAACTCTGTCACTTCACTAATATGAACTGTCACCTCATTTCCTTTCCTGGTATAGTGGGGGGATGAAGTAAGCCTGACATAGCTTCCTATTTCGTACGTTCCACTCGCTGGGAAGACGACAACGACGTGTCTCCATGCGGTAAAGAGAAATAAGAGATATACGGGGAGGGGGGGGGGGGTTCTGCGCTGAAGCCAGGCTTATTGTACCTATGTCCTCAAGGGGGTACCTCCGGGAGGAAGGATGACACGGGAGGAGACACCGGGTGGTCAGATCCAGAGTAGTGGTATAAACATTCACAGAGGTTCCTGAGGTTTCCCAAGTTTGAGGACACCTCGAAGTCTTTGGGTCTTCCGGGCCATCTGAAAGGGGCCTTGGCGCTAGGTCCAACGGCCCAAAGCCACCCCCACGGCTCCCGCTGACAACGAGGAATGGAGAGAGTTCCTGTGCCCATATCATCCCTTCCAAGCTGCATCTAACTCTTCCTTGACGAACCAGTGGGACGGAGGATGAATGAAATGATTCATTAAATAAAATGGAGCGGGATGTGGTTATCCTCTCCCCACCATTTGCCGGACGACCCGGAGAAACTCGGTTCATGAAGGTCGGCCACGAATCGAAACCACGATCTCCGGAATGTAAGCCTCACACGTTACCACGGAACCATCCCATGCGGTAAAGCATTCATTGCATGTCACCGTGGTCGTCTCTAACTCGCTCGAAGAACAGAACTTTTGATCTTACTATATAGACAATTGGAATTCACTAAAAGCCAACTGTAACACCTATAATCCACTATGGTAGTCTCTGGTTACATTTGGTGATATTCCATCTGTTCGCTGACATCAATAAAGCAGCTGAAATATACGTACGTAAAGTTGTGTAGTTGGTGTTACTTTAGATGTTATGTAGTTGACAACACAGACATTTTCTTGCATGTATATAAACTGTTGGGTTTAAGCGTTTGTTTGGAGGCTGTTGTGCATTTGTTTGCTTTTTTTCTAGTTAAACAAATTAATAGTTTGTTAACGAGGCTGTCAATACACTAATCTGTAATTCCCAGTTTAGTTTAATGCTTTTAATATAGGTTGTAATTTTCTTGAGTGATGTTGAGGCAATTTGTCTTCGGGTTGGTAAAGCTAACTCCAGGTGCCCTATTCTTCGTTGGACAATTGCTTCGCATTGGCAAATTATATGCCCTGCTCTTTTCCTTTGCATGTAAACATAATCTACGTATGTTCACCTCATATTTTCCCATCTTATAGAGATTATCTCTAAGACGGCAGTCTCGAGTAAAGAGCCCATTTAAAGTCCTCCAGTCCTGTTTACTGACTGTGAGGATGTTGTTGTTGTTGTTGTTTTTTTTTTAGTTTTTTTTTTTTTTTTAAGTTCACAATAGCAGCTTGTTTTCCTGCATTCCCAGGCTTTTATCAGTGGCAGTACTTCAATTTACTATACTATTGGCCATTTTGAACTTTTGGGAGTCGCCATTAGATTGTTCTCCCCATAACGCAGCACTCGTGATTCACTCACGTAATCACTGACCAGCTTCGCTGGACTCACCAAAATCTACTCTAAGCAGACTTCGGCCGTACCATTGAACATGTCTACCGCAGTAGTAGACGCAACGTTCAGAACATTTTATCTCCAGCCGACTACGGCATAACATCCGATTATAAAATACTCTTCACCTCCATCAGTACTATCGATTTGAAGAACATTCATACTTTGATCTGAATTACGGCTTGAACCACGAGAGCGAATGCATTGCCGTTTTCGTTTGTATTGGATTAAACTAACATTTGATCCTTTTGATGCCCTTGAATTAAAGAAATTATTAGAATTAAAAAACCGTCTTCTCCTTCCTTTTACAGGTAAAACTAAATTTATAATTACAATAAATAATTAATTGTATAGTTGGTGGGGGAAATACATTCCCGCCTGGAACCGCTTGTACAAACACTCATTAATATATCCCCCCTCCCCCCAATCAGCGATCCAAGATCGTCCCCTTACAGTATGCCTGTCGCTTTCCTTCTCCCCACCATATGTTTACCTTGTACTGCCTCGCACTGCGACACCTGAAAGAACATCAGGAACATGAAATGAAAATGAAATCAAAGAAAGTCGTAATAGAAAAACAAATATTCCAAAATTCGCCCTCCGATCAGGGAAACCCACAAAAATATAAAACAATTTCGGGAGGGGGCAGTGAAAATTGAGGTTCCCTAGCCTGCTTCTGACATATATGATCTTGCAGGATCATAGGTTGCTAGACGAATGTTGGGTAACTACACCACCAAATTTCCTGTCCCTCTATTTCTTTACATTTCTCCTGTCATTTCACTTTCATCCTGTCATTTTCACGGTTATAAGTGATGGCGGGAGCTTTGGCGTAGCATGGCAGAGAAAAACGATGCCCTCTGTAAACCTAGATCCTCTGGATCGGGGACGGATCTTGCTTGCACCTGCCACCTCAGTTCTACACCTCCCCATGTCGCTCACTCCCTCTCAGATTCCCAGATAAATTTCGTTTTAAGTAAAAACCCCTGCGATACTTGTATTTCTTTCAGTGGCTCTATCTACTCACCTGGCAGCAGCTATTACAGCGAGCGAGGCAAGTTGCACGCAAGTGCCTGTCGGAATATGAGGGAACTAAGCTTGCGTGCGTGCGTGCGTGCGGGCGTACATTACCATCTGTCGGGAAATTGTGAAAGTCAAGTATCTCGTACAACTACGTAAAAGCGGTAAGGAATTACCATGTTTCATTTGACGAAAGTTTATTCCTAAACTCACACAAATAACAAGGAGTATCTCCGAAATGGTTCAATCTGTACAAAAATTTATCGAGATATAAATTGTGTATTTTAGCAAGATCTACATTTTTTTTAGGGTAACATTAGGCGTATATGTTACGGTTTAGGAGTTATGGAAAAGTCATCCAGAGTAAACAGGACTAAATAGGCTATAGCAATAAAAATTCAAAATATACATTTCATTTGTCATAAAAATATCTTAAACACGTACCATTTTAATCAAAGTCGTTAGAGCCATTTTCAAGAAAATCAAAATTTTCGAAAAATTGTCCATGTAAAGGGTAGTTTAGGGTGGAGTTATTTTCTTAAAAATCTTCATGTCACATCCCTGCACGACATTAAACTTAAATACTAACTGTGGTTTTTAACCGATTTTTCGTTTTTGAGTTATGCTGTCCACACACAGACTGATAGACACCCACCCACCCATCCACCCACCCACCCACCCATACACACACACACACGCGCGCGCGCGTACCTTTTTCTAAAAATGCTCTTTTTTTGGATTCAGGGGCCTCAAAATAACTTTGTTGCGAAATCTCGACATCGAATTTTTGGCTGGAATGCAATACTTCTTCCACTTACCAGTAGAGAAAGTAAAAAGCCATTTTTAGAAAAGATCTGTGTGTGTGCGTGTGTGTCTATGTATGTGGGCTTATGTGACTGTCTTTGAACAGATGATAAACGAGAAGTTGGTTAAAAACAAAATTGGTATTTAAGTTTAATATCCTTCAAGGATATGTTTGATAAAAATTGAGGAGCGGTTTTTGAAAACTGGATAGATGCAACATTTTACGAATTTGAGTTATATATAGTATCGGCATAATTTTCACCTTGTGCATCGTTCTGTGAAATCAGATTTTGCAAAATTCGATTCTTGTCCTGTGTAGAAGGTAGGGTATACTAGCACTTTTTTCAAAACTTTATAGATACACTAGCTCAGTTAAAGAAAAGGTCAATAGATGCAATTTTATGATCCAAAGTGTAGCAATTTGAGTTCTATGAAACGCATGTTAGCATTGACTGCCATCTCATTGTTCCGATTCTTCGAATTCTCAATCATATCTGCAAGCTTTGTACACTGCTGCTTCGTTGGAAATTACTGCGAACTCAGGTTGTGCGTTTGGATTTCACATGCGCTTGTGCAAGCTTTTTTTTTTTTTCTTTGTTGTTCCATTTATATCCCGTCTTTAACTGCCGAGGTCATATCGGTGGCCTTGCATGTTGGCAATGGTGTTACTCGTTTAACAGTGGGTTTTTCGGTCTTTGGGAGTTTTTATACGTTGATTTCACACATACGCATTCACACTTTCATTCATACTTCCAAACTCAGAGCAGGATGAGAATAATTTTGGCTGGAGAAAAATTCCTACCCCCCCCCCTGCCGGAATTCGAACCCGGACCCCTTGCACAGCAGGCAAGCTTCTGCAAACTTTGTTATACCTACATGGCATTTTTATTCTTTGTTGAGACACTGTACTGTACTATGCACAATGGACAGGAGCTCAGATTGTGAAACTGTACCAGTCGTAGATTGCGCTGGAGGTAGGAATTATTGCAAAAACAAGGAAAGGAAATCAAAATGCAAGTCAAGGAAAGCTCATACTCCAGCTATGACTTGTTCACATGTTCTCGAGTGCACTCCACGGATTCTAAAAGTAAAGGGCCTAAGACGGCGATGCAGCTGACTTGACTTATAATGATACAAGTGGATTTCACCAACACCTTTCCATGCTCAACAAAAGAGATGAAGATAAATTCCTTATGAAATATATGAGTATTACATCTCCTAATCGCAGAGTGGTGAATAAAGAAGCTGCAAGTAGAAAGCAGACTGTTAGCATTAAATACAGTGTGAGAAGTGATGATGGCCGTGTATTGTCAGCATGCGCTGCAAGCTTCCAAGGAATCACAGGGCCGTCAAAAGACAAATTATCTCCCCTGGTTAGAAAATTTCACTTATCTGGGAATGCGCCAAAGGAAACCAGAAGAGGTGACAGAACAGGAATATTATAGAAGGGCATTACTGCTGCTATAAAGCAAGACATTAAGAAGTACAGATGTAGAGAAAGCCACTATGGAAGAGCAAAATCAAGGAGAATATTTACCTCCAGAACTTAATATCAGAAAAATATGGACCAACTTTTGCAACGAAAGAACATTAATTGTCAAAATATAAATATATATATATATATATATATATATATATATATATATATATATATATATATATATTTTACAACTTCTTCAATCTTTCATTCCGTACACCACACACTGACACATGCTCAAGCTGCAATATGGGACTGATGAAGATTAAGACAGATGCAGATGTGGAGAACCATGTACAGATTGCACAAGCAGTAATAAATGTTAAAGCTGACTTATATTGTTTGAAATTTCTTTGTGTGTATTCAATGTTTGTTATATAAATAAAGCAAAATATATTGTTATTGTGAATGTAGCAGTACTTAGTTCCTAACTTTATACCTAATAAAATAATCCTTATAAACATTAATATGTTGGTCGTATAGTACATTATGTATTGTAAAAAGGTGAAAATAAATAAAAAATAAAAAGCAACAAAGACAATAATTGACAAAAATAACAAAACTTCATGTGTTAATTTCTCGCTCACGCAGAAAGGTTGATCAGCATCTACCGGTTTTTGAAGAAAGTCTGCATTTTCAAACCCCAAATTTGCACTAGTTAAACTATGCTATTTGTTTCTTTTCACATTAAATAAGACAGTATCAGGAAGGAGAATTTAATGAGTAATATAGTTGTTGGGCTAACCAGTTAGTATTGCCAATAAATAGAAAAAGCATTTTTCCTCAGAAATGCATTTTGTGTATCTATCGAGTTTGGAAAAAAAAAAACGCTCCTCAATTCTCCACGTTTAACTACTCTTTACATGGAAAATATTTCGAAAATGTTAATTTTCTCAGAAATGACTGTAAAGATTTTAATTAGAATGCCATATGTATAACATATTTTATGGCAAATGAAACGTATTTTTTTAATTTTCTGGCTATAGCCCATTTAGTCCTGTCTTGATGACTTTTATATAACCGGAAAACCGTAAAAGGTAGTGCAAATCTCACTATACAAAAAATGTTGATATTGTTAAAACACACAAGTTGTGTCGAAATTCATTTTTGTGGAGTGAACCATTTTGGAGATATTGTTTCTTATTTGTGAGTTTTGTATGGTTGAACTTTTCTCAAATAGAAGGTCGTTATTCGTCGTTTTTATCTCTTGGCTGTGCAAAGAGAATGGAGTTCCAAAGCCTTTAAATAGCGATCGACTATCGCTTACAGTGCTTCCCTTGCACCGACAGGAAAATTAGCAGTATGATAATTCCTGCAAATTTTACTCGAGTAACTTGAAGATGAACGAAGAATAAGAGTTTTTAGGAATAGTTAGTATAAGAATAGAGAGGGTCATGTCAGTGCAACACATCAGATTTTTGTAATTTACATACAGAGAAATTAATTCATATCTCAAGTGATAGAACATGAAATTAACTAGCAGTATTTAGCCCCCGTTTTCTTATTTAAATACCTGCTTAAAATTTTGGGTTCAGTTGTTGGATTTATAATCGAATAATTGAACAATGCGTATAGCCTAACAAACAATATATGCTATTGTGCTCACGTATTCAGTGTTGTAGAAATCCTCATTCAATTCGCAGAGTCTGATGTGGAGATGTTTTCAAGGATTGATTCCACGAAGCAGGTTCTAAGTACTCTGATCTCTTCAAAGTGTAAGCCTATACCACAGCTTTGCTGGCCTTGAGAAAGCAGGTCCCGTTTGTATTTTATTGGCCCTTGTAATTATGCCACAGATTGCAAGGGTGATTACCCTTAGAAGCAAAGTTGTGGTTATGCTTTAACGTCCATAGTTCCAGGAATATGCAAAGCTGCTTCTCTGTCGTGTGCTCCTGGAGGTAATGTTATTACACGATGCAAAGCAGCCACTCGATTTCTCCTATTAAAAACGTGATTTTCCAAGTCACTATTATTTATTTTTATATACCTTCTACAAACAGCAAAACTTGATTTTGTAACTGATTCATGTTACTCGTGAAATTGTAGATTATGTGATAATAGTTTTCACTTTTAGAAGATTTGGCTATTATTCAAGTCTATTGTATTCCCCTTTTTCCATTATCCTTACGAAAACAAAAATATATATTATAAAACAATTCTAAAAGTGTTTATCTGGATTCATGGCTACAAGAATATTATTTCAATAATAAAGTAACTAATAAATAAATAATTTCAACATAACCTTTTAACTATCACTTTAGCCATCTGAATCTCGGCTTACGTCCATTAAAATATGTACTTAATAAAGGTATTTCTGCACTGGTTTATCTTTATTAACAAAATTAGACAAACATTTTTCAGAAGGGATGTGAATGTAGGTAACACGTTAGATTACAGTGCCCTGCGAAGAGTTTGCGACACGGAATATTTTACATCATAATGGTCAATTCGGATGCTCTAATTTCGAAAATAATACTTTTTGAGTATCACACACAAATTTTGAACAGTTCTGATTCTTCACAAAATTAAAACTTCGGTACGCTAGTATTAGCATCACTGCATATCTCATAAACATGTATTGCGTAATACGGAACTTATCTTGGAATCCGCAGTATTGGTACAGACCTCGAGAAAAAGAGTTCAACAAGTATTATGTAAAAGAAGGAAAACCAGTATGTTTTTGTGATATCCCTAACTGATAGTCATCTTGGAACAGCTTACGATGCAAAATATTGGCGTCTCTTTAAGATTCGAGTAAGAGAAGTCTGAAAGATGTTCTGCTGCACAACAGTAATTTAAAGAAACCTACCAAAATTTGTATACTATGCTGGAAAAAGTTAAATATAATGAATACAAGTGGTTCGTGTGCTATGTTCTTAAGATGTGTAGTATTTTCCTGGGCCAACAAGCAGGATACACGAAATGTCTGTGCTTTTTGTGTGAATAGGAATCCAGAGCCAAAGAAACACACTCAGGTGAAACTAACTGGCAAAAAAGAAAAGATATGGTGTCAGGGACACTAATTGACACATACAAGATTTTGCCACCCCCGTTGCATATCAAATTAGGGATAATGAAGCAATTTGTTACTGATTTGGGCAAAGATGGTTGTTGTTTCCAATATCTCATTCAGAAATGTCCAATGTTATGTGAATAAAAACTGAAAGAAGGCATTTTTAACCCATGAAGGATATTCATTTTAGAAATATCATAAGAGACACAAAGGTTCAAGCTTGGGACTCATTCAGTGAAGTTATAAACAAGCTTTTGGACAATGTTAATGGTGACCAATATGAACACATTGTTAAAACGATGGTCGAAAAGTTAAAGCCCCTCGGATGTAATATCAGTTTAAAACGGCATTTTCTGCATTCATCAGGACCACAAATGCAAGTCAACTGAGCGTTCGTTTTCGGCAAAGCGGAGGAGAAAATAATATCATATGGCATGTTTGAAATGTTCTAGTTCAGTGTACACTGTTGGATCTGTGGAATTGAGATTGTTTCTTTGTTTGAATATTTTCACATTTTTATTTGTGCTTAAAAACCAGAAACAAACTCTACTAATATTACATATTTCCTTTTCACATGACAAAATAAAAAAATAAATAAATAAAAATAAAAGATAAAATAAAAAATAAAAGGTTCGTGGTACGAACAAATGGAAAGCAGATTTGAATTCGGCATACCAAAATTAGGTTTAGAGAGCTAGAAAATCCCGTGCCGCAGAAAAAGGTTTAAATGCGCACGTCGGTGTTATTTTTCACCAGGTTCCATGTAGTTTTGGTTATCAACGTATAAGAAAACGAAGGAGGATTTCAGCACTTAAGCGGAACCATACATTGTGTATCTGGGAACCTCTAGGAAGTGGAAGGGGTGGAGTATGGACACACTACACTACAGATAGCAGCGGGGCTCCACACACACGCGCGCGCGCGCGCACACGCACGCACACGGGTTCCCTAATTCCTCCACATCTGCGATGTCCAACCTTTGCGAAAGAACGGAGGTTAGATTTACCTCCTTCCACTCTATGCTGTGTTACTCTTTAATACTCAGAGGTACATTGTGTTGCAGTGGCGGTTTGGTTACATGTATGTTGCGTTTTACTTACGAAAGCACTTTCAAATCTTATGTGATAAACATCTGCTCATTAGTGACTTCATTTGGCGACAAAGTCCAAGTGCATGGCCTTAGAAGATCCTCCAAGTGATCGTCGCGTAACCTGCTGCAATTCGGACTTTTAATACAGTTCTATTTGGAGAAACTCAGTTCGCAAATATATGTGGAGCTACACTCACTCTTATACAATCTATTCTAGCAGATGCTTATTTCCATATCTCCTGCATTTTAACCGACATAAGCATTTTCAGAAAGTACCTTATTGCTAATTTTCTTCAATCTGCAAGGAAAAATGGGAATGCAACAGGGTTTAGGCGATAATCAAATGTTTTAAGAGCTGGTTCTTATGCGATGCCTTTGAAATCATGTTCTCTTTGCAAGACCAAGACAGATAACATATTCCTGTTTGGGAAAAGTATAAGTATAGGAAAACGTAAACAAATAAACAATATCTTGGAAATGGTTCACTAAAAAGAAGCAGGGACTTGACATACATTGTGCTTTAACGAGATCCACATTATGTATTTAGTAAGGTTTGTCTATCTCGTGCTGTCTCCAGAATGAGTAGGTCGTCTGCGGACATTTCCAGACAGCTCAAGGTATTACTTAGAAACTGCCATGGAAGTTCGTGTCCGTCATTGTCTACTGACTGGTTGTGGGTCTAAACGCCATAGGCATGATTCACCCTCCGTCTGAACGAGTGGGGTGGGGAATAGCCCACAATTACGCAAGTGTCTCTAAGGAGACAAAGTTAGACATCACTGCTATAACCTATATCATCATTTACCTACCAACCCCGGAAAACAGCGCTAAAGCTCAAAGTTAGTGTGGGCTACAGGAAATCGAACTCAAGACCACCAGAATGCGAAGTCATTTCACTGGATATCACATAGTAGTAAGGAAACACTGTAGTTTCTTTTAGTGTTATATTTACTCACTACCTCTTCTTCAGCGCAACACTAGCTAAAAACAAAAACGGGGTGGTCAGCAGTGAAAAACAAGAGAAACAAAAAAATTAGGGGTGTGAGCGAGGGGAATGTTAATGGACTCTGAAAACGGGTGAATGTATGTAAAGAGGAGAGTATGCATTATATTGTTTCACCAAGTTTATTTTTTGGGGGTGGGACGTGCACGCGTTTGGTGCGTTGTGTGTCGGAACAATAAATAACCCCTCGGAATGCTAGTTGTTGTGGTCGGCCAAGTATAGAAATTTAGCTTGCATTTACCCTCCCGGCGCATTCGTTGGAATATATCATAGGCTTTTAGCACAGCAGCGAGAGTGGGTTGGTGGGTGGGTGCGTGGCAGCAGAAGGCAAGAATGGTGGTACCACTGTAATTGCCTTATTTAAAAGAGAATCATTGGTTTGGCGAAACTCCAGAATATAAAAACAGTAGTCGCTGGCCGACACATATTGCAATGTCAGTCTGCAAGGGTTGGGGGTTGCAACTTCTCTTTGTTTTGTTCTCAAGTTTTATCCTCTATACACTTCCTTTTCTTATTTCCGGAGAAGGAGAAGAGACATTGCTAACACAATGAAGCTCCAACAACCTTGTAACGACCCACAAACAAATTCGTACAGATGGCGTTTACTTCAAATGAGAAACTCGTAACTCTAAGATTCTCGCTCCTTAAAATGCTTCTTTCACTAGTGATATGAAATGGCGTATAACTGCAACATAAATATAACTTCTTCCAGGCTGTAGGTTAGGTAGCACAGAGAAAGCAACGTATGCTATTTAGAGTAAAAGTACCAAATTGAGGGCAACAAATCTTATGTGTTTCACTCACTTGACTGTTTCTACTGTTTTTTTTTAATTTATTTAGAGTCGCTTTAACAATTAAGTCATATCGCGACTATTATATGAAATACAGCGGTATACAATAAATTTGATACAATTATTTTACCAAAAACATGAGAATACAATCAAATCAGTACAACAAGAATATCCTTCATATTATATTTTCGCATGCAAGCCCGTATCTTTGAGAAATGATAATACCCTTCTGCAGTTGGATGGCGTGTTCAGAGTGGTGGATAAGTCTCCAGTGATGTGATGAAGCTGTCGTTGTGTAGCGTATTGCTTACATTCTGTGAGGAGATGTTTTACTGTGAGGCGGGTGTTGCAGACTTCACATTGTGGTGGCTGGCCTTTGCTGAGGAGGTATGAGTGGGTTAACCTTGTATGACCAATGCGGAGACGTGAGATAATTACCTGCTCTTTCCTGCTAAGAGAATAGACAGGGGAAGAATTGGTGTCTCCTTTCCTTACCATGTGTAGTTTTTCTGGAGGCGATTGATTCCAGGCCTGTTTCCATCTTGTTTTTATTAGTCTGGAGAAGTACTTTGTAATATCACGATAAGGTACTGCTTGCTGTTCATGTGTGTTTGTTAACCGACTTGCTTCTTTAGCAGCTGTTTCTACTGTTGTACAGAAAGCGAATTTAGTAAAATGCACTGTTTGGCAGTATCTGTCAGTTTCTTGTCGTCTTATGAGACCTCGTAATGGTGGGGGATAACTACTGACAGTTGCAATACGGGGCTATAGGCGTGGCGCTTAATGGAGAATGGGAAAGATGGAGGGGGGGGGGGGATACGTTGACCTAGTGGGAAAGCTACGTTTTAATTTTCTATAGATGAATCTTCAAATTCTTATTGCCTGTTATGGAAAATGTTGCTTTAAATAATCAGCATCTATTGAATTAAACGATTTTGTGCTGTAAGAAAAGGTTTCATTGTGTCTTTAGAATCACAAAAATAACACTTTACAATAAACATAATACAACATTACAAAATTATTTAAACTTATTGTGTTGTTTAACGACGCTGTCATTTGCCAGAATCATACCAGTGTCGCCGATGTGCCCGAACTTTGTCCTGCAGGATTTCTTTTATATGCCAGTAAATCTACTGACATGGAGCTGTCGTTTTTAAGCACACTTAAAACCCATCGGTCTAGGCCGGATTTGAACCCGCGACCTTGGAATCATTAGGCCAGCGTCTAACAAACTGAATCACCCAGACCGATAGTAGAATAATTATTACATTGAAAAATATATTTAAAAAGTTTACTTCTTCTACAAATCCACGCTATACTTATACTGGAAATAAAATTTGTATCGAAAGCGTTCTAAAGAGATATGTCTATTATACGACATTTAATACAGTTTCTGTTTCTCAATGAAGTTTTCTTCTAATATCTATGCAATAACCGCCTTTCTTGGGTGGGACTAAGATTTAATTACATTTCGTGAATTTGCACAATTTATGAAATTTCTCAATCAGTGTTACTAGGTTGCCATAAACAAATAATGTGGCCACGAGTAAGTATTATGGCATGGTGTGAAAGCAGTCACTTTAGCTTAATTAGTAAGGATTTGCAGAGCAATGATAAATAAAAGTAATCAATACTTCCTTTTCATGCCGAGGTGTCATTGGTTACTTATAAGTATAACTATGTCCAGCCAGTAGTATGCATATTGCTGATTCATTGCAGAGAGCAAAGAACGGGAAAGAAGTGAAAGCTACGAAGGCATTGTTAAGTAATAATGATGCCCTAGTAAATTCACTTTCCTTACAAACTCCTATTGCTCTATACACTTCTGCACAAGGGAATATTGGGATCCAGTAGGCTTTGAGCGATAATCATCAGATCTTTTAAAGCTGGTTGCTGTGTGATAGCACTCACATTATACTGTCCTCACATGCCCAGGACATAAAAAATGAATAACGCATTCCTATATGAGAAAAATATACTACTGTATACTTCATGTTAACTAATGTAAACATTTGTAGAAATTGCTTTATTACTCCTTGTAGGTGCAAGAAGAATAAGAGAATACATAGGTTCGAAGCGATAGTAAAATGTTTTAACAGCGATCACTATATGATGGCTTTGAAATTCACTTTGCATGAAAAGGAAAAAAATAATTACAGAGGGTTGTTCGCGATCTGTGGTAACCTGTTTAGAAGAGTATACAAGGTCCGCGCTGAAACACAAGGAACCAAATGAAAGTGCTCTCATTCCGGCCGCATCAAATAGCGCCGAAAATAGAACCATTCCGGGAAGGGTACATTACTCTCGTATAACGAGATTATTAAGCTCTGCAAGGGGCATGCGTTTACTGTATCCAAAAAACAGATATCATGTGTGCTTAATGAAAAAGGTAGGCCACATCAGAAGTTATTCTAAATAGCAAGACCACTGCGTTGTCTCTGAACCAAATCCTGCAACTCAAATTATGAATGTCTGTTACTATTATGAGCACCATAATCAACAGGGGCTTGAATCTTTGAATCTTGAAAGGTGCCATAAGCTCTTGCCTAAACACAGAAGGCTGTGTGAACTATACCTGGCTGGTGAAAAGTCGAAGTTTGTTACCACTGTAGATGAAGCATATGTTTATCTATATGACTGCAACAAACCCCGAGCTATATTACCCATCTATGGAAGCACAAAGCTTTAAAGTTTCCTACAAGGAAAAAAGGAAGGATTTCCCAACGGTAACAGCATAGGACTACAATGGTAAATTAGCCACACACGGTGTGCATAAACATGTGAAATTCAGCACGGTGTATTGCATACTAAGGTCCTAGTAGTTATTTTCGATGTAGAAATGCCTGTTCTCTATGGTGCGCATAAGGATAAGGCATCAAGCCATAATTCTGCATCACTTAGCAAATTCTTGGAGAACACAGAGAGAGAAACAGTAATTCCCTGCTAAGTTACCTGGTGGATCGCCAAAGGATTATGGTGCATTTGGGTTATTGAAAAGTCTTCTTGGAAGCAGAAGTCCTCAAACTGTGGACGGTGGAATGGAGTAAACTCCTGTAAGTACTTCGCAGTAGTTTGCTCCAGTGGCAGCTGCGCTGCAGAGGACAGCCCGAGTTAGCTCAGGACTACCAGATCAGGAATGTCTTAGTTTGTTACCATAGATAGCGAACAATCCTCCCTATTTCAGAAAAGCATCTCTTAAAATGCAAACCAATGGCACGGAATATTTTTAAATTACAACAAATTATATGCTTTAACAAGATCTACATTTTAGTGAAATAAGATTTTGTCTACCTATTATGGTATATGAGTTATGTGCAAGTCATTCAGTGTATACAGAATTTCATAGGCTATTCCCAGAAAATTCAAGATACCTGTCATTTCATTTGCCATGAAAATGTCTTAAACCTATGGTAATTTAATCAAAACCATTAAAGACGTTTTTGAGAAAATAATTTTTGAAAGCTTCTTTATGTAAACGATAACTTCCAGTTACTTCGCGTCGCATTCTCGGAACACTAAACGGAAATAAGTTTCGATTTAATCGAGTTATGCTGTACTCAGACAGAGGCACAGACAGATAGGCAGGCAGTTTTGTTTTTGTTGGCTTCAGGCAGCCTCAAAACATGCATTTCTGGTGAAATCTCGTATTGAATTTTTAAGCGAAAGCACATAGTAAAGAAGATAAACATATGTGAGTTGCGTAACTTTGATAGAAAAATATTTTTCATTAATGCGTTAATATACAGGATGTGATAAAAATTCCTTCTTTGAAGAATTAAAAGAAAGGATAGTCATTTCTATTAATACACATGAACACACGGTTGCCATGGTGACCTGCAATCACTACTCACTATCCCTAAAATACGTTAGTAACCTTTATCACGATATACAGGTGGAAGGGAAGTCACTATATTAATTTAAACCAGTGATAGATCTCGGTATTTGGAACACATTTTGTATCTTACGTTTTTGTCTCTGACCATTTCCTACGGAGATATTATAGTTTTGTCAAAAGCAAGCTGGCAACACTGAAGATTGTGTGGGTGTCACTTTCCCTAGCTCAGTACGGAAACAGTAACCTGAGAACATAAACAGGTCCTTCTGTGTTTGCTGAGCGAGTGTAGGGCAATCACAAGCGTTAGCTCCCAAAACATTAGCCAAAAGCGAAAGTGCTCGACTTGTTCACATCCACATAGGTCAATCCCCTGAAAAATCTCAACGCAACATTCTCGACATGCTACTCGTCTGAAGGAGCTGCTCGATATATTATTTTAATTCTTTTAAGTGATTAATTATTTCGTAATCCTGTGTCGTCACACAGTTACTATCGAAAGTATGTCAGAAATAAGCTACTCTACACATCTTACAAGTAACAAACCGTTATCTTATATCCGTATATTCTTGTGGAATTGCGCGTCCAATTTAGATAAAAAACCATTTATTTTTTCGAAATCGGCTGATCAAGAAACAAAATGCCATTATACTTTTTTGTTTGTGATGCTTCTATGAAGCACATATTAGAAGGAATACATTGACTTCGCTTCCACCCTATATATGTATATACTTTAACGAGAGTGAGAGTCCCATGTTAGTAGATTGTCATGTAAAAGAGCTCGTGTAAGACGAAATTCTGGCACATAGGCGGCGCTGATATCATCATGGCAGTTAACAAACAAAATTTAACAATGATAAATATATAAATTAAACGCACTTTTCGGGAAACTTACATCTTTAACGGAGACAATGTGACTTTGTCGTTGGTAGAGAACGTCGTATGAGTTTATCTTTAAGATCCTGCAAGTATCATTTCACTTTTCTTTCCAAATTTGAAAATTAGCCAGTGTGGTTCTCAACTTTTTTTTTTTTTTTTCTTTCGTGGTGCACTATAGAATGTAGCACTATGTAGATGGTGCGTAATCCTTCGTTTGTTTCACCGATCTTTTCTTCTTCAAACAGATCTAACACTTCAACTGAAATATGGTGAACTATCAGGTTTTGGATGTTAGCAAAGAAATACTCCCCAGTAATAGCAGTGGAAGCAATTAATATGTTCTTGTATTTTTTCACCAACAAGTTGTCAGCATAACAG
This sequence comes from Tenodera sinensis, assembly GCA_030765045.1. Lineage (NCBI taxonomy): Eukaryota > Metazoa > Arthropoda > Insecta > Mantodea > Mantidae > Tenodera > Tenodera sinensis. The sequence goes on from CM060969.1 coordinate 53,841,075, forward strand.
TTTGGGCACTGTACAACGTTTAAAAAAAAAAAAAAAGTGAGAGCGCGGGTGGGGGGGGGGGGGGGGGGGCGCGGGAAGGAAAAGAAAAAAAAAGAAAGGAAGAAAACGTAAGATGCTTCTCTCGGTTGAACAGAAAATACGTGTTTTATCTTCAATTCCAACACGAATTGAAATTTTGTGAAAGAATCGACAGACTCAAGCTTCCCATGGACTCAAACTTTTAAGGCGTAAAGCAATAAATAACCTTCAAATAAATTCTCGAATATTAGTATGTTTACAAAACGACAAAATCCGTCGGTTACTTCTATATCACGTATCTTCTAAAATGTTATTACAAGTTCACAGTATTCTTCTCATCCTTAACACAGTCTTTCAGTTTTTTATGATACTACAATTCCCAACTGTTTTCTTCTCGTAGCTCGTCTCAGTCCTCTAAGTGTCTTCCTTCACCCTCTTTCTCTGTCTCTCATACACTAACTACGACGATGCAATCAATTGACGCTCATTAAACCTTCTTTACGTGCACAACTAACACACTGACGGACTCGTGTCTGTAAGTGTAACTCTCTAACTGCCCTGATTGTCCCTTTGCCTCCTTACATGGAGGGGATGACGTCATACGGAGCTTTTGCGATCTCCAGAAACCTGCCGACGATAACGCAGCCAGAGCTTTCACGAAGGCTCCGGAGAAAACCGCTTTTGTGTACCCGTTTCTATTATTGTTAGTCATGTACACACAAACAGACGCGCCTTTGCCCGCTCACTGGTCCGGCATGTGATGCAAAGTAGCTTGGCTCCACCCTCCTTTGTTGTGCGCCGAGTCCAGCGACACAATCGTGTGTATTCTGTTTTTCTTTTTTAAAAACATAACTATTCAGTGAAGTTATTTCAATTACTTTTATAAGCAATATCGTATACCGTCGTAAGTATTGTGGCACAATTAGTTAATTTTGTGGCATATTGTTACATTCGTTGGTTTAGACTGCCTGCATGAGGCTACTCGGTGTAAACACACGCCGGTTTAAGGAGACGTGCAATATAAACTTGCCATTCACAGCAAAAGGATCAACAAGCGAACGTCCTCTGAAAGCGGGGAAATTCTAGTAATAGCTATGACGAGCTAACTGCTGATGAGAAGACTATCTCTCCTGGACAGGCTACGCCTTATTGTTCTTGGCGTCTCTACCTCGACATTGGCTTATACTCTGCAAATTGAACCACGCATAGGCACTACTTGAAGCAGATAACTTGTTATCCACAGTAACACTACTAACTTAATACCCCTCAGTATGTGACATTTTATTTTATTTACCTACAACCTTGGTAAGGAAAACATGTAAAGATTGTGTAAGAGTTCTTTTGTATCTCATTGTCTGGTATTTGAGACAGGCATTTATCAAGGAAGCACAAAATTACGGGACATTCTTCCCACTAGAAGTAGTTTAATGCGGACAAGTTTACCTTACCTCAATGTTTTTCAAAAATGGCCTACGATTCAAATTAAAGTGTAATGTGAAAGGTTCAAAAACAGTTATTTTGAAAGCTTATAGTAATGGAAAGTCATAAAATTGAAACTCAATGTTTGCAATATATGTGATTAAAATGAACAGTACAATGAAAATTAATTGCTGACATCAGCTAGTGCTGAATATATTCGTGTCTGTAATTATAGATTCCCACATCAAAGCGGTATATGGTAGATTCAGATAACACAATGTGCTCTGTTTATGGTCATTGTGTTCTCAGTTTTGGGGAGGAAAACATTTTTAATGTGCCTTTAATACCTCAATTCAGCAAACGAAATGAGTGTAACAATGGTCAGATGAGTCTGAGATACATTGAGTTAACAGTTCATATTGTAACGCCGAGCTCGCGGCGCACTACAAAGGACGGTCAGGGTCAAGCTACCTCACATCACATAACATGTATCAAAGGCGCTCAAGTTCAGGCTGCCTCGCGTGACTGTTTGTAAACAGTGACAATGAACGCGACACTACAAAGGGTTTTCGAAATTATTCGAGAAATGTCCGGCGGCCGGCGTATTTGTAGAAATTCTAGAAGAGTGAGGTTCGAGAAAACTCCGTGTTACGTTATCCTCGCTATATAAGGAGGTGAGGAAAGAGTAGTAGTTATTGACATGAGTATTCGCAGTATGAGTTTTTAGTTTGTGTGTGTCAGTTGTGTCTGTACAGTCGCGTCGAAAGGAAGATGCCGAAGCAATTAATGAGTATTGCGTCACTGTATAGTCAAAGTCAACTGATTGAGAGACAGAAAGAGTGAAAAAAGACAGAAAGCAGTGAGTCAGGGTTACGAGAAGAAAACATTGTGAGTTCAACATCACAAAGGACTGAAGAGTGTTAAAGGCGGAAATATAGGTTCTCCAAAACTTACACAAATAACAAGGAGTATGTCCGAAATGGTTCACTCAACAAAAATGTTTATTTGGATATAAATTGTGTTTTTTAGCGAGGTCTACATTTTTTGTATACTAAGATTTTTTCTATGTCTTACAATTTACGAGTTGTTCAAAAGTCATTTAGAGTAAACAGGACAACATGGGCTATAGTCAGAAAATTCAAAATGTACATTACATTTGTCCTAAAAAAGTCTTAAAACTTATGTCCTTTTAATCAAAAACCCTAGACCCTTTGCCAAGAAAATCAAGATGTTTGAAACATTTTCCATTTAAAGGGTAGTTTAGAGTAGAGGAGTTTTCTTCAAAATCTTCATGTCGCATCCTTGAAATACATTAAACCCAAACATCAACTTTGGTTTTTAACAGACTTTTCATTTTTGGGTTCTGCTGTCCACAGCCTGACATACATACAGACATACACACACGGAGCTTTTTTTAAAATGCTTTTTTTTTTTTTTTTTTTTTTTTTTTTTTTGGTGGGATTCAGGGGACCTAAAAGCATACGTAGTAGAGAAAGTAAAAATGAATGGCTAAGTCTGTAGCTAAGCGCAAAATTCGAGAAGGGCTGCAGGAAGGTTCTTATGAAGAGGAAAATTGGAGATATCCACGGAAAACTTAAACATCACATTATTTTTTTCCCATTCAAATTGAGAAACATGATTGTGTGTATGTATATAACCTGATCTCCTAAACCACTTGACCTTCACGCGAGGCGGCGCCGTGGCCGAGCGGTTAGCGCGCTCGCCTATCACCTAGGCGGCCCGGGTTCGATCCCAGGGACCCGCATGTGGTATTCATGGTGGACGAAGCGGCGTCAGGGCGGGTTTTCTCCGGGTACTCCGGTTTCCCCCGCCATCTCATTCCACCGGTACTCCATCTTCATTCCATGTATCATCAGTGTCACCGCCTGCGGTGCCGTAGTAGTAAAAGCGGGCGTTAAACACTACAAACCTTCACGCGAAACTCAGCATGTATATCTACGGAGAATATTTTGTACTATCCATTTTAGTATACAACGTAACATTTACATTTTTTTCTTTTACATGACATGTTGACAGTTCCTTCTCTACTCGACCTTCAACACACAATTTACACAATTTTCTATGATTGTAATAGAAATGCAACATATTAGATTGAAACCGTTTTCTCTAATCGCTTTTCTTTTACTAAACCGATCACATTTCTTTCTCTATTTGAGCTTTAACATATAATTCATCCATTTTTTATGGTTCAATTACAATGCTACGCATTACTTTCGTACGATTTTCTCTACAGACTTTTCTTTTACGTAGCACATTCACATCTCCTCTATCGCTCAACATACAATTCACACAATCTAAGCATTCTTTCATGACGGTTTTTATGCTATTCATTTTACCATGCAACATATTACATTCGCATAGTTTTCTCTACTCACGGTTGTTTTAGGTAACACATTCACGTATCTTTCTCTACTTACTCAACGCACAATTCATAGGTACGCCTTTCTATGATTAAAATGGGAATGCACTTTTCTCTGCTCCTTTTTCTTTCATGAAACAATCGGAGATAATCTTTCCTATTTTTTCTTTGGTTTTTTGTATTTGCTAATACTTACACTTTTTTCAAATACGAATACCTTATTCGTTTTTTTGACTCTTGACCTTGCAAACAGAACAAAATTTCAAAGGCACCGCATAGCAACCAGCTCTTAAAACATTTCACTATCCCTTAAAGCCTACTGTATTCCCATATTTCCGTTGCACCCACAAGAAAATTAGCAAAAGATACTTTCTGAAAGTGCTTATGTGGATTAAATGTAATAGATTGAGAGCTAAACATTTGCAAGAATGGTTTGTATAAGAGCGACTATAACTGTACATATATTTGGGAAAGAAATGTCAAAATCCGCGTATAGTGGAAGGAGGTAAATCTAAGCTCCCTCTTTCGCAAACGTTGGACACCGCTGAGTTAGTGAGTCCCTACAGTCCTAACAAAAGTTTCACCTTTTATTTTCGTGAATGAGACATCAAATGACCAATGACGTTATACTTAATGTGCTCATTTGTCAAGTGAGGATGTATGCTTCTCAGAAGCGCACAGAGGTGCAGCATCTTTCCTGGGCGTTCTTTCTCCAACTGTAAAGCCCCTAACACTGCAGATTAAGGGAACTATTGGGGTAGTTTGGTTTGGTTCTGACTACCCAAGCCCAGTTCATATTTTAACGCCTTTCCAGAACGGGACAAGCCTATTTAGATTCTGTCCGAATGTTCGTCGCATAGCAACTAGGCAAGGGGCAAGGACTGCATGCGGACCCATCCTCTATAACTTAATGTACTTGTTTATTGAGTGTTGGGAGTGGACGGAATGTTGATGTCCTGGCTACATATATACAAAAGCAACGCGTTACCCGGCACGAAAAGGACTTTTCAACAGGGAAACACATTGTGACTTGCAGGGGCAACAGACACAAGGAATGACCTACATCCGGATTCTCCAGCAAAGTAATTTTCGTCCACTGAATCCATTTAAAACAGTGAGATACGGAAAGCTTTGCGCTGTTAAAAATGACGCAGAAGCTTTCAAAAGCATTGAGTGGTTCATGCTGTATTGCAGATAAAATTAAGGATTCCTTTTTGCTTTCTCTAGGTGAATTATTATATTCCACCAAAAAGTTCCATGTCGAGATTTTAGGGATTCTACATGATGAGTGCAACAAATATGTCCACTATAATTATTGTCAATAAAGAACGGTATCGCCGAAAAAAAAATAATTTGTGTCAAATATTTGGAATATTTGAAACCATCCAGCTTCTTGACAAATTAATATAAATTAATTATTATTTCAGTAACTGTCGCCAATGCATTGTGTAAAAAATGCTGTAATATCTTTTTATTTAAACTTTAATGGACTTAGTCACAATTTAATGTTAACGTGAGTTTGCCAAATCTCTTTTTGCAGGTCATTTTAACATTACATTGTGACTAAATTCATTCGAAGTCAGGTACAAATTGCGTTACATCATTGAAATAATAAACTACTTATATCCATTCGTCAAAAAGGTAGATGCTTCCAAATATTTGTACACTATATTTTCTTTTTTGGCAAAACGGTTCTTTATTGACAATAAGTGTATTGGACATATTGTAGCACACATCATGTAGAATACCTGGTTAACGTTTGTCCAAAGGTACTTCCACCATATATGTTTAACTGTGAGCGAAAGGGAACGAGCTAATATTTACGAGTGCCGCAATGAAAATATTATACACGTGTTACAAACAACGTTTTATGCAATTTTAGCATTAAAATATATAAAAATAATAGCTGAGTGGAAAATTATGATGTATAAGAGATCAGAGGTGTATGACGTAATATGGTTGCTAGGCAGATGTTTCATTTGTTTCAGTACTGATAGAGGAAAATGGAAGTTAATGATAAACTACTGAAAATATGGATTGTAGGTACTTAGTTTGTCATTTTGAAGGAAACAAAGAGTGCTGAGAGGTTATTAATTCCGGAAAAATCAAAAGAAGTTTAAATATTTATTATTGTTGCTTTTGATTTTAAAACAAAAATGGGGATCCAGGATGTTTTACAGGCACATTGGAGAAAATTATGTTGTGGTGGTGATGACCTCATTATTTTCTGCTTGTTGCGATAATTACGTTGTTCATTTTAAAGCACGCATTTTATTGTTTTTGATTTTGTGAACTTAACTTTTTCCACTTATCCTTTGTTATTAGTTAGCATTTTAAAATAGATATTATTTTTTTCAAATAGAAATAAAGCTCATCCTTTCTCTCAGACTTTCAAAACCATCACATAACGGGCAGCTCTTAAGAGATTTGACACTCACCAAAGCCTACTGTATTCCCTTATTCCTGCTCTAAATCTATGCAAGGTGGAAGGGGAGTCACTATATTAATTTAAACCAACGGTAGATCTCGGTATTTGGAACACATTTTGTATTTTACGTTTTTGTCTCTGACCATTTCCTACGGAGATATTTTAGTTTTGTCAAAAACAAGCTGACAACATTGCAGATTGTATGGGTGTCACTTTTCTTAGCTCACTATATAAACAAACACCGTAACGGTGCAACTTGAGAACATAAGCCCACACCCTGTCTTGTCCTTCCGTGTTTACTGTACGAGTGTAGGCCAATCACAAGCATTAGCTTCCAAAACGTTACACGAAAGCGAAAGCGCCCGACCTGTTTACATCCACAAACCAGATCAATTCCCTGACCAACCTCAATGCAACGTTCTGGACTTACTTCACATCTGAAAGAGCTTCATGTCTTTTAATTAATTAGTTACTTCGAAACTTGTATGATGTCCCATAATTACTACCGAAGCTAAGTGAGAAAAAAGTTGCTCGACGCATCCCAAAGTAACAAACTGTTATGTTCGTAATTGTTGTGGAATTACGCATATAATTTGGATAAAAAAACATTTATGTTTTCAAAATCGGCTGATCAAAGAACAAAATGACTTTCGACTTTTTTTGTTTGTACTTCTATGAACGTAATGAATGTAATGACTTCCCTTCTACCTGTAATTTTTGTAGTTTGTCCTGTATGCGCTCTTAAACCGCTTGACCGATCACATCGAAGTTCAACATTATATATATTTTTCCATGGACGTTAGTATGAAAAACATTCACATGCTTTTCTCTACTCGCTTTACTTTTACTTATTAAATTCACATATCCTTCCCTACTCGCCCTTAAACATAGAATTCGTACAATTTTTCTACGACCAAAATAGAAACGCCAGATACTACATTCACACAGTTTTCTCTACCCACTTTTCGTTTAGAAACATCATCACATTTCTTTTTTTATTCCCCTCCAACAGAAAATTCATACAATTTTCTATGATTGAAATATAAATGCAACACATTATATTCACACGGGTTTCCCTGCTCTCTTTTCTTTATGAAACACAGCCACACTTCATTCTCTAGTCCCTCTTCAACAAAAAATTTATACAATAAGTATGAATTTGCAATGTAACACATTACATCCACAGTTATCTTTACTCAGGGCTATTTTACAAACCCATCACTTTCTCCACTGCCTCTTTCACAAGAGTTCATAAAACTTTCTATATCATTGATATAGAAATGTAATGTCTTACAGTCACGCATCTTTCTCTACTTGCTTGTCTTCCTGTGGTATTCGGGGTTATTCTACATGCTTTTGTATAATGCTTCCCCAGTGTTTTTATTTATTTGTTTTGTTCATTTTAGGTTTTTTATAGTATCCAAACTAGGCCTAAAAGTTATAAGGTCAAAATTGTCAAACTGCGGGTAACGCTATTTCAGTTTGTATGTAATAAAGCCATATCCCTAAATGTTTATAGAAGAATAAGAGATTTTAACAATTCTTTGTACAAGAATGAGTAGAGGAGGTCAAAAATATACTATCGTGATTTCACAGGAAATATGTGTTATGAGGTCCCCGAATTCAAAGAGAAAGCACTTTTTAAAAGATCCGCGTATGTGTCAGTGAACAGCATAACTCAAAAATAAAATGTCGTATATCAAGTTTGGTTTTGAAGTTCAGAATCTTCCAAGGAGGCACGAAAATACTTAACAAAATCTCCACATCTCAAACTAATTTTTACATTAAAAACATTAAACATGGAAAAACATTATAGTGACGCCGGCCGCGGTGGACAGCCTGGGAGCTAAGCTGCTTCACGTCACATACCAGGCCGGCGAGTTAACAAAGGTGCTCAAGATCAGGCTTCCTCACACCCCTCACGTGAGCAAACACATGACTAACAACAATGTGCGTGGCACATAACAAAGGATTACTGAAACATTCGATGAGTGCCCAGTAGCCGGCATGTTTCTAGAAGTTCGCGAGAGGTCCATGTTACACCAACCTCGCTATATCAGGAGACTAGCGAGTTAGGAGAGTTACTGTTACAGACATGAGTTGGTCAGTGTGTCAGTGAGTGTGAGACAGCTGTGCGTATATATGGTACTATCCTCATGAATGATACGTCGCATCGAAGCGAAGTCTTAATGAGTGTTGAGTGATTGTATCGTCCGAGTTAGCGTGTTAGAGACAGAGAAAGTGAAGAAATGCAGTGGAAGAACTGAGTCATTGTTTCGAAAAGAAAACAGTTGTGACTTCTAATATCACGAAAGGCTGTAGACTGTGTTAAAGTCAGTATAAGAGATTTTTATGCAAAAGTTTAAAAGGAAAATAGAGCGACAGAAACGTAACAGGTCTGGACTTTGTTGCTTTTCTTACACTGGTGTCAGGAGTGGGATTCCTCAATTTGCCGTTGTCTTATATCAAATTTGATTTTTTCAAAAAAGGCTACTAATTTTGATTAAAATGCATTTGATTTAAGATATTTACAAAATAAGCAAAATATATATCTTGAATTTTCTAGGGATAACCTGCGAAGGATTTGGAAAGAATTTTGCTGAATGATGTATTACTGACAAACCGCAGTCACGGTTTTAATTTTTAATAGTTTGTAATGCTGTCTCTTTCCTACTTTAATCCATTTTACTTTGTACTCCAGCACGAAGGAAGCCAGTAAACGGTATGGGAAGTTCTGTACAGAGCAACCGTGCGACGTAGAATTTCTGACATGGTACATTGCATTTTCAATGTAAATCTGCTGTTATAAGAACTCAGTACAAGTTGGAGTGTTAACCTAGTTAACCTAGAGAAACAAATAGAAATTATTTTAGTATATATTTCCTGGTAGACACGTTCAGTGGGAATAGAAAAGTGTGGTAGATTTCAACGATAGCCAAATCTTTTAAGATCTTTCACTATGTCACGATTTTGAAATTCATTCTCATAGAATATCCACCAGAGAAAAATATAAGGCTGGAGGATTGGAGAAAACTGTATGGAAAAGGTGAGGCAATAACTAGGAATGTATCGGAAGTGGTTAACTCTGCAAAAACTGACAAACTCTATGCTTTGACAAGATCTACATATTTTGTGCAGTAACATTCTATCTCTTACGTTTGGCAGTTATGCAAAGGTCATTCAAAAAATGCAAAACACAAATTTGATTTCTTATAAAAATATGTTTAAAATATAATATCTTCTCATCAGAATTATTATAGTTACTATTTAGGTAATCGAAAATTCTAAAGAACTTTCCATGCAAGAGTAGTATGGGGTGGGTGAAGCTTCTGTAATAACACCACGAGTGTATTTCATAAGAGGATAATTTTGCGCGAGACCCAAAAAAGTTATCCCACATATTAAAACCTCAAGCGTATTTGTTTAATTCATAGATGGGGAGAGCTGGCACATTGTGACACTTCCCTTACATGTAGTTTCAACCGCCTCCGATGCCTCACAGCGATTAGCTACTAGGCCACGCCTCCCGCTATTGTCTGTCTACCTCAGAGAACCGATCAGTCCTTCAAATTGTGTCAGCACGTGGAGGGGGTAGATACTCGATTGCACTACTACTTCCCCATGTCTGGTTTAGAGAGTTCCGCGAAGTAACTAACAAGTATTTTATTTAATAATATTTAAAAGTTAACAACTTGGAACATACAATAACATTCGTACATTTTAATTAACATTTATTTTCACATTTCGCCCTATAACTAATCCAGTAGTCTGAGGGAACAACGACAACAATAATTTTAGCGTTTAATCCAGAGAAATGAGGAGTTAGACATATGATTAATTCAAATAAATGAATTTGGGTTAGTAGGCTATTCATTAAAGGTAGATTTGCTCTATTTAAAATTACAGTTGTTAAAGATACAATATTCAAAGCTAAACAAAAACGGCTGCCTAATGCCCTCATGATATTAGCAATCTGTTCAGTTGGTCTTTCCGCTCGTGAGCTCCTTCGTTGCAAAACATCTGAAACTGATTCCATACTCATGACCTGCTCTTTTCCGTATTCTTTGACTTCCCCTCTTCAGCTAAAAATCAATATACGCAACAGAATATTCACTAAAGGTTTTGTATATCACTTGTGAATGGCCCACTAATTGTTTTTATTGCACATAAAACATGATGTTCAGAAACGTAAGAAAATGTTTAGGTTGATGAAACCGCAAGGAGAAGGTGATATAACCAAAGGGAAAATACCACCTCCAAGAGGAGATATTCCGGCACGAGTGGAATAATCTAAATAATCTTTGTGTCACATTCTATAAAGAGGTTGAGCTCAGTATCAAACATGGCACTTATACATACACACACAAACACACGCGCGCAAACACACACACATACACACACAAACGCGCGCGCGCGAACTTTTTTTTTTTTCTAAAATACTTTTTATTTGAGGCGGAGATTCAAGCAGTATCAAACGGTTTATTTCAGGTGATGAAATTTTGGTACCTAATTTTTGGGCGGAATGCAGTACCTTCTCTGCCTGAATAAGTAAATGAAGTAAAATAAAACCTCAAATTAAATCCAAATTTGTGTACACAGTGAAAGTGATAGCTCATGTTCTAAACGTTGGCTGCACCATAACAGAACCCTGCGTTATATTCCTCTGTGATCCACAACGATCTCTGGTGGTGATTCACACATTAAAAAAAAAAAAAAAAAAAAAAAAAACATTGTTATGCTAGCCGCGGGCAGGGGCGGCAACGGCAACACGGCAAAGGCTCGGGGTCGGACAGACTCACACCACAGGCGGTACGTACATCAAAGACACTCAAGGCCAAGTTGCTGCGCGCCATTGCCTGCGAACAGTCACAACAATCAGAGCAGCAATAGAAATGGTTTTCCAGATTATTCGAAAAGAGTCCGGCAACCAGTGTATTTGTAGAAGTTTGAGGAAGGTCCGATTTTATTGTAATGTTTAACGCCTGCTTTTACTACGGCACCGCAGACGGTGACACTGATGATACATGGAATGAAGATGGAGCACCGGAGGATTGAGATGGCGGGGGAAACCGGAGGAAACCCGCCCCAGCGCCGCTTCGTCCACCACGAATTCCACCTGTTGTTGCCTGGAATCGAACCCGAGCCGCTTTGGTGAGAAGCGAATGGTCTAACCACTCATCTGTTTCAGAGGCAGAAAAAGTGACGAAAGGAGTGAGTCAAGGTTACGAGAAGAAGACAGTTATGAGTTGCAGTATCACCAAAGACCGTAGACTGGGTTAACGTCAGCAAAAGAGAGCTGAGTTGTGTATTGGTTAGAACAAGATAAAAGGAGAAAAAGGTAACTGGACTGGGCTACGTTGGTGTCAGGAGTGGGACTTCTCAAATTGTCGTTTGTTACCATACTAATCACATTACAATATACACTTGTATGATGCTATGGAAATAATGTTTGAGTGCAGAATTTCAGGACAGCGCAACCTTTTGCCAGCCAGAGTTGATGGGATGCGCCAGACTTTAAATATGCCGTTCTGTTCAATGGGTACCATCCATTCTCGCTATCAGATGGAGGTTACATCGCGCTAACTCATTGCAGCCCCCTCTCACTTTTACGTGGGAGATAATCCCATTCTGGTGCACTCCCATCCATTTGCTAAATTGACTTGCCTTGGGAGCGGGACCATGGTTCATTCGACACCTGTCCTAGTCCCCGGTGTCATTAACATTTATAATACATCCCCAGCCAGCTTTGGATACCGCGGATTATGTAAAGTGACCCCACTCTTTGGCTTAAGAGGATGCTTGTGGTTTCTGACCCTCATCTGCTGCAATAAATAACAAGCTTCTGCCAGCAAGCTCAAGAACCTTTTCCCTTAACTATATTTTACATCATCGGTACTGTACCATATCTCTTCCTGCATTTTAATTAAATCACTTCTGATAATTTGAATCTGTAGAACATTTAGAAAGAGCTTGACAATATAATATAATCAGTATTTAGGTGCTCTGGTCAGGGGGGGGGGGGGCATGACGATTAGGGTACATGTCAAGAGTTAAACCAAGCTTTCTGAAACTACAGTTCATCTACCTAGTGATTATAGGAACATAAAATAAACGAAACAAATTTTGTGTTGTACTGACCTGACTTCATAAACTATTGCTACAAAAGCCTATTTTTCTACCTACCTCACGTTGAGCCAAGTAAACATTTGTAGAAATGGTTTCAGTATACCAGTTGGCCCAACTTATCCGTCTATGGAATAGGTTAAAAGAATTGCAGAATGCAGCAGGGCAATTCCTATGAGGGGGACGACAGTGACGTGAGCGAACTTCGTTCTGCTTATCAGCGAAGGCAAGCAGTTCCCATGTTGTACCAGGGGACAACCAAGCTATTCCCTGCAAAATAAAGGTCCTGTAAGTAATATGACAAATATTCTAAGATCTTCTCCGTTGTTTACACCGTTATTGCCTATTATTACGGACTACATACACTAGTTCAAGCCTGGGAGCTGCTTCTCTTCTCTGATCTTCCTTGAGAAGCAAAAAGATGTTCGTTCACGCCAATGCCCTCCGCTTCACAGGAATTGTGCCGCTGCGTTCTGCAATCATTTTAACCCACAAAGGGATGCATACTTATGCCAAAGACGGATGAATTGGGCTCACCTAGTACATTTCCTTGTAGACACAGTGGGAATGGTGTAATACAGCAAGACTTAAGTGACATTCAAGCACGTTGGCTGTGACATTCATTTTCTTTGCATAACCAGGTTAAAAGCAGAAGAAACAAACAAACAAACAAAAAAAATAAAAAAAAAATAAAAAAAAAACAGAAAGAAAGAAAGAAATAAGATTTTTCACTTCAGAAAAACATAAAAGCCGGAAATGGTTAACTCCAAAGTATACACATCTGACATAAAATATGTGCTTTAATGAGATGTAAAATCTTGTGTTGTAAGATTTTGTCTATCTTTTATGATTCATCAGCAATACAAAAGTCACTCAGAACGAAGAGAACTGCGCAGACTATTCCCAGAGAGGTCAATATGTACGTTTCATTTGTAATGAAATTATTTTAAACATAATCTTACATTAAACAAAAACATTAAAGCCATTTTTCAGTTAGTCAAAATTCAAGAAACATTTTCCACGTAAAGGGCGTTTCATATGGAGGGATGTTTTTGAGCATCTTAGCGTCGCATTCTTAGAAAATGGAAACTTTATACACCTAATTTGGCATTTATCCGACTTTTCTGTCGTTTAGTTATGCTGTTCACAAACACACACAAACATGCGTACGCAAATACACAAACACACGTACACATGCCTGGACTGTTTTCTAATATTTTGTATTTAGGGGACCTCAAAATGTTTCCTTGCAATGGAATATCGGTGTATACATTTTAAGAGAAAATCTAAGTGTTGTTGCCCTATGTGAAGTGAGGAAGTATACAAGTTTCCAAAAAAATTATTGTTTACAACTCCCTCTCAGACATTTACGAAAAGTGTTGAGGTGCATACCAGCGAAGGTTAAAGTGCATAGACATTAATGACCAGGATTCGAATTAATGGATGATGGGGGGATTTCCCCCTCTTATTAAATAGTTTATCCGGCTCATCGAACAAGAATTCCTTCCTTGCCAGGGAAGTACAAGTTATTTTTTCTTTTTACTGTATTTACTATTACAGCTCTTTGAAAACACAAGAAGACGCGGAATATTTTCGATGTATATTGTACATGGTACGAGTGTGAGCTGTGAATAAGCAAAAGTATCATCTCGCAAGTAAGCTAAACAATAAACAATTCTCAGGTTCATTGTTTGGATTGGCATTCTGAGTCACAGTTCCAATAATCCTGTACCACAAATGATGTTAGCTACTTGCAGTATTCAGTTCAGTTTCTTTCAACTCAGTGTTATATTGTTCGTCAGCATGGATAAATCTGTGTCAAGAAAGCCAAGAGTTACGGAACGTAATGACAGTTATGTATTCCAGTTCGAATCTCAGGCTTCAGCTTCAAGTAATATTAATATTTCAGCTTCTCAGGTAAAACTGCCCCATTGGAAGTGTCATGACTATTTAGTGTGAGTAAGTGCATTACACTCATCGGGGGATGTGTACACAGAACTATATAGCGTTTCACTCTTAGAAGACAGTATGGAGTTAAATGGGACATCTCTGTCTCTATCTAGCGCATACAAGTTGCCATTAGCCGCGTCCTTTTCTACCCTCGCTCTGTTGCCAGATTCCTAATAGCATGGTATAAATATTCATTTGTTATAAATTTCAGGTTTGAACACATTATCCTATGCAGAATTTTTTTCTCTATCAGGTTATATCCTTTTCAGAGTCATTATACATTTCTATAGGTCCAAATTTCTTCAGAAAACGTTTTTTTCAATAGAAGTCCGATATTTGCTGTTTCTACACTCATCACGCACTAACTAACAAACTAACTGCTAGAATGCATCTATATTTTTTTCTTAGGTAGAGTAAACTATGGTGCTACTACCTGCCTACTTTGAATTCTCTATGTTTACCCAGTTAAGTGTTACAATTTTTTAAATTAAATGTTTTCGGAAAATTTTATATATGTGCACTGCAAAAGTTACGCAGTGTGAAACTTTTTTGTTATTGAGTTTACATCAGGGAACCAGCGAGAACAAATGTTGAGGAAGGTTGGAGAAAGTTTTTAAAATAAACCAAAAGGCAGTAACCTCTTTCTTTTATCCAGTAAGGCAAACAAAAGGTATTCATCTATTCAGCGTCAGGCCTGGCACAGAAGATAGTATAAGGAGCAGCACTAACATTAGTTCGAAAGAAGCCGTGTGTGTAACTGTGAGCTGTTATTGCGTTATTTGTTTAATATTTTTGTAAATATTTGTAGTTATGGAGGGTGAAGCTAGGAAGGGACGATATATTGGTAAATAAAGAAGTAAGGAACACCAAATAATTATGAATGTGTTAGATTATTTTTTAAGTAAAATGCGTGTAAGTAAGGCGGTAAAAGAAACAGCTAAGGCTATCGGGTGTTCAGAAGCAGTAGTGTGTATGATTAAAAAGGAACTAATGAAAGGACCTCTAAGAACGCCATCGAAAAAGAAAGCAAAAAGCGCGGGACTACACAAAACGCTAGGTTAACGCAATATGATTGAATAGTGCAAGGTGGAGTGCGGCGAATTGCTCATTCTTTACCGTTTGCAAATATTCCACCCACGCTGAATATAATTTTGTCACAGTTCAACAGTGATGAGACCCTACCAAATTTCTCAAGGGCCACTCTGATTTGGGGTTCGAATATGAAAGAAAGGGTAACAAGTGCATATTAATAGAAAGAGACGATATCGATATCATCAGATGGCGACATAAATATCTAAAAGACGTAAAAGGTTTAGGGACCAGGGGAAATCAATTGTTTATACAGACGAGTCATTTGTAAATTTAGGTCATACAGTAACAAAGGCGTGGAGGGATACCAAAGTTAAAAGTGCCCGTCTCGTCAAGCAGCAATTGGACTAAGTACAGGACTCAGGCCACCTCGAGTCGCTCGCGGAGAAAGATTCGCAACTAGTACATGTTGCAACACTGCGCTCCATTTAACGTGTACTGTCTTTTAAGGGTGAGACGCGCTTTAGATTGAAAAATATGATCTGTTGCACTCACATGACTTTCTCTACTCTTGTACTAACCGTTCTCACAAACTCTTATTCCTATATCTTCTTCGTGCTAGTTGAGACAAACATTTGCAGAAATTATCTTATTGTTTATCTTCTTGTAGCCACAAGGAGAATATGGGAATACAGTAGGCTTTGAGAGATAGTCAAATATTTTAATTCTCTTCTCTTTGCATGGTTAACATATAAACAAATCTGATGTGCTGCACTCACATGCCTCTTTATACTCGTATACTAACTATTCTTACAAACTCTTATTCCTATATCTTCTTCGTGTTAGTTGAGATAAACATTTACAGAAATATCCTCGTAGATGCAAGAGGAATATGGGTTTACAGCAGGCTTTGAGTGGTAGTCGAATCTTTCTCTTTGCATAACATAAAAACATAACGATGTTCCGTTTGACAAAAGTATTTCTCCAAAACTCACCAAATAACAGAACATATCTCCGAAATGATTCACTCTACAAAAAATTTTATTAGGACATAAA
This sequence comes from Tenodera sinensis, assembly GCA_030765045.1. NCBI lineage: Eukaryota > Metazoa > Arthropoda > Insecta > Mantodea > Mantidae > Tenodera > Tenodera sinensis. The sequence goes on from CM060969.1 coordinate 53,857,478, forward strand.
TTGTGAGTTTTAGCAAGATCTAGATCTTTTGTGTAGTAAGACTTGGTCTATCTCTCAAGGTTTACCAGTTGTGCAAAAGTCCTCCAGAGTATATAGTTTATGGGCTATAACCAGAAAATTCAAGATATACATTCCATTTGTCATAAAAATATCTGAAACATATGGAATTTTAATCAAAATTGTTAGAGCCATTTTCATGAAAATCGAAATTTTCGAAAAAAAAATTTCATGTAAGGGGTAGTTTAGGGTGGAGGAGTTATCTTTAAAATCTTCATGTTGCATCCTTGAAATACATTAAATTTAAATACATACTTTGGTTTTCAACCGACTTTTCGTTTTTGATTTATGCTGTCCAGACACACAAACACGTATCCTTTTCTAAAAATGCTTCCTTCCTTTTTTTTTTTTTAATTCAGGGGGGCCTCCAAACATATATTTGTTGTGAAATTTCGGTATTGAATTTTTTGGGTGGAATACAATATTTCCTCTACCATACTATACGTAGAAGAGAAAGTAAAAATGGAAACAAAATCAAACTGTTTTGGGAGAGTTATATGCTCAGAAATACAAACTTAAAAACAGCAACAGATGTATTGTTGCTGCTACGTTTTAGGTATATAACACACCAATGCCACTGATATTGCTGCCATTATTGCTACAAATATACGCAAACTTAAGTTTGCCTCCCTCATCAGAAAGTCTGATTCGAACACTTTAACGACTGTTTCTTCGTGATCAACCTGGTTTCATCCGTCCAATGATAAGAAAGTCTGAAATTTACAGTTACTGCTGTATGTATTTTCAAGAAAATGCACATTGAAGACCAAAGTTATCATGTTGGTCTGGTTGGCTCAATTGGTTAGACGATCCCAAGGTTCCGGGATCAAATCTTGTCCAGATCGATAGTTTTAAGTGTGCTTAAAAACGACAGCTCCATGTTAGTCGATTTACTGGCATGTAAAAGAACTCCTGCGGGACGAAATCCCGGCACACCGGCGACGCTGATATGATCCTGGCAATTAACAGAGTCGTGAAACACCAAACTATTTTTATTGGAAATTTATCACCATCAAGTTCCTGAACTTTTCCAAGTTTGAAAGGATTTTGAGGATCCTCGTGAGCAGTGCAATTATTAACCTGACTACCTCTCGCCGCAGTTCGAGTGCTTGTTGAGGGAGGGACAGCTCTTACATCTCTCCAGACATGGTTTCCTACATCCTCAGTGTCAGTCTCTCTTCCCATCGATCAGTCCCAAGAAATATCCTCGGATGTCATGCGTCTGTTTGGTAAGCGCTGTGTGATAATTAGGGTTCGGAGTTTTAGGTGCTAAAAGCTTGGGAAATAGGTACTGATGTCTAATATCAAAAATATGTGCGAAAACAAGTAAAATATTTTATAAAGACCTGAATAGCTGAGTTAATATAACTTACATGGTATTCACCAAGCATTCCTCGTGGAAGTACTGAGGTACAGTGTAGAACTACATGCTTCCGTAATTTCTCAATCCCGAACGACTGACGATTATCACGAAGAATTGACATTTAATTTCGAACTTTCACAACCTAATTGTTGTGACCCTAGGACTTACAAGCCAGTGCCTAGGGTCAAATGCCTGTCAGGGAGCACAGGACCGGGCAGAGTGAAGACCTGGAAGCGAGGGACAGCTCAGCTGAGTGTTTTTTGACGAAGTCTACAGTGTTTGTATCATAATATTTGGTCTATCTCCTACGGCCTGACAGTTATGCAGAAGTGATCAAAAGTAAACAGGGCTACATGGACTATAGCTTGAAAGTTCGAAATATACATTTCATTTGCCATAAAAATATATTGAACATATGGCGTTTTAATAACACACACACCTTTTTCTAAAAATGCTTTTTAGAAAGTAGTTAACAGTAATAGCTTAAAAATCTATCCCTGAAATCTGTCCCCTAAGCCCTGCATAGGTCTGAATACGCCACTACCTTGCAGAGGTATACCAAGATGTTATACAGCTAAAGGAGACACCTCTGGAACTGCAATCTATATCAGGAGTCTCCAAACTTTCCAGCCTTAGGGCCATATTGATTACTCGAGAAAGTTCCGAGGGCCAGAACTGTTACAATTTTATCTGTCATTATCTGTAATTTCAGACTAGTTAAATTGTGTATTATTGTTACAACCGTGACATTTGACGACATCTAGTTGTCAAAAGCGGAAATAGGTAGTGGTAGAACGCTCTTTCGCTAACAGATGGTGCTAGTAGTACTTTCGAGAACGTTCTGGTGTATTCCACTCACTTCGAGATGGCTAGCAGTCGACAGCGAGATCCCCCAGTCCGCCCCAGTCAGTCTGCCTCAGTCTGCCTTGGAAAGGTGTTGGGAAGGCAGAAACTATTGTGAAATAAAGTACACCTAGTGTGTAACCCCGTTTAAAAGACATTTTCGAACAGACCAACGCCCATACTTAACAGTATTTTGATTTGACTTGTTTTTGTGTGTGATTTATTAGAATGAAAATGAAGAGAGAAGTAGATAGGTAGGTTTTTTTTTTATTTTTATTTTTTTTTTTTTTTTTATACACTTGCAAAATTACAATTTGTTCAATAGTTGAACAATAAGTAACAATGATAACATATTACTTTTACAAACTATGGCCCATTGGCCATAAATTTGCTTATAATTTGGGTGCAAATCTGTACTGCAATTCCAAGACTTGGTTTCTCTGTAGTCGGCTTGTGCTGCTGCTGTTGTCAAGTAGATTTATTGCCAGTGTATTGGGATGACTCTAGAGACGCTTTTGGTAGGACAGGCTGTATGCTGCGATTTCCTGTTTGATTGTTGGGAGTTTAAAATCATTGTAGATGTACTTATTACCGATGTACCAGGGGATCTTACCAATGGTTCGCAGAGTTTTGGATTGAAAATGTTCTAGTATTTCAATGTTTGAGTTGCTTGCTGCACACCATAGTTGAATTCCATATGTCCAAATTGGTTTCAGTATAGTTTTGTAGATGATTAGTTTGCTTGTCACTGAGAGTTGTGATTTAGGTCCAAGAAGCCAGTGCATTATGGAATATTTTAAGTTTAGCTGTTTGCGTTTCGTGCATATGTGCTTTTTCCAGGTGAGTCGTCTGTCAATGTACGTCCCTAGATATTTCACGTCTTGTGCTTCTGGAATAATCTGATTGTTAAGAGTAACAGGTGGACATGACTGTTTACGCAGTGTAAATGTTACGCGGTGACTTTTAGATTCATTAACTTTAACTCTCCACTTCTTAAGCCAGATTTCGATGTCAGAAAGATGGTCTTGTACAATTTGGGAAGCAGTAGTAGGATCTTCATGAGCTGACAGAATGGCTGTATCATCTGCAAAAGTTGCTATAGTTGTGTTTTCTTTTGTTGGTAGGTCAGCAGTATACAATATGTATAGAATTGGTCCTAGTACACTTCCTTGTGGTATGCCTGACTTAATAGGATGAAGTTCTGTAAGGCTATCTTGGAATTTTACTTGAAAATATCTATTTTCTATATAAGATTTTAATAACACATAAAAATGATGTGGCAAAGATTTCTTCAGCTTAAACTTTAGTCCAGTATGCCAAACTTTATCATATGCCTGACTAACATCAAGAAATACTCCTGAGCAGTACTGTCGTCGTTCAAATGCGTGGTTAATAACTTCAGTTATTCGATATATTTGTTTAATTGTGGAGTGTTGGGGTTGGAATCCAAACTGGAAGCTGGGAATCAGTGAAGACAAGTGAGGTTTCAGTTTAATGAGAAGTAACTTCTCAAATAATTTAGAAAGCACTGGGAGCAAACTAATTGGTTGGTAAGATTTTACTTCATGTGGAGGTTTTCCTGGCTATGATCTGTGTTATTTTCCAAGCTTCAGGGAAGTAACCAGTCCTTAATATAGCATTAAACATACAATTTATGAATATGACTGCTTTAAATGGTAGCTCATGAAGCATTCGTCCAGTGATGACATATCCTGGGGTCTCTTTTGCATTTAACTGGCTTATAACTGTTCTTGTCTCTCTATATAATATAGGCGGAATTGGAAGTTCTATTTGAAATGCAGTATATATATGTTCCTTAATCTCATCTTCGTCTTTTTTCTGGATGCACGTAGGAAAGGGTTGAAATACTGAAGAAAGATGTTCGGCAAATGGGTCCGCCTTTTCTTGACTACTTCTTGCCCAAGTGCCATTATTTTTTTGAAGTGGGGGTATCGACCCCGTTGGTTGTTTCAACTTTTTTGTGGCCTTCCAGAGCGAATAATCTGTAGCTTCTGTAGGAGTTAAATTTCTCAAGTATTCCTGGATATTCTGATTTTTAAAATCCTGTATCAGTCGTTTCAGCTCTTGTGAAGATCTGCTAAATAAATTTTTATCGCTGGGATACCTTTTATTTTGCCAGTTTCTTCTTAGTTGTCCACGTTCTTTTATTTTTTCGCGAATAATCTGTGGATATTTATTAACAGTTAAGGAATTATTATGGTTCAATTCTGGAGTAGCCTTCAACACAGCAGAATGAATTAGCGTGGTAAAGTTGGCTACGTGTTCTTCTATTTCTTCAGATGTTTTAAGGCTAACGTTTAGGGTTATGTTATCCTCTATGATTTGTTTAAAGTGATCCCAGTCAGTGTATCTGTTACTCAGAGTGAATGGTCGTTGTTTCAAAGCTACAGTGGTGCTCAACATCATTACTATAAGAGAATGGTCGGAAGACAGGTCGAAGCATGACTATTGCCACATAATCTGGTGAAATTCCCTTTGTTATAAAGAAGTCTAAAGGATCCGGTATTTTGTTTCTATCCGACGACCAGTATGTTGGTTCTCCAGTTGATAAGGTCTGTAAACTATTGTTTGCTATTGCAAAATAGAGCTGTTGGCCTCTGGTGGAGGTTAAACGAGATCCCCAAAAATGTATTCTTTGCATTCCAGTCACCGCCTGCTATGAATTTATTGCCTAGAGTCTCAAAAACGCAGATAGGTAGTGAATGTAGAACATTCAAAGATCAATGGAACTATCAGTATTTCGTGATTGAGTCCTGTAATAAGGTGCTGTGTTTGATTCGCAATGAAACCATAGCCGTTTTAAAAGAAAGAATATAACATTAAACTTCATTATGAAACGAAACATTTGCAAAATTACTCAAAATATACATGAAGTTTGCGGACAGAAAAATTTGAAACTTTGAAGCGCAGATTGAAATCGCAGCAATCCTTCTTCTTAACGAAAGTCAACAGTGAACAAGAGGCTGCAATTCGTGCTAACTTTCGTGTGACTCTTGAAATCGCAAGACGTGGAAAACCATTCGCCGATGGAGAAATGATTAAAGAATGCGTAATTGCAGCAGCCGAAAAAATGTGTCACGAACAGGTAAATTTATTTAAAACTGTCAGTTTGTCAGCAAACACCATGACTCGGAGGGCACAAGACATCGCAGAAAATATATTATCGTTTCAACTGTGTGACAAAAATGGACATCTTGAGTAATTTTCTCGAGCCTTGGATGAGTCAACGGATGTGACCGATACTACTTAGGTGTTGATTTTTATTCGAGGAGCAGATAAAAGTTATGCAGTGTATGAAGTACTCACGGCGCGACTGCTGGGGAAGATAATTTCAAGGGGGTTGAAAATGCCATTAATACTAAAAACCTTCGATAGAAAAAGTTGAAATCTATGACAACTAAAGGCAGCAAAAACATGTGTGGTAAAAATAAAGGAGTGATTGCACTTATGTCAAAGGCTGTAGAAAATGACGATGGTTCATAACCATTAGTCTTACATTGTATCATTCATCAGTCCTTGTGCGGAAAATGTTTGAATATATCTGAAGTTATAAAACCAGTCATATCAGTTGTTAATTTCATGAGATCCACTGGGCTGAATCACTGACAATTCCGCGAGTTTATTCAAGAGATTGGAGAAAATGACTTACCACATCATACTGCCATACGCTGGCTTAGTTGCGGAAAAATCCTTCAGCGCTTTTTTGAACTACGAACAGAGATGAAATTTTTTGAATGAAAAGCATTGCCCTCTTACTGAATTACAAAATAGCGAATGGCTGTGGAAGTTAGCATTCTGTGTTGATTTGGCAAAACATATGAAAGAATTGAATTTAAGATTGCAAGGAGAAAACCATCTTCTCCCTGATTTATACACTAATATCAAATCATTTCGGCAGAAAATAATACTGTTTCAATCACAGTTGCGGAAAAAAATGTTTCAAACATTTTAAAACGTGTGAAATATTCAGCCACACTACTGAGACTGAGCTTCCTGTCCATTTTGCAATTGAAGATAAATTTTGATACCCGTTTCTCAGGCTTTGATGACATTGTGAATGCAATTAAGATTTTTCAAAATCCTTTTGATACTGACATTGAAACCCTAGCCCTGGAACTTCAAATGGAAATTATTGATTTACAGTGCAGTGATATAATTAAAAGCAAATACCAAAACTCATCTTTGTTGGAATTTTATGTCTTCCACTGCTACAATTTAACAACTTGCATAAATTTGCTCGTGGGCTGTTTTCTATTTTGGTTACGACTTACTTGTGTGAGAAAACATTCTCCAAAAGGAAGTACACAAAGAATGTTTACAGATCTAAGTTAACCGATGATCATCTTAAATCTCTCTTTATAATTGGTACAAGTAAAATTGGTTCACAACTGCAAAATATTGTAAGTGGTAAATCGCAGTTACATAAATCTCATTAGCATTTTTCAGAAAGGGACACCCCGCAGTTTCATTCGCGTTAATTTAGCTTTTCCGTCCCTGAGGGATTTTTAGGATAAAAATAATGTGTGATATTAAGGATATATATGTACATTCCAAACTTCGGTTTACATACATATACGATACTCTTTACCCCAACGTAACTACCGAGGGTGAAACAGCGGAATGTTCACTAATGTTAACGAGATTCATTTTAATTATCTGTTAGTCATAATATTTAAAATTAATTGACTGATTATTATACCTGTCACAAAGCTTTACCTAGCAAGTAAATAAAACAGACTAAATAAAACAAACCAATACTAAGGTTTTTTTCAATCTAACTTGTCACAGCAACAGAATTATTGTAACCAAATATTATAAATAAATATTATTGTATTATTATTATTATTATTATTATTATTATTATTATTATTATTATTATTATTATTATTATTATTATTATTATTATTATTATTATTATTATTATTATTATTATTATTATTATTATTATTATTATTATTATTATGTGCGTTAATATTTACGTTGATTTGTAATAATATGCAACTGACTCAAATAATATTGTGAGAATTTATTTTGTAATTAATTGATACATTAAAATTAAATCAACCTTCAGGTTGATTACAGAACATGATTGTCTGGCAAAACATTTAAACAGAATTGGGATATATTCTTCACCACTCTATCCTCTATGTGATCTGCAAGAGGAAATGGATCGAGACCACCTTCAAATATGCCCGGCCACATCTAATGCCCCAACCATCAGTGAAAAATATTGGAGAGCAAGAGGATTAATGACTTCATTGTCAGAAATACAGCATTAGCTAACAACAACAAATTAAATAAATACGTAAATTTGTGATTCATCACAAAGTTAACTTAAAAAAACAATAACAAACCATAAGCAGTCGCGGGCTGGATTGAAGACACTGGCGGGCCGGATTCGGCCCGCGGGCCGTTGTTTGGAGTCCCCGGATCTATTTCAATCTTTTATGGCTATAACCCCCAGGAGGGAAGGAATCATAGGAGACTACAGACAGGCCACAATACTAGGGGAAATCCCTAAGAGCTTCAGACTCGAAGACCCATGGAGCTGCCTAGAGAGGGCGATGAACGACCGCTCCACCAAACAGCGTCTACTACTGTCCTCGAGGTGTAGAGGAAAATCGGGTAATATGGAATACCCAAGTTATTGCTTATTTGGTACTGATATCCAAAGGTGTCTGCTAGAAAAAAATAAGAGGTAACCTTCAGAGCTCTGCAAGCAATCTCGCCCAATTTGTGCCACATGACTAATGTAAATGATTATGTCATTTCTATTATCTGAAATGCTTTTCAGGTATATTTTAAAATATTTATGAAATATATTTGAGTACATATTATAGATGTAAAGTACTATCATGATTATAACAAAGGCTAAAACGTTAATGTCGCACAGATCTTTCGTTTTTATTCTACTTTATTTGCGTGTGGTGATACTGTTCCAATATGGCGCGGCGGATAGTGTGGACTACTGTTTAGCCCATAGTGTCCTACATTTGTACCGAGTATTACATAATACCTGCAATGTTTCTGAGGGATAAAATTTAAAACTTTAGAACTTTTTATAATGCATTTAAGCTTTTCTCTCAATAAATACCAAACGTCCCGGTAATGTGGAGACGAAAAGAAACCTGTGGGATATGGATCAGATGTCAGCAGCTATCAAGACAGAAAGGGAAAAGAGGATGGGGTTCTATTTGGATTTGTCATATATCTGAATGGGTTTAGATACAAACCTACACGAAATGGTTCGAACACTTCATACGTGTTATCAAACCCACAACAGAATCTGCAGTTCTATTACTTGATGGATGGTCATACTAGTCATAAGGGACATGGTCAGGGAGAATTTTGTGGTTTGAACCTGTTTCCAGCCCCACAGTACATGCAAACTGCAGCCCCTCGATAAGACTTTCATGGGACCATTGAAGTCTTACTATAGCGATTTCTACAAATAAATTTTTCAATGCGAAATAAAGCCACTACTATTATGTGAGAAAATGTTTTAGCAACAAATAAGTAAGCTCTCGCTCCGAAAAGTTATTAATTGGGAAATTTATGTAGCATTTCATATTACCACTACTATTCCATTTTACAGGCAATAAACAATAGGACATTTCTTATCGAAAATTAATAAGAAATGCTAATTTTTTGTTCAAAGTAAATTATAAGAAGTTTCCAAAAGTGTTCAGTTTATTCATTAAGAAAATATGTAGTTAGTCAAATTCTAATACTATTACTTCAAATATGGCAGAAATAAAAACTGGTTTTCTATAATACCCGAACTTCCTCTACCCGTTCCTTTGAGCAAGCATCCGTGCCACCTGTCCGGCACCGCTATGCTTCACGAAACCTAGAAGCACACCTGAAGCATGAGAAGCATATGAATGAAACGAAATGATGGAAAGAAAATCGTGGTACTTGAAAAACTACCTATCGGTCAGGGAAAATCACAAAAACCCTAAGTTGTAGAGGGTGGTCTACAAGAATTGAACATGTTACCTTTTGAATTAGAGCTTAACAAGTTTCTGTGGAGCAATCTCGCTCGAAGGAGTATCTTGCAAGTTTTTCTCTGCATCCATTTTGTGAAAGCTACATATGACATAGATATTATTGATACCTTATAAATTATTCTTTCACATAACTCGATATAAATGATTTAATCTTCCAAGCACACATGGCATATGTAATGTAAACTTAAATCGCTCCTGTAATGTCGTAATATGGAAAGAATAAGGACTCAGATGTTTGAAGCTTCTACTTTTAGATAATCGATACAAACATTCCCTTGGGATGGTCGGGAAGAATGGGAACTTGGATGTCAGGATTCCAAAAAGAGAGACCTGTCTAGCTGTGAGAAAATAGGAAACGAATTACCGTTGTGTATCGGCATTTCCCTCTCTTTTCAATAAGAAAGCGCTTAAAGGTGCATTACTCTTACCTTTAAACTTGAATCTGGTAGTGTGCACTGTGTGTCTTAATTATAGAAATTTGAAAGTGTAATTTAAAGCTAAACCAAGTCGAAATTCGAATAAATAATGAATTTATTTTAGAACGATACGAGACATTTCTTCTTCAAAGATTTTCCTCCTTTTGTAGGACTTACACTCCTACCAAGCGGGATGGGTCAGGCGGTAACGTCCGTGGCCCGCATTGGGGAGGTCAAGGGTTCGATGCCCGCGGTCGAACTTTCTGTCCTTGGGTTTTTTTCGAGGGTTTTCTCCGGTCACTCAGGAGAATGCTGGGAAGGATATTTATCTTACATCCACCGAATCCATCTCATTTTATTTAATCCATTTCACTCTCTCTCTTCCTCTCCCCCTCTCTCTCCCTCTCTCTGCCCCTCTCTCTCTCTCTCTGCCTATTCTGTCTTTCCAGGTTGTAAGTGCTAGCAGGGCGACCCGTAGGATGCTCTGCTGTGGAGCATGTGCCATGGAAATACAGTGGTTGAGTGAGGGGAGACACTGTGGTCGGCTGGCCACCCGACAGGTGGACTGATTTAACACCCGGACCTGACTAGGTGGTGTGCTCTGCGGCGATCTGGAACTCAGTCGGGCTGAAGATCTGCCTGGGATCCACCGTAGTAGTTCTGTCTATGATGCCTTCTCACCATCTGTAGGATACTTTCATATCATCCTTCCTCCCGAGGTCTGTAGCACAATAAGCCACCGCCTGACGCGCCGGAATACCCTCCGTGACAGACAAGACAAGACAAGACAAGACAAGGACTTACAATTCCAAGTACAAAGGAGGCAATACCTTGGGTCAGGAACAAGTTAAGTTTGGATCATAACATATCCAGGATGGTAATCAGTTCAATGCCTGGTATGGTGGTGAAGAATAAGGAAATGATATGTAGTGATGAAAGGGATGGTAGGAAAACTCGCGGATCAAATTATTATCCTACCTAAGCTTTTGTCTAGCTACCGAAGCAAACAGCGAAAAGATACTTCGATCATGTTGGTGGCCTCAGGAGTTTAAACCAGGTAGGGCTGCCAGATTATTTTACCGAAACGTAGGAAGCAGTGGTAAAAATGGAAGGCATTTAACAAAAATGTAGTACACAATGTAGGATATTGTCGGTCTATGCAAACATAGTGTAAATTTATAACTTAAATGCTACTTATATTCCCATAGGCATCTACACTCATAGTTTCTAAAAATCCTGAAGCATATAGTGTTAAGTGTGATCATAAACAGTCAAGTACTTCTTTGAAGACGTAATCTTGCGCAAAACGTCTGGCGTATCCGAAATATAACCAAGAAATTCCACACAACTGCAATTTTTAAAATTGTACTTCACTAAAACAATATCTCCAATTGAATCAATAGATAATTTCTTACTTTTATCTGTCCGCTGTGCTCTAATTAGCAAAAATACCTTTTCAGCACCAGCATTGTGTTGTTATTCCTCCAGAGAATACCCACCATTTACCTAGGAGTGCCCATACTGCGTTGCTAACTTCTTGTTCAATGCTACTATGCATGAGTATACTCCTTGACTGTATCATGTGTAGGCATGTTTGCATAGCGAGTTACAGTTGCGGCTAGTAACGAATTTATTCATTTCTGTTGTCGCAGTTGCCGGTTCATTTTCTAACGACTGCTGCTTGTTTCTGAAAATTTAGGCCATTTCAAAAATTTCAAATATTTCCCCCGAAAATTTGACAAAGGGCTAAAATCACCATAGTGTATTTTTATATAACGTTGTCTACTTTATTCCTTTATCCGTTTACTGATTCAAAATTTTAATCATATTGTAACAAAATCTCACTTCCGGTTACCTTTCCAGTCTTTATTTGCTTTACTTACACTGGCAAACTGTCTTCAAATAATAAGTATAACACAAATGCAATTTCCAAAATGACTCTTTATGCACAAATAACATCAAAAACGTAATGCACAACTAAACAATTTATCTATTTGCACACATAAGCTAACTCAAACCTGCTTGGCAATGTAGCAACCATAGAATAACAACGGAACAATCTATGTCCAAGCTTCGAGAATTCCCCGTCACACGGCGCTTTTCATAGCCATCTCTATTTATGTTACATAACGTGCTTTGCCCTTCTAGGCCGGCAGCCAACAGACGGCAGCCTTATTAAATGTCCTGGTTATTCCTACTTATTTTATTTTAGTGCTTATTACAACTTTTGTTTTATGGCCCATATCTTGTGTCACAGAATTCCATACTTTACGATATAGTTCAGACTTTGGCTTGTTTAATCTATCAAAAGGCTTCACATAGTCTATAAATGTGTATCTCTTATATTATAATAGTTATCTTCAGTGTCAATATACATCCACTGTTGTTCGTCCTAAGCTAAATTCCCTCTGGTCTTCAATTATAATTGTTTCCGCAATTGGTTTTTAAAGTTAAAACCTCCCAGAGTTTAAAACACAAACTCCTTCCTTTACTATGTTTACAAATGTCCGATCTCCTTTCTTAAAAATTGACTATAAGACCTATGTTTACCAGAAATCCGAAATTGTAGACTTCTACAACAAATTTAGAAAACGTAAAATTCTTAATTTAAAAATGATTCCTCCGTTTTTAATAGCACACTATTAACTCCATCTATTTCAGCTGCCTTTCAATGTTTTGTTGTTTTTAACGCTTCCTCGAACAGTCTAAAATTAGAACACCTACCAGTTTTCTACCTTCGTATACTCAAAGTTTTGTCGCACCACAGCTTTTTTATGTTTCTCCACTATCTTCTATATTTAGATGTTTTATTGCCTTATTAACTACTTTTACTCTCCAGGAATGGCTTTTTCTATACCCACAATATCGCTGCTTGATCAACGAAAGTATATGGTTCACAACCGCCGATAATGGTAACGATAACCAGAACGAGAAAGTTGAAATACATGTATTAAATTGGGAGTGTGCAGGACGGTTTCCTGGTCCTCAGGAACAGGGAGGAAGACTTGGCCAAATATTAATTTTGCTTTCCCCAAACAGGCCACGGGATGCTAGATTCTTAATGTGCGCATTATACTTTTCCTCTTCTTTACCTGATTACCCTCCCCTTATGTAAAACTTACACCCCCTAGGACTTACAAGTCAGTGCCTAGGGTCAGACGCATGTCGGGTAGGACAGGAACCTATGGACCGGACAGAGTGAAGACCTGGAAGCGGGTGATAAGTGAAGCTCCAGGTATGCGAGTGAAGAAGAGGATGACATAAAATGTAGGCGAAATCAGTGTTTGGGAATATGATAATGGAGCAATTGGTGGAATGAGTGGTGGGGGAAATATGAGAACCGGGGGAAAACCCAACCTGAGGCCGCTTCTTCCACCACGAATATCACATGCGAACAAACCGGTGGTAGGCGAACTCTCTAACCGCTCGGCCATAGCGTCGCCTTTGTACTACACTTTTCACCGTAGAAATTATTCAAGGCAGCGTGCCATGAAACAGTCACTAGAACTCTTTCTAACACAAGCTGGAAAATATAGCATTGGCCAATTAGAAATAAATGAATTCCCAATGCACGATATCGACCTCCACTTTCTATCGATAAGTTGAACGATACTGTAGCTTGCCGTTCTCGTTGCAGGACAGAACCAAAATATTCAGTCTAGCCTCCTTTTCCGTTGCCGTTATCGCTATGGTTACCCTTGCTGGGTGGTTGTGAACTAGCTTTAAACGCCACGTATGTCACAGTATTTATCGTTATACGAAGCCTTGACCATTTCATTGGTTGCTTTAGGCCACAGTGCAAGGATGTACCACTCTTTTGCTAAATAATCTTAACCAACAACCAAAAGAAAGGATACAAAATGGAATAGAAACGAAATACATGTTTATACTTTCGACTGTATTGGCTAACAGAGAAACAGGTAGTGAGTGCATTCAGTTTGCTATGCAGACCTCTTTATCATGATTTGTAGGCATACCCTATCGGCTGAAGTTGGACACGCTTGAAGGGCTTAAAATCTAAGCGGAAAACTTGATGAAGATTTTCAGAGGATGCAAATTCAAGTTTGAATGACATTCATTAAATACATAGCAAGGCGGAAGTTTATAAGAAAAAAGGTAAACAGAGGTGTATTTTCACGTGATCTCTATACTTGCTGCATATGGCAAAAATAAGTGAGTAAATAAATACAGTAAATAAATAAAGTAGCATATTTTCCCTCTAACTCATACTATATAGTTGATTAAAATTAGCTTTAGTGACCTATTGCTCATCATAGGAACATAACAGGAGTATAGACAAGAATGTAGCACAATTTTATTGCCATACTGTGTATTGTCATATTCATGTAAAACATATAAATCTCTAGTTTCTAAATATGATTAGTCGATTATAACAAAAGTATTTTATTTAATCATAGAGGTCCTTAATCTCTCAAATGTGTCATAATTATAAATCACTATATGCAAGCATGTAATATATTCCTCTAGTTCTACTTAATATTGCTGCTTCCATTTGGCTTCGATTGTTAGCGATTTTAAGCACTTACATAATACGAATTTTCCTCGCCAGCATACATATATGATAAGTTCTGCGTGTGTGATTCTAATTATGTATCACAGGATCTTTTCAGAAAAAAAGCAAAGGCATCTACCTTCCCCCTTTTCCCCGTTATTGCTGCGTCATCAAGCCAGCACACTCTGGGATAGGTAAGGAGAAGAACGCTTCTCAAGAGACTCCAGGAAATGATATAGAACCAGCCGAAAGTTTTATTTGGCGCAGTTTGTACAGTCAGAGAGAGATAGAGAGAGAGAGAGAGAGAGAGAGAGAGAGAGAGAAAGACAGGCAGAGGCATGAGAGGGAGACAGAGAGAGGGGGGCAGGCACCCGAGTGTGAAAGTGACTCGTGTACTATTTTCACAATGTGATCTAAAAAGTACCATGTTATGAGGTAAAATTAGCAAGGTTATTTGGTGGAAGACTACCTCTACAAGAAAGCATGGCAAGTGCTGGACAAGTAGCCCACATTTTGCATCAAATGTTACAGCCCCTTATCTGGCACCTCGCAGTGTTTGTATTCCAGAGATGTGCACAGCCTGGGTACAGCCAAGCATGCAAGTGCGGAATAATTGCTGCTAAATCCGCAGAACAAATAGCTCCAATTTGAACAATACATTAACTGCTGCAACAGACGGATATTGTTCATCTATCAGTCTGATACAGGCCCTCAGGTGTCTTTATGTCTGAATAGCAACCTGGAAGACCAGCTATTGGCTCTCACAATTCGTCTTCTGCTTTGGCACTATCTCTGTCGTGTGCTTGTTGGAGTGTCACGTAAGCACCTTAGAAGAGAAAGGGGCTCCAGCATTGTTATATTTACTAATGGTAATAGAGTCCATGGAAGGTAGAGATAGAGAAGAGAATGGAGGAAACACGTTGAAATCCGGTAGGTTTACAATAGTCTAGCTCAGAGATGCAACCAAGATCGCTAGAGAAATTGTGTACAGTTAAGAACAATAATACTCCTGCTGTACAGAAATATAGTGGGTTTTTCTGGCCCCTGATAACGAATTTCGAATGTGATTACTACGCTTCTGTGTGTACAGCAAGATTAAGTGTTTGTGAGATAAACGAACCAGCTACTCTGCTGCCTTCATATCAGTAGGCCGTGTGTGGCTCTCATTATGCCTAAGCAAATTGAACCACATTGGAAAGACCACATTACTGCCCTTTCTGACCCATAGTATATTCTGCTACTATTGAAACATGAAAGAAGCGAAAGTTTGTTGTGTCAAAGTACGGGATGAGCTCAATGTTGAGTAGAAAGGGAAGGGGTCGCATGGGATTAATTCCAAATGTACGAAAGCAGGCTATCCACGACCTGCTCATAGGCGCCCTCCAGCGGTGATAAGAAAGATCAAGGCATTTCTGGCAGTAATACACTTACGCAACGGACCATTGCAAAGAAACTGGGAATATCCCTCCAAACAATTAATACAATTATAAACTGTTATAAATATTGAGAAACATCACAAAGGTTTTGTAACCTCACATTTCAGAACGTCGCATCAACAGCAGGAAGCTCTATGAGAAACACCTGGCAGGAGAAAAATGGAAATTTGTGGTTACATTTGATGAGGCATATATGTACTTTAGTGAATGCAACAAACCCCGTGCAATTTACTGCCGACCAAGTGGTGGAAAGAGCTTCAATAATGGTATGCAGAATACAGAGGAAGTTTCTCAAAGGGATTTACAGTCATCGCTGTAAACCACTACAATAGTAAACTAATAATTCATAGAGTTTCTAAAAAGACCAAAGTCAATTCCAGGTATTACCACCATGAGTTTGTCACCCCAATTTACTACACTGAAATTAGGGCTCTCTACGGAGAGACCAAACAAAGTTTAGATGCACCGAGTTAAGACGTCCAGTCACACTACTGTTTCCATTGCCGCATTCTAGCAAAGAATGAAGCACGAAACAACTCTGTTCAGTAACATCTCAGTAAAATCTTCTGATGCCTCTGTGATTTTTGCGGCTTTGGATTCTGAAAAGGGCTTGGAAAGTAGGCGACCTCAAACAATTGATGGTCTTTGAAAAGCCTGTAAACTTCTGGAAATGACTGCACTATGCAAGAGCCTTCTACAATAAAAGTCGATGTTCAGAGTGATTGGTCGAATGAAGGACAACAAATAGGGCATGACCGGTGTAAGAAACATCGGATTCGCAAGGTAGGAACAAATCAATGTTGACCCGCCGGCTGCTAGCGAGAGATTGTCCGCCAGCTCAGAGTTCAGAGTTATTTATTAGAGAGTGTTGGCCTGGTGCCGGTATATGCGGCCCGACTTACAGGCTTTAATTTACATGGATTATACACTTAGGTCTATTTACAATTATATATATTTACAGCGGTTTCTCAGAAACCCATACAGTGACCCGCTTTGGGTCACCGAGAACAGTTCCCTTAGGTATTGTTTTCGTTTTGTTCACTTTCAATGTTTTTGTTTTTATCTTATCATCTTTGTACACTTTACTTTCACACATGCACTCCCGCAATCACTCTGGGGCATATCATGAGATATGCCCCCTCACATACATACGCCCATACACACAATTATATATACATATACACTAGCACACGTGCACTCACACATACACACGCACACGCATACACACGCACAGTGGGCACTCGAGACTAACCGTTCCACATGTACATGTTTGCTGGGCACGCCAAGTTATGCGTCCCAGCATATCGAACACTCGCTATTTACACTAAGTACACTTCCGCTGTTTTCCTGACGGGCAGGTTGTAGTTCCTGACTAGTTCCCTGAGGTGCAGGCCTCTGAGGTAGCGTGTGTGTGGCCTGGAGCCTGTGGTTGCACAGGCGCACATCAGTCGGTGAGCCGAGCGACGTCTAAAACATTTTTATTCGTGCATGTTTAGGATGCTTCGGCTCACCTTTGCCAATGTTGGCAATCACTTAGTTGTCCACCAGCACAGGGCAGGCGGTCATATTTATAGACTCGGCATGCGAACAAGTTCGCTCCGCCTGCTGCAGCTCCATAGGCCGCAGTTTCCAGCAGCCAGAAAATCAAAGACCAGATGATGGAGGAGTAGCAAAAGGCAGTCGAGATAGAGAAACTGCAAAGAGAAGTCGAAAATCTCAAGGGTGAGATCGCCTACTACCAAAACGGCTGGCAAACTGGACGGGGAATCCATGCGGTGCGCCAAATTCGCGCAGGATCTCGGGTTCTGCTACAAAGAGCCTGCCCTAAGAAAGCAGCGCCTCGTCATCCTCAGCGAGGGATGGCGTAATGTCCCTGTGCGTCATAAACGCCACAGAGGAACCGGGCAGGAAAACGATTCAGATAGGTAGCGCCCCAGCCAGCAGCGCTCAAAAAGAGCGCCCAAACAGAAAACGCCACCACATCCCCTCACCACGAGGAATACTTACGCACTGCTGAGTGCAGAATAACAAGAAGAGAATCCGAGGACCAGGGGATGGAGAAACTGCAACCGACAACAGTCCCCCATCCAAGAAACCCCTTCCCAAAACTACCTCCCACCAAAACAACAAAGTCAACTACACAGGAAAAAAAGAAAAAAAAAAAAACCATAGCCACCCAAATCCACTCCCACTTCCATCCCAACAACAGCAAACAACTCAACAACAACGCCAATAGAAAATCAGAAACCACCATGGATCGTAGTTCCAGATGCAAAATAGACAGTTAAGGTCCTCTGCTTACTGCGAGGCTCTTTGCGAGCTCAGGTTAGTGTTGATAGGACCACCGAAAACCAAAAATTGCTGCAAGAATGAGAGTTGTGCCAAATGATGGTCACCATGGAGGTCCTAAAATCCAACCAGAATATCACAAAATGTTCTAACGGGCAGCAGATAGGGCACACTTTAAGAAATTGCAAAAGGACCTCCCGGTATGTCCTTTTTGTGACCTTCACCGCCTGGCTGACTGCTAAAAAAGGGCGAAACAGGGCATTGTACCCCACTGTGGAAACTGGGGAATTGCATCCTGCCAGCTAGAGCGAATGTAAGACGTTCCGAAACGAACGTAATCGCCGTCAACTGGTAACCATAGAGCTCCGCAAGGGCCAAGACCCATGATATACCCGACCTGGTCAAACGAGGCATCTCCTTAGCGGGAGCTGCCGCAGGGCAAAAGGCACCACTGCCAATAGAGAATGATCCTCCTCCACAGCCCCAACAGTGCCCACCGGTGACCTGGGCGGTTTAAAACACATCTTCCAACTATTTAAGGACTTCAAGCTACCCGCACTCTTAACAAAGCTGCAGGCTTTTCTTGTCAAATTCAAACGCTGCAGCAGCAATATGGAGAAAATTGAAACCACCACACGTCTCTTCTCAACCCTCTTAGAGTAGATGGTCTGTGTAAGGGGAGATGTAACTTTAACTTACGAGATCCTGTGGAATGCAGACATCATCTATAGGCAGCAACACGAACTTAAAAACTACCTAACAAAATTGACGTCGCACTCATCTGGGAAACAAAATTAAAACAAGAGCACACTTTTAAGCTCCAGGGATAACAAAGTTTTTGGAACGACAGAAATGGCAGACGGGGGAGGGACTGCTATTTTGCTCAGAAACACAATTGCTCATGCAAAACTGCCCATACTGACTGCACGACTCTTAAGGCCCGTGTCAATAACAAAACGATGCTGATAACACTTTATCGGCCCCCTAACTCCCCAGATTTCACACAAAATCTCGAACAAATCCTCACTTTAGAAGACCACGTTATAATTGCAGCAGATTTCAATGCCCGGCACCCCTGGTGGTTTTCTCGCCGGACAAACGCGGTCGGAAATTTCCTGGTTGAACATATAACAGAGAATCATGACATTGAAGTACATCTTTTGCCACAGATGCGGGAACTTTGGCCCTGAGATTTTGGACCTCGTACTCACAAAAAACGTGACACTCTCAAATAACTGCACTGTGTATCACAGCTTGGACTCCGACCACTTCCTTGCATTTCGACATACCGGGTGCCATTACGACCGGTCCTCAGGCCCCCGGAAGAGGACCGACGCCATCTGGGATAGGTTTACCATGAAAATGCACAGGATGGTACAACCCAAGCTGTCATACTATAGCGAGGCAAACATGGAGGTCGTCATTGAAAACGTTACTGCCTCGCTACTTATGGCCAAGAGAAATGCTACTATATATACAACAAGACCACCCACTTTTTGGACGTACCCCGAGGTAGAAAAACTCATTGCGCGGAGACGACGCTGAAGGAGTCCCAGGAGTGAGTGCGAGTCGCCTGGGTTAACCCAGGCGGATGGTAAGGTGGCCACGGTACCTATCCGTTTAGTTACGGATTTACCCGTGAGGTGGTATAGGTTTGTCTAGTTTTACAAGCTTTAGTGTTATGTCTCTAATGATGCAGGTTAGCTTCCTGTGTTGCCATTGGCGGTGGGATGTGTCAGATCTTGGAGGTCTAGCCATACAAGCGACCATCATTGGAACCGTCGAGCAATGCAGTGCCAGTGACAGGAAACCAAGAGGAATATGTGAAGGGTGTGGTGGTGCCAAGTGTGAAATACATTTGGCGGATTGGGTAAGAAGGGATAGCGTTAGTTACCAGCCAAGGGCGCCCTTGGGCAAGCGGTAGCTCTGTCGCCGTCTAGGTAGGCGATGGTCGTATTGCCCCAGGGTGTTAACCAACTGGTTTGGGTGAGGTGTGAGTTTGGCATACAATGTGCGAGTCCGCACGATGTCCACAATGTATATGTCGGAATCAGTGTGAAGGATGTGTGATGGAAATCTACGGTCGGTATCGTAGATCATCCTAAGTGCCCATTTCTGCACGGCCTGCAGCCTGCGGATGGTGGAACGAGCCACCGTACTCCACACCTCGCACCCGTACAGAATCAGGGGCGGGACGATTGCACGGTACAAGCGTAGTTTCAGGTGAGTAGGCATGGTTGAGTGGAGTATGTGATATAGCTGTCTCAGGGCGCCATGTCCCAGACCGACCTTTGCCCTGACATATGGAGTGAAGGTTAGACCACGGTCAAGTAGTACCCCCAGGTATTTGGCGGAGTTAACCCATGCGATTCTTCTCCGCCGCAGTGCCAGGGATACACCCGGCCGCCAGTTTTGAACTTTGCCCAATGGAAGAGTCTGACTCTTCTGCGGGCTAATGGCCATTCTCCACTGTTCACTCCACCTGCCGATGGCGTCGAGCTGTCGCTGTAGTGGAGGGAAGCAGTACCGAACATTTTTGTTCTGTGCCAGTATGAGGACGTTGTCTGCATACTGACACGTAACAGTATGCGGTTCCACAAGTAGATCAGACATGTAGGCAGCAATGAGCAACGGTGATAGCACGCTACCTTCCGGAACTCCAGCCGCTATGCGCCTGACCGAGGACAACTTCCCCTCCTCCCGTACGCGCAAAGAGCGATCCCGAAGGAAGCCAGCAATCAGGGTGAGGTAGGGGGGAGGGATATCTGCTTCTCAGAGTTTATACAACAACCCCGGTGCCATGTGGTTGCAAAGGCTTTTTCTACATCCAAAAGCACTGCGACTGTTTTGAAGTTTTCCTGGAAACCCAGGGTAACCTTCTCAATCAGCCGCAGCAGCTGTTGTGTAGTGGATTGTCCATGACGAAAACCGAAGTGATGATCCGGGATGAGTTGCCTTTCCTCGAAGAGAGGAACAGGCGGGATAGGAATAATCGTTCAAAACTTTTTTAAACGATGGGTAGCAAGCTGATGGAGCGGTAGTTTGAAGAGAAAACCGGGTCCTTGCCGGGCTTTAAAATGCAGACCATCCTCGCCTCCTTCCAACAGGTTGGAAAGTGGCGAAGCTGCAGATTTGCGTTATAAATCCTCGTCAGGTGGACTACGTCCTTTCGGGTAAGGTGCTGGAGCATGGGCGCTATGACGCCATCATGCCCAGGGGATTTACAAGGTTTTAACCTTTTGATTTCGGAAGCCACCTGTCTTGGGGTGACCAAGGGAATATGGATCTCTGCGCGTGGCGGCGGAGGTGCCTCGTAGAGGTAATCCACCGTCGCGTCCACGAGTTTAGTAAAGTCTTCGTCCTGGACATCTTCCCGGGGTTCGAATTGGGACCCTAGATGGTCTGCGAAAGCCGTGGCGTTCTCTTGGGGCTCAAAAGAGAGTCTCCCTCGAGTGCCATGTAGAGGATGCTGATGAGTGTTTTTGTCCTTTCTAAGGGACCTGATTATCCGCCATGGGTGCTTCTCTGTAAGATATACGTTTGCCATCCATTTTTCTGAGGCTATTTTGCGGTGTATTCACAACAGACGTCGTGCGAGGGACTTGAACCGCTGGTAGACTGCCGGTATCCTGGGATGGCGGAAACGGTGCCAGAGCCTGCGGACAGTTGCTTTGACTTTAATCAACTGTCTGAGTTCAATGAGGATGGCTCGAGGGTTAGGTATGAAATTTGAATTTTTATAGGTATGAAATCAATACTTTACACGCATAAGGTGTTTATGAACTACCACACAAGGTTGCAGCACACTCTGTTTCACAGTTTTTGGGGAATTAATTACTCAATTTATTCAGAATGCGGAAGTGCCTTAATATTCAAAATACTCCATGCACATCTAAAACCAGGATATCACAAATATCTTATTATGTTACAAACTGTAATTTCTCGAAAACACCATTGATCTCTGGCATAAATAAAAAATAATTACTTACTTTGATGCTAACTGAAAAGATGTACCCTTTGTGTGTGTTTCATTTTTTAAAGCTAAGATTTTATAACGAAAGACTGAAGTTGAAGTCATATAAATGGAGCACATGCTGGAAAATCCTAGGAGCATGGCACAAACTTTAATGTGCATGGAGCAAATAGTGTTTTAGGAAATGCAAAGCAGAGAAACACCAATTTCTCTCCACACATGCATCATGATCACGAATCAGATTTCCTATTTGTCACACCTTCTCTCTTTTGTCTAGTAGTCTCTCTCCTTAGATAACAGCTTAAACACTTATTTCCGCTGAATTTGGTTACTTAAAGGGACTTTTTGGTCCATATTTTGTTCAAATAATGCCGAAAATTTAAGCAGAAAATAAGCTTTTAAATGTAGCGCACTGCCAACCGGTGACCAAATGTTTGCGGAACGTTTCCATATACGAGATTAACCTAAAAATCATCAATTTTATAATTGTTTGGTCATTTTTAGTACCAGATTTCCTTAACCTTCCTCATCGCCTCGTATAATTTGGTCTGTTATGTTGTAAATTGTTCTCGGCGCAAGAGAAGAAAACTAGACAATTAAGAACAGAACAATCTGATGTGTTGTATTCACCTGACCTTCTCTACTCTTGCACAAACTCTTCTAGGAAACTCTTATTATTCTTCTTAATATTAGTCTCGTCGAACATTTGCATAAATGATCTAACTTTCTTATAGCTGCAAGGGGAATATGGGAAGAATACAGTAGGCTGTGAGCGATAGTCAAATATTTTAAAGCTGGTCGCTATATGAAGGGCTTGAGATTCCACTCCCTTTGCACGGCGAAGATATAAAAAAATGAATACCGACCTTCCATTAGAAAAAGGTATAAGTATCAAAAACTCGCAAAGATAACAACGAATATCTCCGAAATGGTTCATTCCACAAAAGAATTGATCGGGACATAAATTGTATGCTCGAGATCTACATTTCTGTGTGCCAAGATTTGGTCTAGCTCTTACAGTTTACCCGCTAAGCAAAAGTCATCAAGAGTAAATGGGACTAGATGGGCTATAACCAGAACATTTAAAGTATACCTTTGATTTGCCATCAAATATCTTCAATATATGGAATATTAATCAAAATCGTTACAGCGATTTTCAAAAAATAAAAGTTTCGAAAACTTTTCATGTAAACGGTAGATTAGGGTGGAGGAATTTTCTTCAAAATCTTCGTCTAGCATCCTTTAAAGACACTAAAGTTAAATACCAACTTTGGTTTTGTTATGCTGTTCACACTCACACACACACACACACACACACACACACACACCAACACGCAGATCATTTTTCCAAAAATGCTTCTTTTTCTTATTCAGGGAGCCCCAAAATACATATTTAGGATGAAATATCGTACTACACTTAGAGTTAGCAAGAAGTTATGGGTGCACAGTTTTTCATATACTGCTATGTGGCTAGTACCAGAAAAATATTCGATATTATGCATTTATAAATTACATGCGGCTTATCACCCGTGAAGCCATATAGGAGTTTTGGCTTTACCCTCCGCCCCCCCCCCCCTAGAATGAAGGAAGCGTCATCTATATTTTAATTCAGCAAAGTTATTGGTACTAACAATCCTCAGAATTGTCCTTCTCCAAAAACTTTCCACTGTGTTTCATAGTTTATGGTTTCCTTAATACTAAAATGACAATATTTTTACTTTCTCCGTTACATTTAGTAAGTAAAGGAAGTAGTATATTCCACTCAAAAATTCGATGTCGAGATTTCACCGACACTTTTTTAGGAAAAGCTCCCTTGTTTTTGTAACACTAAAATCACAATAGTGCTTTCTCTACTACGTATATTAAGTAGGGGAGGTAATGTATTCCACCCAAAAGTCGATGTCAAGAGTGCACCAGAAATATATGTTTTGAGGCCCCCTGAATAAAAAAAAACCACTTTTACAAAAACGTCCGTATGTGTATGTGTGTATTGTGTGTGTATTTTGTATGTGTGTTTGTGTGTGTGTCTCTCTGTGTGTGTGTGTGTGTGTGTGTGTGTGTGTGTGTGTGTGTGTGTGTGTGTGTGTGTGTGTGTGTGTCAATCTGCAGGCAGCATAACTGAAATTTGAAAACTCGGTTATGAACCAAAGTTGGTATTTGTGTTTAACATTTTTAGGAATGCGACACGAAGGTTTTGAAGAAAATTCCTCTGCCCTTAACTATCCTTTACATAGAAAATTATTCGAAAATGTTTATTTTTTCGGAATGGCCCTAACAATTTTGATTAAAATGCCACATATGCTATAGCCCATGTAGTCCTTATTCCTGTTTCCTCTGGATGACTTTTGCATAACTGGTAAACCGTAAGAGATGGAACAAATCTTACAATACAAAAATGCACATATTGCTAAAACACAATTTATGACCAACTGAACTTTTTTGTTCGTGGAGTGAACCATTTTGGAGATATTCCTTGTCATTTGTGTCAAAATGAACATTATGGTTCATATTTTTTTGTTAGCCGTGCAATTTGAAAGCTTTAAAATATTTGACTATCACTCAAAGCCTACTGTATTCCCATGTTTCCCTTGCATTTACAGGTAAAGTAGCAATAAGATAACTTCTGCAAATGTTTATCTCTACCAGCACGAAAAACATATATGAATAATGGTCTGTAAGAATGGTTGTTACAAGAGTAGAGGAAGTCATGTGAATGCAACACATCAGAGTTTTACTTTTATCCTAAAAAGTAGGTGTTGCAAATTTAGTCGTAATCACTGCAACGTTGTAGGACCCTATTAAGCAGATACATACATGGACTTTTACACATACACGCACAGAGAGAGAGAGAGAGAGAGAGAGAGAGCGATTCAGTTTAAATGAAGCATTTACATGAAGCAGTTAGCGTACATGGAGTTGTAAATCTACCGTAGGCTACCGCAGAGTATCGAAGTGTAAACTGCGGTAGTACGAGTAGAAATTATCAGATAAGAACCACCCACATTACCTGTACGTTAGGTGTGTTGCATACATATCGGGTGTTACGTCATATCAATCGCCTTATTTACATTTTTTATTGTTTTACAAGATTCCTCTAGAAACGTAAGCGTTGAACCTTCAACCTTCTCGAAACTGAGAGAGGGCTTATAGATGCTACTGATGCTACTAAAATACTACCGGTAATCCTACGTCTTGTAACATGTATTGTACCAAAATCCTGAGTTTTGTTGGATCTCAACTATAGGGATGCACATATATACTGTTAACATACTCTTTGCGTTTTCCTCTGCTATAATCAGCTTCCTTCACAGAACTCCCGGAGCAATGTATGTATACCTGTAGCTAGCTCTTGTTCCAAAACGTCTTCAATGGCTTCTTTGCACAGGGTCCCTGAAGCAATCAGGAACGAGGGAGAAGGGGGGTTGACGCTCTGGGGACGCTTCTCATGAGGACGGGCAGGTGGCCTTGGCGGTGGCACTTGTCTGCCAACTGTGAAAACTGCAACTGGCGGAAAGAAATCGATTCTTCCTATTCCTTCTCGCATTGCGAGGCGACAATCTCGAAAGGTAAGGTAGTATTTACCAATTCGGATAAAAGTTCTTTTACCTTCATCTTAGATTGAATTTACATATAATGCTAATTGTTATTATAACAGTATTCATCATGATCATTATCATCAGTCGGTCAGGGTGGCTGAGAAGACTAGACGCTGGCCTATTGATCCTAAGGTTGCGGGTTCAAATCCGGCCCAGAACGATGGTTTTTAAGTGTGCATAAAGCGACAGCTCCATGTCAGTAGGTTTACTGGCATATAAAAAAATCTCCTACGGGACGTAATTCCGGCACACCGGTGACATTGATATGATCCTGGCAGTTGATAGCGTCGTTAAACAACAAAAAAATTTGTTTTAATATCGTCATCGTTTAACTTCTAAAGACTATGCAAATTAAGCACTTGTTGAGTCCATCTTGTCTCCGGTTTCCAATGTTTCTTTTTCCTGTTGATTTGTAGTCCGATAGCAGATCTGGAATGTGGTATTCTTCACATATGTAGTCAAATTTATTAATATTATTTGCTACACAGTCATTTTAATATATGGAACATTGCGAATAAATAGTTAAAGTTAGTTACTTCTTCTATCAATTTTCCTTCTAAAATAACTTAAGCTCTGATTGTTTTGGAATGCAAGAACTTTTGTTTTGGCTGTAGAGATCTTTAATGCATACCGTTTACTTAGATTATTTAATTGGTATATGGCTTTTGGTAAATTTTCCTCACAGCCACAAATTAGAACTTAGTCATCTGCAAATAAAGTTGAACGGTATTCTTTTTGCATGCAAATAAAACTGCTACTTGCGTCCTTAGCATTAAAAAAGGTTTGAAAATTTCCCAAACAACAGTACTCCGCAGTAACGTGCGACGCTCTAAGTCGGGAGATTCCAGATTCAGTACCAGTCCTACTCTGACCTTGGAATTTTCGTTGTTTTCCCTGATCACTGGACAAATACTGGGGCATTTCTCATATACCACGGCTTCCATTCATCATTTCTCTTTCATACAGTTTCGTTCTCATGTTTCGGGGTGCTTCTAGTTTATTGACAATGCTACACAAGTGACATGGATTGCTTAATCAAAGGAATGGTGAATAGGACATTGACAGACACTAACCAAGACCTGCGACACTTTGTCAACTCAATGGCGGTACATGTGTATTACCATAAACTGTGCAATACTGAATACTTCCATGACCCAGAAGAAACTCGTTTGTACAAGCTGTGTAGTGAAAAATACAATCGATACCATGTAATCATATGTCAAAACCGGGGATCGTCCATTGTGCACTTCTGTACCCAAGCTTGTTAAAATTGTACACGACTTGTGTGCTGTATCTTTATTAGTTATGATTAATAAAGAATTTACTAAACATCCATTCAGATGATTATAAAGTGACAATGAAATATGAGGTAGTAAAATAACAATCCAGTAATTTACACTCCAGTTATGATTAATAAAGAATTTACTAAACATCCATTCAGATGATTATAAAGTGACAATGAAATATGAGGTAGTAAAATAACAATCCAGTAATTTACACTCTTAGTGGAGGAACACTTTGTAACGGATTAATTGGTGGGAGCACGAACGGCCGTTCGAAGAGCCAAAAGAGAGGGTGGCCGGCAAAAGATGGAACAGCTTGAAATGACGTCAGAGACAAAAGCCGGTTGCCTGTGGGATTCTACTGCGTGGTGAGTGTGTAGTAAGGAGTCTACCGTGAGATGTGACAAGGTGTGGGTCAGCCCTCAGCAAGGGGAAGTAGAACCCGGGCACCATTGTAACTGGTTGGCACGGCGATCAGCCGTGGTGAATGCAGGACATGCGCATAAGCCTAATCCTGCTAGTTACATGTAATTCAACTTGGTGAATGTGGTTCCTTTGGGAAAGGAGCGGTATGGACTTCTGAGGTGATTGTGCCAGTTAAGGCTGGTAAGAGACGTCGCCTATGTGGAAAGGAGGCTTCGATGAGTGGCTGTGAAACCAGAGGACACAGTTGTACACTGTCGACCGGGGCGTGGCTATTCCAGGCTGAAAGTTCTCCGTACATCCTATATCTTCGAGTGCCCACATAGGGATGAGTATCAGTTTAATTAATAATACTTTGTAGGAGTGGGAAAACTCCAGAGGGACAGTTAATAAAGGGGGATTGCTCTGTATGAGGCCCTTAATCAGTTAACCGGAGAGCAACTCGGTATAGGTGGAGATTGTCACAGACTGTAAGCAGGATTTCCAGTTAGATAGTATTTTCTCCGTAATTTTCTTGATTTCAAATATAGGAAAAGTTCTTGTTTTCATCTAAAAATTTTCATGTTAAGATTTAACAGAGTCCATTATCAAATTTGTTGTTTCATTTTAATATTTATAGGTTACTATGTAACGGAATCCATTTTTAAATTTATTGTTGTCTTTAATAATTGCTTGTTAATGCTTACACACTGTTCATTATAATAAATGTTATGTTATGTTGTAGTTTGTTGTGCTACTTGGCAGTATCCTGTCACGATCCTGCGGAATACGTTATTAAGGAAAGGGAAAGGGAAAGGTAGTAGGTGTAAGTAAAACGCCAAAAGGAGGCGTAACAACTTTAAGAAACACTTACAAACATCAAATTGAAACATCATCTAAACTAGGGCAGCTTTTGTGGAATGTAAAGATGAAATTGCGACGATTCACTAACAGTGAAACGAGTTCAATTGAATGCATGCTCACAAAAATAGTTTAACTATCAAAACTGAATAAAATTAGTTATATGCTGCCATCTGTTGGATAACATCCAAGTTCGTTACTGCATAAAGGGTTGCTGTTAAGCTGTTAGATAACCTCTAAGAATTTAGAGAACTATTTACTTTTCTACGCTCTCAAAGGAAAGAGGTCTTCCCCTAATCAATCAATCAACCGAATCACTGATGTTTCTTAATGTGACCACCAGTCAGAATTTGCCAGCAACGTTAATTCAACCACAGACAGTTCCAGCAATGGAATGGTTCTTGGAGTGTGGAACTCTTAGGGACTTCCGCGCGTCTCTGTGGCCTACGAAGATTCCTTTACTTCTACCCCTCCTCTTGGGGAGTGCAAATCATAATCGGTCTATGTAGGCCTCAGTGCACCAGGTGTCCTCCTCCGTTGCATAACCTACACCGTATGTGTAATTTTATCCCGATTGGTCAAAGTAAGGGTAAGTATGTGCCGAAACGTTCGGTGGTAATATTTTTAGACGTTATATGTTTCCTATGATTTTCACAAAGTCCTAAGGCTTCAGTGAATGACCAAGTTTCTGGTTATATCGAAGGTATGCAAGTTGTCGAGGGAGTAATCGTTAAGAACCCTTAACTTGTGAGGTACTCATTATTGGTACATAGTTTGCGAGGCGAGGTGTATCAGACCACTTTACTTTATTTTTTCCTGAGATTTACAAATGTCTCAGCTCTGCTGTCCTGATTAGAAATGATATTGGGTGGTATAAATAAAAGCAAGCAATAGCTTTTTCTCACTAATTCGGAGCAAGAGGTTGGTTATCTAGTGATAAACAGTAACTGTAAAATGCTACATAACTCTGTGCATGAAAGATTTATACAACTTGTATTAATTGAACTAAAACTAATCTGATGTGTTGCACTCACATGACTTTCTTTACTCTCGTACTAACCATTCTTACAGACTCTTATTCTTCTATGTTTTCGTGTTACTTGAGGTAAACATTTGTACAAATTATCTTATTGCTTATTTCCTTGTAGGTGCAAGGGGAATATGGGAATACAGCAGGCTTTGAGCGATAGTAAAATCTTTTAAACCTTTGAAATTTCGTTTACTCTGCACGGTCTAGATGTCAAAAAGTGAATAACGACCTTCTATTTGAGAAAAGTTAAAGTATTGTGAAACTCACACAAATAACAAGGAATATCTCAAAAGTGGTTCACTCCTCAAAAAATGCATTTCGACTTAAACTTGAGTGTTTTAACGAGATCTACATTTTTTGTGTAGTAAGATTTGGTCTCTGTTACGGTTCACCAATTAGGCAAAAGTAATCATCAGATTTCAGCGGAAATGTTTTCAGGCCCCGTGAATACAAAAAACGCATTTTTAAAAAATGCCCGTGTGTGTGTGTGTGTGTGTGTGTGTGTGTGTGTGTGACTGTGTGTTTGTGTGTTTGTGTGTTTGTGTGTGTGTGTGTGTGTGTGTGTGTGTGTGTTTGGGGATGTGTTTGTCAGCCTGTGAGCTGCATAACTCAAAAACGAAAAGTCGTTAAAAACTACAGCTGGTATTTAACTTTAATATATTTCAGGGATGCGATTCGAAGATTTTGAAGAAAATCTCTCTACCCTTTACCTGGAAAGTTTTAAAAAATTTTGCTTTTCTTGAACATTGCTCTAGTGATTTTTATTAAAAGGCCATGTTTGAGATACTTTTATGATAAATTAAATGTACATCTTGGATTTTCTGGCTATAGCTCATGAAGTCCTGAGTGCTCTGGATGACTTTCGCATAACTGGTAAACCGTAAGAGTTAGACCAAATCTTACTATACAAAAAATGTAGGTCTTACTTAGTAAGACACACAATTTACATATAAATATTTTTGTGGAGTGAACCATTTTGGAGAAATTCCTTGTTATTTTTGAGTTTTGGAGAACTTATACTTCTGTCAAATGGAACATTGTTATTCATTTTTTATGCGTTAACCGTGCAAAAAGAACGGAATTTGAAAGTTTCAAAAGATGGACTATCGCTCAGTCTATTGTATTTCCATATTCTCCTAGTGCCTGCAAGAAGACAAACAATAAGATAACTACTGCAAATGTTTATCTCAACTAACACGAAGAAGACATAGGAATAAGAGTTTGTAAGAATGATTAGTACAAGAGTAGATAACTCATGTGAATACAACTCAGACTTTTCATTGTTAATCTAGTATTAACTTTACCACTATTTGTAAGTATTTTAATTGTTATATTTACGTTGTCCGTATCAGTAACCCGTAAATTTAGGAGGCAGCTTTTCGTTTTTACAAATACATAAATGGGAAAACTGCCCACATAGTTAACACTAGTGTGACAAATTGACAAGCCTGGTTGGTTTCAATGTCACTGTATTTATTTCTAGAAATACTAACGAAATGATAACACTATCACTGAAGTAATATTTGCTCCTATAGAATTACCATAACAATTCTGCAGTATCGTAATCTGCAGCGCACTGCTGGTCTGTTTTGTGCTTGTGATTCTTTCTACTAACATTTTCTATGGCACTTAATCTTTGTAAAATTTTACAAAAAGTATTTTAAATACGTAAGTAAGAATGTAAAGTTTTAAATAAATCATATTCATGTAAATATCTTTATTTAGAAATGCGGTTAGTTGTTAACTGTGAAAAAGAAATAAAAGTGTAGTAAATTAATAAATTGAGAACAAAAATGGTAGTGGATATTTTAATGTTGTTTTCTCTAGATTGTGCGTATATTGTAGTTTGATAGTTTATGAATGCCTGCGATCTTATACGGGATGGATTTCTCGTTTTTAATTATCACAATATAGTGTCGCGGTGGCGTGTGGTAACGCAACTCTGTCTCACAAACGCTCAACTTTTCATTACACACATTGGCAGTTGCTTAGACTACAAGTACCAGGTACCACCGCTTAACCAACAAAGACACGCCTGCAGAAATTTGAACAATCTATCTTTCTTTGCCTGATTACCCTCACCTTATGTAGGACTTACACCCCCTAGGACTCACAAGCCAGTGGCTAGGGTCAGACGCCTGTCGGAAAACAGAGGGACCTCTCGACCAGATAGAGTGAAGACCTGGAAGCAGATGGTCAGCCAAGCACCAGGTGATGAGAGTGAGGAAGAGGATGATATACAATGCAGGCGATTGGAAGGGTGATAATGGAGCAATTGGTGGTATGAATGGCGGAGGAAACCGGAGAACCTAGAGAAAAACTCGCCCAGACGCCACTTCGTCCACTACGAATGCCACATGCGTGTCCCGCCATTATACTTCCAGTGTCAGGGAAGGATGAGGAATGATCCTGACTGGAGAAAAATTCCTACCCCCTGCCGGGAATCGAACCCGGGGTCCCTTGCACAGCAGGCAGGTCCTCTATCAACTGCGCTGCGGGGCCAGCTATTTGAACAATCTTTGTTATCAATTTCGTTTGTTCTACAACTGACATCATTCGCTAAACTATATTCGCAATGTGTGTGTGCGTGTGCGCTTGTGTTTGTGTGTGTGTGTGTGAGAGAGAGAGAGAGAGAGAGAGTGTGTATGTGTCTGTGAGTGAGCGCTGATGTTTAAGGACCCGTCGAGAACTAGCTCATCAGGGTCAGCGCTGTGTGTGTGCGTGCGTGTGTGTGTGTGTGTGCGTGCGTGCGTGTGTGTGTGTGCGTGCGTGCGTGTGCGTGCGTGCGTGCGTGCGTGTGTGTGCGCGCGCGCGTGTGTGTTATTCTGTTTACGTGTGTTAATGTGGTTCTAGTATGCCTCCAATTAAAGGTAGGTGATGAGAAGAAAATAAAGTGTGACAAAATCTGATGTGATGCACTCACATGTCTTTCTCTACTCTTGTACTAACCATTCTTACAGAATTATTCCTCTGTCTTCTCCATGTTAGTCGAAATAAACATTTGCAGAAATTATATTACTGCTGATTTTCTTGTAGGTACAAGGGAAATAAGAGCAGTAGTCAAATCCTATAAAGGTTTGAAACTTAGTTCTCTTTGTACGGCCAACAGATAAAAGAAGTTAATAAGAACTTCCATTTGAGAAAAGTTTATTTATTGAAAAACTCACACAATTGGCAATAAATTTCTCTGAAACGGTTCACTCCACAAAAAGTGCATTTGGACAGAACTTGTGTGTTTTAATGAAATCTACATTCTTGTATAATAAGATTTGGTCTATCTCTTGCGGTTTACTAGTTACGTAAAAGTCATCGCGAGTAAACAGTATTACATCGGTTGTAACCATAAAATTCAAAATATAAATTTCATTTACAGTAAAAATATATTAAGCATACGGCATTTTAATGAAGCTCGTTGGAGGCATTTTTGAGAAAATAAAGGTTTTCGAAACATTTTCCATGTAAAGCGTAGTTTATGATGGAGGAATTCCCTTCAGAATCTTCGTCTCGCTCACCGACCTTTTTGTAAAACTACTTTTTTGGATTCGGGGAGCCTCAAAACATATATTTCCGGTGAAACCTCGACATCGAAATCTTAAGTGGAATAGAATACTTCCCCTATTTAGTATACGTAGTAGACAAAGTAAAAATAACTGGACTGGACTTTTGTAATTTTGTTTGTAATTTTGGTGTCAGGGGTGGGATTCGTCGAATTTTCACTTAGAGTACTATGGGACTGATTATGTGGGTCTATTGCTTCAGTACACATATAGTTGAACTAACTAAGCTGCGGTGCCCAAATCCAGCATTTGTAATGCTGAAGCAAAATAAATGTTTTTCTTTTCATAGGATTTTAATTTTGTATATCATTCCACTAATAAATATGAGGCAGCATTTTGGTATAATCCCTCTGAAAATACTCAAATTGCAAATATAGAGGCAACAGAAAGCACCTTGAAATAACTATGTTAAAATATTGACA
This sequence comes from Tenodera sinensis, assembly GCA_030765045.1. Lineage (NCBI taxonomy): Eukaryota > Metazoa > Arthropoda > Insecta > Mantodea > Mantidae > Tenodera > Tenodera sinensis. The sequence continues at coordinate 53,890,550 of CM060969.1, forward strand.
GTGTAGGCTGACTTCTTCTGTTTATGTGTGATACAACGAAGGTGGGAGGAATGAGTTTGATCGCCTATATCAAGCATACACCCAAAAGTGAATAATTAATTGTGAAATTTTGTGATATTCATAAAAAGGAACTATATGGCCAATAATTGATTGAGATCAATCGAGTGCGGCGAAATTAAAAACGAACATCGACCTTTCACAACCATTGACTACTCCTATCCATTTTGTTAGCTCAGAAGTCCACCATATTTAGCGAGAAAATTGTAAAACGATTTCATGAGAAGGATACTGATTTTAGGTGTTAATAAATTGTTCTAAACATTCACTAAGACAATATTGATTGTTTTGTCTATAAAACAGATCCATACTGTGACAACAGTAATAGAATCTTATAGCTCTCAGATTGGTGCTAGGCCGCGAGTAATGAAACTTTGTAAAAACTTACATTCCAACGAAGATGAATAAAAGCTGAGTAGTACCACTACCTTCAACTCACATTAACATTAACAGCATCCTAAATATGCTTACAAATAGAACAACTGTAAGTTTGCAGCATGGATTTTACATAAACGCAAAGTGTGAACTTGTTTTCAGAGAAGCACGTTGCATCAGTTTTTGTGGAAATAAATTCCTTACACTATTTTTCCTATGTCAGTTATGATGATGAGGTTGAATCCTCACAGCCCCTATCCAGTTAGAAATACGAGCCCTGACTGAGCATATGATTACCTACTGTTCATACATTCCGATTAGCATGTCTTAAACCATAAAGATTTTTCACGTGTGATTCAAAATTCTATATCAATCTTAGATTAGCATCTGAACCAGCTTTCAATATCGCATTTATCACTCCCCTGATACCCTCCTCCACCTCCGGGCTTGTTCCAATCCAATCTCCTCAAATCGAGGTCATCACAAGGCGATTTCCTACAGTCTGCAGTTAGCATCTCAGGGGACTGACGATAATTTCTTTCACACTTTATATCTTCCAAGTCAATGAAGCAAGCATATTTGTTGGACTTTTTAAGTTCCATCCGATAACAGAGAACGAGTCAGCGTGCATTCTTTTGCTACGGCAAAACTGGTGCCTTCTCTGTATTACTGAACAGACCATAGCTCATTAAGTGTACAGAGAATAGCTCAACATATAAATATAATTTTAAAAACAAAATTTTACCCTAAATTTAACAAATTTGTGAAGACATAGGCTATGTAATTCAATTTAAAACTATAAATTGCTCTTCTCTAAATTTTTACTTTCTCTACTGGTAAGTAGGGTATTCCACCCAAAAATTCGATGTCGAGATTTCACCGGAAATATATGTTTTGAGGACTCCTGAATTAAAAAAAAGCATTTTTAGAAAAAGGTCCCTGTGTGTCTGTGTGTCAGTCTGTGGACAGCATAACTCAAAAACGAAAAGTAGGTTAAAAACCAAAGTTGGTATTTAAGTTTAATGTCTTTCAAGGATGCGACACGAAGATTTTGAAGAAAATAGCCCCACCCTAAACTACTCTTTACATGGAAAATTTTTCGAACATTTTGATTATCTCTAAAATGACTAACGATTTTGATTAAAATGCCATATGTTTGAGATATTTTTATGACAAATGAAATGTATATCTTGAATTTTCTGGCTATAACCCCTGAGTCTTATTTACTCTGGACTACTTTTGCATAACTGGTAAACCGTTAGAGATAGACCAAATCATACTATACAAAAAATGTAGATCTTACTAAAATACACAATTTATGTCTCAATAAATTTTATTTTAGGTTGAACCATTTCGTAGATATTCCGTGTTATATGTGTGAGTTTCGGAAAACTTGAAGCTTTCGTGAAATGGAACATCGTTGTTCAATTTTTTATATGTTAAGTGTGCAAAGAGAACGGAATCTCAAAGCTTTAAAATATATGACTATCACACAAAGCCTACTGTATTCTAATATTCCCCTTGCACCTAAAAGGAAATAACCAATAAGATAATTTGTACAAATGTTTGTTTTAACTAACACGAAGAAGATATAGGAATAAGAGTTTGTAAGAATGGTTAGTACAAAAGTAGGGAAAGTCATGTGAGTGCAACACATCAGATTTTTTTCTCAACAGAACACCTTCTGCTTAATTTATTCGTTAATGCGACTTCGAGAAAAAATGCAATGTGTTGCACATCTTTCTCCAATAACTCTTCATTACAAAGCTTATTTTTATGTTGTCTTCATTATCGATATAGGTTTCCATTATACATATTCTGGTTTTGATTTAAGAACTATAAAGTAGGTTAATATAAAGTAATAATCGCAATGGGAACCCTACGTAATGTTCTTGAGACTCAAGACTTGAGTTCTCATGGCCATCAGAAAAAGAAAGAAAAAAACCAGAGTGACTTAACATTTGAATAAATAAAAGTATTTTAAATAAGGAAAATTGAAGCTATTAACAGTGAAGCAAGAAGATTCTAAAGTAAGAACAAATTAGAAACTAAAAACTTCACTTATCTTAGTAATGTTGCACGTTCTTTTTGCACAAACTGACTCGAGTTTCAAGTTGAGAATGAGTGAGACAACTTGAAACTCGAGTCAGTTTGTGCAAAAAGAACGTGGAACATTACTAAGATAAGTGAAGTTTTTGGTTTGTAATTTGTTCTTGCTTTAGTATTTTAAAGCTTAAAGCAATAACAGAATATGGTTAACGCCACAAAACAATGTATTTCAGTACTAAAATTTTGAATAATTATTATGGTTTGCCAAATATGCAAAAGTCATTCAGAATCAAAACGACTTCACAAGCTGTTCGCTGAAAATTCAATGTATATGTTTAATGGATGTGTGTGTACTTCACCTTTGAGGGCTTCTCCCACCTGTCAGCGGTTACCCTATGTTTCCATCTCTGTTGGTCAACTCAGTCCCCGTGTTGTAAGTTCCGCTCTCTCATCATCTGGTTAACATTGAATTTCCATGAAGGCCTAGGTCGTCCCCTCTTCCTCCTTGCATGCGGCGACCATTCCAGAATTGTTCTGGTCTATCTCTCCTTGTTCATTTGGTTGATATGTCTATACCATTGTAACATCCTACTTTTAGTCATTTCTATAACTGATTCTTCCATTTCTATTATCTGTCTTATCTCCACATTCCTCTTTCTTTCAAGTCTTGATACGCCCACTTCTCTACGAATTCCATCCTACTTGGTTTTTTCTATTAACGTCCACCCGTATAAATCTATGATCCACATCTACATAATAAATCCCTGATTCGTGAACTATGGATCCTAAGTACCTATTTAAACCGTTTAATAGTTCCTTCAGTTGTATTAATATCTTTTGCTCTACCCCAATCACTAAATACTGTTTTATTCGTACTAATTCTCATCCCTCCTCTTTTAAGTACCTCCATAAGCCTCCTTATGAATTTAGCATTCTCGCGACTTCGGGCCACTATCACGTGATCATCTGCAAATAGTAATGTGTGCACTACTCCTCCTTCTATTGGTGTTGCCATGCCACTACATCATTTACTCCAAGGTTCCAATATACCTATATTGAAAATGCAGCTTAAATAACATTGGAGATATGCCGCATCCTTATCTAAGTCCGTTGGTTATTTTAAATAAGTAAGAGTTTCTTCCCATCTTAGCTGCTTCCATATGTTTTTTTTAATATAAAACTTACCAGGTTTCCTTCAAAAGCTATGATAAGAACCATATTGAATCGTAGGCCTGCTCTAATTTACTTTTCAGTAATTTGTGTAAAACAAAATATACCATCCATACAGGATCGTCCGGATTTTCTGAAATTTTACCTTCAATCTCTCTCTCTCACTCTCTCTCTCTCTCTCCCCAATCTAATCCTAAGTATAGCTAACTGAAGCTATTACACTAATTTTTCTATAGCTATTCGTGTCTTCCCTATTTCCTGTTTGTGTACAGCTGATATACAGATGTCCCAAAAAACTCCGACAACGCTTAGTATGTTGTACAGGACGACACACTGACTTATTTTCAAATAAGAACCCTTGTCCGAGAATGCACGGTTTGCACGCTATAGGGTATCGAAGTATGAGATGATTGTACGTTCACATTTCGTAAATAAACCCAATATCGAGCTCTCTACATTAGAAACGGGCATCGAATTGTGTTCTTCCTACATCGTTGTAGACGTATTGGAGAGCCTTATGCACATGACCCAATACGTGTGGCTGTCTTTGAAGATTTTCAGTCGTTCCGTGGACTCGAGTCATAAAGTCCTCCGCTGAAGTTATTGGAGTGCCATACACCATACTGTTCATACGAATCCACAGAAAATAGTCGAGAGGTGTCAGAACTGGCGACCGTGCTAATCATGGAGGTGGTCCACCTCTACCAATCCATCGATGTGCATATGTGACGTTGAGGTGATTCCGCACATTTACTTCAAAGTGTGCTCACGTTGGCCATTTCAGCAGCGTGTACTGGTATGTGTCGCACTGTTAAGTAACATTACTGTACTGGAAACTTCGCAAGTGGCGCAGTAGGATACGCACCGAGTACTCTATAGAGGAATATAGCGCATGTGTAGGGATGTTGTTATGGTCAGGTCGTTCATCCCAGTGCACAGATGGCTAAAAGTGCACACCTTCCATATTAAGGTACCAAAACCAACGTTAACAATTTGTCACAACCGTTCGTTCTAAAACTTCGACGCTCTCTAGCGTCCAAACCATGCATTTGCGGACAGGGGTTCCTATTTGAAAATCGATCAGTGTGCCATCCCGCACAACATACTAGCATTGTCGGTGTTTTTTGAGACACGCCGAATATGCTATCATCAATCCTGTGGAATATTATCGTGTTCCAAAACCTGGTTAAACATCTTGTTAATTAATCTATGTAATGAGCAAGTCCGATCCATATTTCCATAATTCTACCATAATTTCCGTTGGCCATTAATCTTACCATTTCTTGCTCTCATCAATACCATTTTTACTTATCTTTCCAAAATAGGTTCCATCATTTTATATTTATTATTTTGAACTTCCTCTTCTCGTATTATTTCTTTTCCTTTTCCCCCTAACAGACCTTGAAAGCAATTCTTCCATTGCGTGCTGTACGACAGGTGAGGGATTGTTTGGTTTCCTCATCTTTCTTATTATTTTTCATTTTTCTACCGAACTTCTATGTCTATGTCTATCTCTATGTATGACCTATTTCTCCGCATAATTTGTCTCTACATTTTCACCATTTATGCATAATGTTCACCTGCCTAAGTGTCAAAATTTAAATCTTTTTCCGTCTTACAATTTAACCATTTATAATAACACCTCTTTGTTTTCAATTATCCTCAATAAGTGTGTAGGAGACCCCTACGTTTATTTAAACGCTCTAGTTTTCGAACGAACGCACTAATGCAACCGCCTGACTAAGACATCTAATATTACATATTAACTCGACTATTTGGTGAGGCGACAACCTTATGATTTATTTCTTTAGCTCTAAGAATGACTGATCGTCAGTTACGTGTTCAACCAAACTCTGCGCACCTACTCTCATTACACATTACTGACATGCTGTTTTCCTCGCTAGTTGTGCAATATTGCTTTGACATTGCAGGAAGTATGTTACCACTTCTCACAAACAGGAGTATGGTCTACAAAATCGCAAGAATTTGGAGAAAATGCATCATCCACTTTGTGGTGATAATACCTTACACCTGTATGGCATGTATGAATCAGACGAATCCAGTTCTAAAGATACACTGAAAACGAGATCTTTCAGAAACTGATCATAAAGAGCAGGATGAAAGAAACCTGTCATAATAACGTGCATTTTTAGGTAACATCATATACTTGTCAAATTTATTCTTATTCTTATTCTTATTCTTATTATTATTATTATTATTATTATTATTATTATTATTATTATTATTATTATTATTATTATTATTATTATTATTATTATTATTATTATTATTATTATTATTATTATTATTATTATTATTATTATTATTATTATTATTATTATTATTATTACCATTGACAGCACATTTCGAATTATAAGTTCTGTACCTCAACATCGCAATTTACTATCTTTCCATGTAGTGTAGTACAAATTATAATGTATACTGTATACTAGGCTTTCTTTATTTTTGATCTATCTGGTAAGATAATTCTAATAAAAGTCATGTATATTTAACCTAAATGAAGCTAAACATGCGAATGAAAGAAAAATACAGTTTAAAAAATAATGCAAGTATATAAGTACAAAAATATAGCGAGGGCCTACTAGGCCCCGCGCAACTAACAGTGTTTTACCAGAGCGCGCGCTTACTGTGGGATTAACTTGTTTACTAAAATATGTGTGTATGCGTCTATGTGAATTACGAATACTGCTCGATCTATTGCGCCGTGTAAATGCGAATAGAGATATACATTTAAAAGCTGTAAACACTTTTAAGTTCCAATGTTCATAGTTGAAATAGCATTCGGTAAATTAATAGCAATAGTTTGCTACACATTCCATGAATTGGCTTGCAGCCCCTACTAAAAGTTTAAGGATACCCGCATATTTCAGCGTAATACACCCTGTCCCTATTTTGTCCAGTGGCCTTATGTTTCATAAAAAGAAACGTCTTATTAAAGGGTACATTTCAAAAATATAACTATATAAATGTCATTATCTTTTAAGCAGGTACGATTTTTTTTTTCAGTTTAAGAAAAACCAAAGAAAATCTCATTAAATCCGTTTGAAGATGTGACAGTGAAAATAAGTGGGATGTCAATTTTATTTTTCTCTGAAGGGTTAGGCGAGGAATATTTATACATATGTCACTGCCATATCAGATACTGTTTATCAACAATTGACATAATGTTTATAACTTTAAAACAATATAAAAAAAAGGGTAAAAATTAGCACTATTTGGCAATGGATTCAATCCAATGATGAATGAGCCAGCGAAAATGAAGTGGTCTCTGTTTACGGCTAGCGATTGGTTTCCATATGTGAGGCAAGTTATACAGAGATATTGCAATTCAACTACAGATAACCAAAACGTATGAGGTACAGACAATAAAAACATATAGGAAAAGCGGCATATTTTCAGACCTGGGGCGAAGTAGTAGGGCAAGAGTTACGTCCCAAGAGGGTAGAACTATAGCAGTTATAGCCATATATGAGTTCGGAAGATAGGGGAATAGCTGCCTCCAGGCCGAAAAACCGAAGAGGTCTTCAGGAGTCATTATCCGAATCTTGGAATACATTGCCGTGCAAGAGTGTAAGAATATTGTAAAGAGCATCCCAAAAGAGCAAATTTACTGTTTTTGAAAGCCAAAGAAGGCCAAAGTTGGTACAATGTAATCTGCAATGTATGCTTGAAGCAATATCCTATGAACTTATAGTAATGTATAATGTTATGTGTTCTTCGAAAAGATTTCAAAATATAAATGGGTGTCCTTAAACGTTGCTAGAACCTGTAAGTTAAGAAGTTGGTAAAGTTAATGTCGCACCGGCAGTTGCCTCAGTAGCTCATTTGGTTAGAGCAACGCCATAGTAAGCCGAAGACCCGGGGCTCAAATCTCCGCTATGGCAGTGGAATTTTTTGCATGATTCTATATTCTCAAAGGATATATGGAATTTAAGCACATGCCGAAAAAGAATAACGGAGAATGTGGGGAGAGAAGGAAGTATTTAATGCGTTATCACAATGTGGACTAAGGGTGATGGTACAGCCAAGAACTGTAGATGGTGCAGCAAAGCTTTTTGTCCCAGTGGATGCAGAGAGCTCCGCAGCGGTAGCCTCTGGAATGGCATAATTGTCTGCAACCCCCTAAAGCTGGACCTTGAGCGGTTATCGGAGGTATTTTCGGTTTATTGCTGAACCATTGCGCAAGTTTGTCTATGAATAATGAATAATAGACTCATGTATAGACTCAACCTCAAGGTGGTGTGTGTTTTCGTGCTAAAGGGACACATGGCTCATGGTAGACATGGCTAACGGAGCCTCTGAGGCTCTGAAGATCTGCCGAAATACGTCTTTCGTCCAACTTGTAGGTATTAAATAGGCATAGTGAAAAAAGATTCTAAAAGTGGTGAAGTAGCTCTATAAGAAGTCTTAAAAGTACAACATATCTCTGAACCATCTGCAGAGGATCTGGCTGAAGCATTGGAAAACGAGACTGCGGGTAACGAGACCTTAAGGGGTTCAAGTAAAGAAATATTTAAAGGAAATTAAAGGATTTAAAATGCCCCTCACAGACATCAGATTCCACAAACTGTAGATCAGGAAACTAAGTAACACAGGAAGGACAAAATGGAACAGGTTATGTCTTTTCGTGACTGTATAGCTATAATTAAAATGTTGTAGACAACGCCATTCAGATGTTAAACTGAACCAGGAACAAGCTGGCCTGATTCATTGCAAACTGATTGAAACAGTAGGTGCATCTTCTACGAAAGGATTCCCGCAGCAATTAATTAGCATAAAATTTATACAGAAACAATTGAAACATTTAATATTTCTTCTTCAACTACAAAGTTTAGGCCTTCTGACTTGCTCCGACTTCAGGGACAATGTCCATCTAGCAATTTGTCTTCCTACATTTCTTTGACCTTTGGTTGGTGATTTAAGAGTAACCTTGGTAGTCTGTTTTCTTCCACTCTGACAATGTGGGGGTACCATTTTTTTGTTTATTTTCTTGTATTCGATAATTTAATTTAAATACTTTTAGGTTCTTCCGTTTTTCTTCATTTCTTTATGGTCTACTAGGCTAATACTCTTCTTATAAGCTTCATTTCCATAGAATCTAGTATCCTTTTTTCTATCCCGTTTAAGGACCGATTTGCATATCCGTACTTAAAAGAGGAATAGCCATTGTTTTGTAAAATTGTATTTGTGTGTCTCGCAATGTTTTATTTTTAGTGTTCGTTGTATTGTTCCGCATTAGTTCAATAACTTAAATATCATCATCAACAATACTTTAAGGATGAGGAGACTTCTCCTGTTCCGGCCTCATGTCTCTGTCCACCGTCTCATCGGTCTTCTCATAGGGTTGGTAATTGTATGACGTTTTGGGATATCGCGTATTGTTCATCCTTTCTAAATGATCTCTCCAGTTTTCTCTATATACCTAAATGTACTGCCATTAAGGAACCTCTGTTCCAGGGGCCTTGCGACAATCAGAGTAAAATCAATGGGGGAAGGTGGACCGTGCGAGTTGATACTCGGATAGGTGTACCTTCCATATGATGTCATTCTAACTCCTATGAGGAAATTGGAACAGCTGGTAGACACCTGTTGCTGCGATAGGCTACAATTGGTAATTGACTTTGATGCTAACTCACATCATATTACGTGGGCTGCAAATGAAAGAGGTGAGTCCTTTTATAGTTTTATATCAAGTTCTACTGATATACTGAATATAGGTAACAGAACCACATTGGTACTACAAGATAGCAGAAAATTTAACTTCAGCAACCAATTATCTGGGAAGATTTTTTAAAATTGGCATGTATTTAGTATGAAAGTTTTTCAGTCCACAGATATATCCAATTAGAAATAAGATCTACTTCTAAACAACCACAACTTATAGTATCCAGAAATGGACTCTAGTTGGAAAATGTTATACAGAAATCTGTGTAAGATGGACGATAAGATTCGTGAAGATCCAGACAGTGGCGTAGTGCATCTACAAGATGCAGTGATCTCAGCAATTAAATGATACCTGCGTTGTGAATAAAGGCAAACCAACACGAATGTGCTTATAATAGATCATTGGAATGTAACGTATCCTTGAGGAAAGCTAAGAAGTATTCCTAGAAGAACCACCGAAAGGAAACAGAAATGGGCCCATAATGCGCTACTTTAGGCTGGTATCATTTTCCATTGTTCTATTATTTTGCCATTTAATTCGATTTTTGTTGCCATGTGAGAGTTACGTTAAATGCCATCATCTCCGTTTTTCTTGGTGATTTTTGTAAATTACGGCTTTTCCTATTATGCTTAATAAACGTTATTTTCTCTGTAAATGATGTTCTGTAACAGCAAATAGGAGTTTATTTAGAGTTATTCCGTCAAAATATAGACATGCTTTAATACATCTTGGCATTATTTTACATCATGTAAATAATATTTCAAATATATAAATAATAGAATGGATGAGAAAGAGCCACCTGCACTAAATACCATTAGAATTAATCTTAAAATTATGATATGTATAAAAAGCTTTAAAGGATATTATATGCAATATTAATTATCCCATCCTGGTGACCCGGAATTGCTTTATTTTTTTACATTTCAGTCCTTTTTAACTGAATAAAAAATTTCAACATACATAATAGAACAATATAATGTGACGCTGGTTGATAGTAGTGGCAGCAGCGACAACACAACAAAGACTTGGAGTCAGACTGTTTTACACCACAGGTGGTACATGCATAAAAGACGCCCAAGGTCATACTGCCTCGCGCTACTGTTTGTGAGCACATGACAACAATCAGAACAATTGGCAAAATGTCGGGTGGCTGGCGTATTTCTGCAAGTTCGAGAATGGTCGATGCCACATCGTACTCGCAACGTAAGGAGACAAGTTGACGACAGGAGCAGTTTGTGAGAGAAAAGCGCTTTGTGAGTGTTCAACGAGAAATTGTGAAACAGTTTAGTGAGTGTTAAACCGGTACATGTCAAAGTGAGCTGTTTGTGAGACAGAGAAAGTGAAGAGAGACAGAAAAGAGTGCGTGAGCGCTTCGAGAAGACAGAACAGTTGTTACTTGTAATATCACGAAGAACTGTAAACTGTGTTAACCAAAAAAAGATGTGCATTTTGTTAGAAGAAAATATAGTAATAGAAAAGTAACTGGATTGATTTAATAATCCACTTTGCTGTACTGCTACTTTTAACGATTGCATTTTCTCAAGAAGTTACCACTCAACAGAGTTAGTTGCTCTGCATGGAACTCAGATATACTTTATATTCCCGTGAAAATATTAAAGATCAAACCCAAGCTATTGCGTGTTGTCTTCTCCTTTTAGCGATGACTCAAAATACCTTTTTTACGTTATTCAGGAGAAGTCTTTAAGTTCCATTATACTGAATTCTTTCTTGTTTTCCGCCAAGAGTAAAGACACCTTTGAACTTTATTAAGATATTGTTTAGGTGACGTCACTGACTCGCCTTGACGCACTACTTTGCTATAATTAGGGGGCGACAACTCATTAAGACAAGGCAGTAATTAACAAAGTCCGCCCAAGGTGCGGCTCCTCTTGTTATATGAAGAAGCTAGAAGCATGTATTGCATAATTAAAGTGTTGGTTGCAGTCGACGTTTTTCTATAGCTCAAGCACAATGAGTTGAATTTTATCCGTTTGCTAGGTTCATTTGGAACGGGAGATAATCACGTTGCAGTTTACTTCTTCTTAAACCCACTTTGTTCACGAATTTACCCTTTGAGTTGTGTACAAGATGCACGTATGACACATTACCGGCTGCCTCATAACAGTGAAGCACACGCTTGCTTCCCCTATGCACCATTGACCAAGGCAAAAGAACCAGACCTGCTAATCAGAGGCGGATGGTACAGAGTATCGTAGTACATAAAATTCAATGGAAGGACGAATATATATATATACGAAATAAAGATGATAAAGTTAAGACTGTAAGCCTGGTAGTTATAGATTTACGTCATATACCTTGCTTACGTTCCCTGTTCACGACAAACGTTATTCTCCTGGAAAAATACAACGAACTTTTGAAGCAATTGCATGATACAATTTGAAGACCTAAAAAGACTTGAAACCAAAATCCAATTCTTTTGCAGTTTTGAAGTTTCCATGTAGTGAAGCTTCATACGAGTTACAAAATATGAAACTACTTGCATTGGAGAATCCCACAACCTTAAAATATTCTGAGAAAAAAGCGTGGGAATTATTTAGGTCTCGCCCTGCTGTGAGTATCCGATATTACGTTTGTTTGCATCTAGTTTAATGACAGTCTTTGGCCCCACTTATATCTGCGAACAAACATTTTAAAGAACAAACTACATTAAAAGTGAGAATCGTAGCAAGGTAAGTGAAAATGACCCCGCTTATGTTTTGAGACTGTGCACCTCATCTTCTCAACCAAATATTGAAGACCTTCTGAAACGTAAATCGTGCTAGAAAAGTAATCCTGAGAAACATCGCGGGTTAGTCAGGAGTAGAATATGAATGCTTTGATTTCCTGTACATATGTATGTGCGGCCACTGGGACTCAGCAACCACTGATAAATACGTCATTCTGTACCAGCAGGTGGAATGACGTAATTTCAACCTCCTCTAACTTTCCTGCGGTTGAGCACCGCTGAAGTAAAGAGTTTATGTAAGAATAGCCCTTAGAAAAATTAATCAACAATATGGTATAAAAAATCTGCTGATTTAAAGAAAATCTATATATGCAATATCATAATATCACACTTTTAATTGGTATATGATTTTGGTCCTTATGGGCTATACAACTAAAGGGTAAACTGCTTGCACTTAGACCTCACAGACCCATCGTGGCTACGACCCTCAGGAAGAAGGGATGAAGTGAAGGAACCGTAAGCAGTAACGGATTGCATTGAGATGGTCCACAGAAATTCGCGGAGATCCCTAAAAATCCTACGTTCGAAGACAAGTCTCAATGTTGGAAATACCTAGAGAGCGCGATGAACGACCCACTGACCAAGCAGCCTTCTACTCTCCATGGCGAGTAGTCTTTCCTTTGAGCGTGCAAGTGAGCCATCCCTCCGATAGCGGCATTGGCCACAAAAGATGAAAGATGAGAAGAAATGAAATGCAAAGGGCACTGTGACGCCGCCGGCGGCGCACAACAAAAGACGGTTGGGGCTAAGCTACTGCACCCCACCAGTGGTGCGTGTATCAAGTGCTCAAACGGCAGAACCAAAAGCGGTTTTCTAGATTATTTGAGAAGTGTCCAGGAATCGGCGGGTTTTAGAAGTTCGAGAAAGGTCCATATTAAGTCATCCTCGCTATATAAGAAGGCGAGCCGACGAGAGGGTTAGTCAGTTAGTGCTAAGTGAGTTACAGACATTGGTCGTCGGGAGTTAGTTCAGCTTTTGGTGTGTGTGTGTGTGTGTGTGTGTGTGTGTGTGTGTGTGTGTGTGTGTGTGTACATGAGAGAACCGGCGTATCGTAGAGGAAGATAGCGAAGTAATTAATGAATAGCGAATGATCATGTCGTCAAAGCGAGTTGTTTGAGATACAGAAAGTGAAGAGAAACAGAAAGGATTGAGTCAAGAGGAAAACAGTTGTGAGTTGTGACATCACGAAGGAATATAGACTGTGTTAAGGTCAGTAAAAGAGAACTGCGTATTTGTGCAAAAGTGGTTGGGGGAGAATAAGATAACAACAAAGGATACTGGAGTAGAATTTTCTCGTTTATGTCACATTGATGTAAGGAGTGGGATTCACAGAATTGTCATTTATCGCAATATAAGGGAAAGGAAACCACAGTCGATCAGAAACCACTCCAGTATTCACCTACTAACCAGCGAAAAGAACGAAAAACCTGAGCTCAAAGTGATCAGTCGCCAAGAATCGAACCCGAGACCTCAAGAATATGAGCTTCACTCATCTCACACGGTCATTCAACCTCTAAAATATGTTAAATTAAGGAAAATAACCAATAATGTTTCATGCATATTAAAACAAATGTCTTTATCAAATACGTTCTACTGTGTGATCTTGTAACTACAGATTAAAATCCCTTTGCACAACTATGAGATTGACAATATGTGCTAACTATTTGGAATATGGCAAGAATGTAATTGCAGTTCTAATATTATATACTTTGGTTCACAACAATTGAGACCCCCTCGCACTTTTGTGACCAAGTTTTGTAAAAAGCATATCAATGGGATCTATGGTTTCAAAAATATTTGTGCTATTCATTTAGGTAACAAAGTCTGCCATGATGACATGCAGAAAGACACTTCTTAACAAAAAAGTGTAGGAAAATTAAACTTGAAGGACAACGCCTGTTCTGTCTCACAGTAGAATGCATTTAATGTATAAGATACGCCGGGAAGTTGGATACTGAAGTTAGGAAAGAGTATTAATTATGCCAGTGGTTTTAATCAGCTAGACATGTCTTATGTTATTTTTTTTCGGGAAAAACGATTATTGTTTAATTAAAGCAGCTGTCACGTGTTTAATTTGAAGGAAAGGACAAAAGAAAATAGATATTTCAACCTGCTCTTTCACTTTCTGTGGAGCTAATGTAAAATGGAAATAGGTACCATTACCTATAAATATCACATAAACACTTCAAACTTATGCTTTCAAAATAAAAGAAATGATCTCATAGATGTAGATATAGATGCTGAGCTGTTTGTGCTTGGCTCTTGCTTTTCCGTGGGTCAAAAGTGTCACAAAATATCGTATGGCAGCATATACATGGAGAATTGAGGGATTCGGCATTCATAATAGCACACAGAATCATGCTAGTCCTATGGGGCTGCAGTAATACACATTATATTACAAAATGCAGACAGCAAGAACGATTTACATTATAATGTCCTAACCCGTCAGAGACTTCAAAATTATGTTATTGTTAATCGGTTTCCTAGCTTTGATGAACAGAAAAAAAATTATACAACGTGGAGAAGCGAACCCGTGTCCCTGAAGTTAGCACATAGGGCACGCTTGTCATTTTATCCGTTACTTGGACGCTTGATTGAAAGCATGTTACGAGTTCTACCGTAAACCTGTATGCCCCTCGCTATGCCATTGCCACCTCCCGACTTTTCGTGCCTAATTTAATCTTTTAAAACAGGTTTAACTATGTGCTGCGCTTTTTAATATTATTACTTAAATGTAAAAGCTACTGTGCATGTTATTTGAGATGTAGCAGACGTAGTTTACGCCAAAATGTAATAACATGTGTGTTTTGACTGCACGGGTCCACGGTGAATGAGACGTGTACCGTGATTTCTTGCAACCAACCCAGGCTCTAGGTACAAGAATCCGTCATTTTCCTTTGGTTGATGTTGTTAGTGTACTCATATGATATGTCCAGTCTATCAGAGTCTTTACTATGTTGCACTGCTATGTATACTACTCTAATAAAAATATTGTAAAATCGGCTGGAAATTCGTAATTCGTTCTTAGCCAACGAATCTCATGCTTTTGATATGTTTGTACTTTACCGAGGAGTACGTTCTGTGCCTTAACCGCTGTTCCTCTAAATTTTACGCATTCGCCTCTCGAAGAACGTAAGGCAATACGTTTTAGTAAGAGCAAAACTGGACTAAGGCGCACATGCCGTTTGATAGGTATTCTACTTTCCAACCTGGTATTGTAGATCATTATTTAGCAACTAGGGAGTAGTAACACAAAAGAGAATCGAATATTCTTGTAATGAGTTGAGTATCTTCATGTTACCGCTATCTCTTCACCCCATTATATTTAGCACTCAGATTGTATTTGCAATGGTGACATACTACATTTTAAATAGTGCAAATTTGAGCTTTTATACGCCTCATGATGCTTTCTTATTACATGATCAATATGTTATCCTCAAACCTATGTCCAATCTTCATTAACCACATTTATCTCACCTTACCTCGTTTATCTTTATCTCCTTTGTGTCTTTATCTGATCTTAAACTTTAAATCCTTCTGCTTTTTACTTAATTTGGCAAAGCTTCCCACTTTTATAAGAGGAACAATTTTCCTGCAAATTTTATTTCTTCGCATTCCAGAATAATTGTCACTCTTTCTTAACATATTGAACATTTTCCCCCAACAAATTCATTCTTTATCCGACTTGCATGTTACTCGTTTAAACCAAATCAATCCTTCTCCGCCAGATTTATCATAAATCTTGATATACCTTTACCTTCTATTTTTTAATATTTATAGCTTTATGGAGGCTTTGTTAGTAACTCCTGTTTCTCCATACCCTGGGCTACTTTCAAAATAGTGTCCTCAACTGTTCTTCCCCAAATCGTGTTAATAACTTGTTATTGTCTCTTATAATGTTGTGAATTTTAATTATTAAGTTATTTCCTCCTAATGTCTTGTCTGTGTTACCTTATAGATGACCTTATACATGGCCTCATAGGTCATGTACCTAACTGGTGCTCGTTCACATTGTACCATTTAGGTACACAGAGGCATTACTACTAATTTTGGAATTACCCATGCATTACGTATGCCAATGTCTCTTCCACTGTTTGTTATTGTTTGTAATAAATAACACACGTATATTTTCTTCTTTTAATTATGTATAAATTGTGAAATAGTTGAAAATTGGCTCAAAAGTTGTGAAGAACATGGAGTATCTGTATGATGAGGAATGTCTAAGATATATTTCTTTGAGGAATTTCTGTTTACCCTGGTCTACATTGTTTTACTATATTAAGTTGGCTTGCAGAGGGCTGCCCGCAGGAATTCCCCCACTTTGTACTTGGTAGCTTAGATGAAACGCCAACCTCACATCTTCCAAACACTTTCACTCCTATGTGATCAAAGGAAAAGTTTGATGTCGATTTCTAGCTTCCTTTAGAGAGTTAATTTTTCGCAACAAGTTGGTGTTTGTGAACTTCATAACCCAGCTGATGCTCAAAGTTGAAGCACATGCGGCCTGGAGAGAAAATGAGTAAGTTGCCTTCCTTACCTATATGTACGCCATATAGCTGGAAGTTCAGAGAATCAAAATTTACTGTAAACATCACTGACTTTGTGCGTATTCTGAACATAACTGTTCGCCAACGGTGGTACTTGGTAGTTAAAAAGAGGGTGTTTTAGAAATTGTGCCACTCTAGGATTCAATAGACATATGAAATGACTGGTATATATGCTTGAGCTGGGAAAATAATGCTTTTTCAGTACCACTTATGACCACTGCAGCTCCACATTAAATGAGTAGTATTGAAAAACTGTTCCAAAATAACAGTCAAGTATGTTCAGCAGTATCTACGCATGACCGTAAGAGCGAGATAATCTTGTGTAGTTAATTGCACGAGGTGTAGCAAGTCATCATTTTTCGATTTAATATTGAAAAAAATATGATTTTCTCCCTTTTTGTATGCATGTGCATTGTTATTTCGTTAATGTGATCTAGGTCAAACTGTACCTCACATTTCACATTCTTCGCGACGTAATGAAGCACGCACTACGTCACCTCTTCTTCTGGGCAGTTCACCTCGAGTCAAACACAAGACCTCTCTAATTCCTTGCACATCACAACAGTCGTCATAAACTCACTTGAAAGGCAGTATCTTAACGTACCAGAAACTGGCTCACTAACTCGATGATTTACTTGCGACAAAGTCTGTTTAAATAGCCGCTGGAATGTTTCACAGATCTTTCTAAAATGTTCGAGAGTCGGGGAGGAGAGAAACGCCCAAAGCAATCCGTTTATCTGTATACAGCGCTGAACGAGAGTGTCGTCGCTTCTACTTGTTTCTCCAACTACCCGCCGCCAACCTCCCGATTCGCTTAGGCCACAGTCGCTGCACCAAAAATGTAGTGTCAACAATATATCTACGTATCGTAATCACTGCTTATTTAAATGTTAGTTAATATATCAACACCACCAGCATCACCACTTCCATTACTATATACCACCACCACCACCACCACCACCACCAGCACCAGCACCAGCACCAGCACCACCACCACCAGCACGGTCACCACCACCACCATCAGCACCAGCACCACCACCACCAGCACGGTCACCACCAACACCACCACCAATACCACTACCACCAAGCCCCCAACACCACCAGCACCGCCAACATAAACACCACCACCACCAGCTACAGCAGCAGCACCACCATACCACCACCACCACCATACCACCACCACCACTACCACCAACACCACCACCAACCCTCACCATCAACAGCACGGTCACCACCAACACCACCACCAATACCACCACCATGCCCCCAACACCACCAGCACCACCACCATAAACACCACCACCAGCTACAGCAGTAACACCACCATACCACTATCACCACCATACCACCACCAATGTTCTTCTTGGGAATTAACATGCAAGTTTTCATGATAATGGTCACATGTTCCACAACAGTACCTCGTAACCTTTCACATGGTATCGCTAAAACTGATATGATATAGTTGACTCTGACTACCCGGAAAATGTTTAATAGGTGTTGCCCTATGTTGTAGTTTACAAGAAGCGATCGCTAGAAGGCCCTCATGTTATATCCATTATTTGCAACTGTTGTAGGCTCTGTAACGCAATTCACTCTCCTTAATCAGAATGTCACTTTTGGAACCGGTTATAAAAATACTGAAAGGATCTTGGTTATAAAATGGCTATCTCATTCTGCTATAATATAGCCTATTGATACTGTTAATGATGCGGCTTAAGTCTGAAAGCTTTCTCGTTTCTATTCCGGATGTAGAATAAAATTTAAAATTATTGGCTTCAAATCCAATATACATCTGAGTTCAACCAATATATTAACTTTGGTATACTATTATACTGTGCTTTTAAAATGGGAAGGAGTTTATCCTTTAGCGTCTCCAGGCCGGTAACCAGGCGGAGTCCTGTTGTGTTGTCATATTGGTTTCCCCTTGAAGTGGGGATTGTCGTGCGCCTAGAAATATGAAGAGTGGCGGTCATGAGCTTGCAACGCTGTGCATGTAAAAGTATCCCATTGGTTGCAGATCAGAACTCTTCCCATTTGAATAGCACAGTAAGTATGTATACGGTCATACCAATTTTGAACTATGTATTGTTAAATTCACAGCGTTATACATGTTACGTTGAGTTCATCAAGATTTTGTTTATTTCTTTTTTCATGGACAAGTGGTTTACAATGCTCGCCAATACTATAGCTGCAGCCTATATAATTTACTTTCTTTACTTTTCAGTTAAAGCCTATGTCTCTGAGGCATAAATAATGCCGATATTGCGAGTTTTTCTATTACTTTTAAAATTGTATGCTTTAAAGGTTCACTATTATTATCTGGAACTTTGCCCTAGGGAATATTCGTATTGTGACATCGGCGCACAACAAAGGACGGACAGGACCAAGCTACTTCACACCAAATACCGGGCCGGTGAACGAGCAAAGAGGTTCAAACACAGGCTGCCTCGCGCGACTGCTGTGTGTACGTGAATGTCACCAATCAAGCGGCGGAAACAAAAGGGGTTTCGATAACGTTCGTAAGATTTCTAGCTGCATTATTTATGGTGCGTGTGTGAGCGGAAACCGAGAAAGGTCCCTGTGACATCATCCCCAATATATAAGGAGGCCAGAGAAAAACAGAGCAGTGAGTTTTAGAATTGGAGTTACAGACAGCCTCTCAGTGCGTCGTAAGAAGAGTTGATGATTTAGGGATAATAATGATGATTATAGTAGTGGTAGCGGTGGTGGTGGTAGTGGTGGTGGTGGTGGTGGGGGTGGTGGTCGTGGTCGTGGTCGTCGTACTAGTACTAGTAACAGTAATAATAACAGTAATAACAACAGTAATAACAACAATAGTAATAACAACAGTAATAACAATAATAATAACAACAGTAATCACAATAATAATAACAATAACAATAACAGTAACAGTAACAGTAACAGCAACAGCAACAGCAACAGCAACAGCAACAGCAACAGCAACAGCAACAGCAACAGTAACAATAATAATAATAATAATAATAATAATAATAATAATAATAATAATAATAATAATAATAATAATAATAATAATAATAATAATAATAATAATAATAATAATAATAATAATAATAATAATAATAATAATAATAATAATAATAATAATAATAATAATAATAATAATAATAATAATAATAATAATAATAATAATAATAATAATAATAATAATAATTGATAATAATTAATAATAATAATAGAAGAAGAAGAAGAAGAAGAAGAAGAAGAAGAAGAAGAAGAAGAAGAAATCTGTTGAGGCCTATTGACTGCAGTTCCACAGGACTTTCGTCTGTGAATAAGTCGTATGAATGTTTTGTATGTGCCTGTGGATTTTCTTCTGCAAATCCAACATCAATCAGTCTTCAATCTTTTGTTGAATTTTAGGTTGTCTCTAATATTCTTTGCAGTAGTAATAGGCTTTACTGGTTCTTTATGAACAACCTTTCCCCAATCTGTAGAATGGATGTATCGCCTACTTTTTTACTTTGGGTTTGCATGTCTTCTGAAACGGTCAGTTTCTTCACTACACTCCTTATTCGTGTCACCTGATTCACAGCCAAATACCTAACTCTGTCCTTAATCTTAGGAGTAATTTTTGTTTGTTGACCAAGTCTTTAAGTGTCTGTAATGCCGCCATCGTCTCGTCCTGCCCATTTTCGACCGTACATCTGTCAAATTTCAAAGTTTGACTGATTTCTTTTATTGCCATGTCGGACTGATAAAGATATGAATTTTAGACGTTACATGCTCTCGTTGGACAGGTGACATCTTCAACAATCGATAAATAAGTGTTAGTGATACTGAACGTCGCTCTATGAAATGATGAAACAATCCACCATTGTTATCTGCGTAAAGGGTAAAGGGTACAGACACCGAGAGGGACACCTCGCTCACTTCGATCTACACATATCTATTATGGCTGTCACTCCCTGGAGGCAAAGATGAATTGAGGGAACCGAAAGTGCCACAGAGGGTCAGAGACAGACCACAGAGACGTGCAGAGGTCTCCAACAAGTGCTGAGATTTCTTCATCCCGGCGCCAGGCCCCGCAAAGCAGCCATCACACCGCGGGTCCAGTATTGCACTGAGCGTCCCCCTCCACCTCCAGACGGAGGACAAGGGCCGGCCAAACACCACCTAGCGCCGAGAACAGTAGTTACCGTGCGCAATCAACCTCGCCATCCGCCTGCCAACACCACATGCCTGAAAATACACTTGAAAGATAAGGAAATGAAAATTATGGAAAGGAAAGCGTGTTGTGAAATACTGCACCCCAGTATTCGCCTAAGTGACACAGAAAAACCCATGTTATGTTGCGCAACCACGGGGATCAAACCCGCGACCTCCCGAATGCGGGCACAGACGTTACCGCCTGAGCCACCCCTCGGTACTATTGTAATCTGACACATGGATCATAAATTTCTCACCCCGGTGAGAAACCTTTGGTTTGAAGTAACCTTGTGAATAAAAATATTTTGCGTGCAGTGGGTATGAAACAATGAACTCTACATATTAAGAAACTAGCATATTTGAAAGTCTGACATAACTTTTAAGAAATGAAAAAGGAAAAATGGCGTAAAGAGACGAAAAAAGACGGTCCAATTTGCAATACTACTTCTTCACGTAAATGCTGCTAACACAATATGCGAATGAAAACTGTTCCGGCTGCTACCTTGGCAGGTGTAACCAATGGCAATAATAACATACGAGCGTGAAAGTGCGCGTGTTTCAAAATATTACTGTTATATTATTCCATCTGCAAAAGATGCAGTAGGAGTGAGAAACCTTCGAACCACTCTGTAGTATTCCTTGTTACATACTCAAGTGTTCATGTTCCCATATTAGATATCTGTATGTGTCTTACTAAAATACAAAATTTTGCCAAAAGTAGAGAGAGGAAGAGAGACAGAGAGAGAGGGGGAGGGAGAGGGAAGGGAGGGAGCAGACAGTTCACTTTCCTGTTAGCCAATAGAATGTGAGTCGTCACATACTTATGACTAAAGATGAAACAATTCCTTCAATGAAGGCGAGATTGGCTACACATAAACCATATACTGCAACTGGCCCTGTGCTTTGCAAACGGTCATAGGTCAAGAGAAGGTTCCAGGTGCACAAGTAAATACAGAGAACCCTCTCCCTAAGACGTGTGCGTTGACGTTACGCTGCTGTCTTGGTTAAGGAGGAATTGTTTCATCTTTACTTATGACTGTTATTTATAATTGTGTTTATTTACCATACAGAGCTTAAATTAGTAAACAGTTGGTGTTAAAAGATTGGTATTCTATGTCATTAACATAGCAATATAGCAAGAGTTAAATGGTGCAATGGCTTTTAGCAATGAATGTAGTGGCGAGTCAAAGGGTGTGCACGATTGTTAAAAGAAGCATCAATAAGGAAGACAGAGCTCAACTCAATTACATAAATACTCAATAGGTTACTGCTAAATCGTGTGGTGAAGGTAGAGCAAGTGCGTCTCATATTTGCGGAGGGTCAAGAAAATCTCATTCCAGTGGTGCTTTAATATTTGTGTCGCCTAGAAAATACATTGGGCCTCCAAAGAGATCACGAATTTTTAGTGACTTTTGACAAGGACGCTGTCTGAAGAACTATATAGGAGTTTTATAACCAAGGTGCATTTCCAATTAGTTTCTTAGAACTAAACTATCATATACTGGTCTTCAGTTCATCTACTTACAAGATCAGGGGCTCTAATGATCTAGCTATCGAAGCCTATTCACTTACTCACTTGAAGGATCAGAATTCAGGTACAGAAGGACAAATGATGGACATCAAATTTTAATGGAGTGGAGTGTCATTGTTGCGACAAGGATACAGTATTATAAAATGTAGTTCAATTAGATTAACACAACAGTTAATTCATAAGCTACAATTGTGCAATGGAAAACATTTACACATTATGCAAGTATGCATGTTAAAATTTTGAATTTAATTGCAAAATTATAGAAGTTTGGAAAATTCAGCTAGGGCTGTTCTAAAGCAGATAAAATTGCATGGTCTAGGACGTGTATGAGTGAAAGGGAAACATGAAACAGCGAGTGTAACGATGTGGCAATGCACACGTGGCACACAAACACATCTCATCCCCCAAAGAGCAGAATTCTTTCCCCACTTGAAAAATATAATATTCGTCGAGTTTATGATTATTGTTTTGCAGTATAGCTTGACGGCTTATCTACCAGTATAAACATGAAATAGAAGTATTTCTGGAGCCAGAGTCTACAATTCCTTGTAACATAATTGCCCAGTATGCCAAAGTGTGCAATAAATTAGTATCTTATTTTTATTTTAGGCATTTTAAGACAGCGGGATAAGAAATAACGTCTGCCTGTAGCATTTTGTTCTGACCTAAAAAAAGTAATAAGAATACGAGTACTTACAGGTATTTTAAAAGGAGGATTATGGATCATGTATATTTGTGAGATATATGAAATAAGTTGTTTCTATAGGGCAAAAGGCGAAAATGTGTCATCATAAACTGACCAAGTTTGTTTATTTTAATATCATGGTTATATCAGTCATTGGAATCTAATCATCTTAGATAAAATGAAAACGGCTTAGGAAGTCAAGTCGCAGTATAATATGCCCACTCAGAATTAGAGCATAAGTTGGGACCACTAAACTGTTTTGCTTCTATGTATTCACACCTCAAGGTGTTACCTGCTTGCCTAGGTAGTAGAAGGTCATTGGCCTTGAAGAAATCATTTGAAGTTGCGATGCAAGATTCGTTACCGCAAGGTCTGCCCACTCTGAGTTATGCCAAGCAAAATTATGAGTCCACAAATCAATCAAATACTAATGTAATATTGTTACTAACATTGTCGTTTCCTTAATTACCGATTCCTTTACAGTGCCAAAAATGTAACACAGACGGGGATGCAAGGGCTGTCGAAGGAGGGAATGATTATAGAAAGAGCACTGAAATATTGGTTTCGGGTCTTCAAATTAGATTAAAATAATTCGTTAAGGCAGTGTGTAGAGTAAGAGAAAACGATTCTAGGGAATTTGAATGGATTAGTAGCATCCAAAACAAAGCAAAAAAAAAAAAAAAAAAAAAAAAAAAAAAAAAAAAAAATACAGAGGAGCAGTGACAGAGGAGCAGTGAATAATCGTAATACCGTTTGGAAAATAATAAGTAAGAGATTTGAGGTCATAGCAGTCCAGAAACATTTTTGGTGGGATCATGGAAAAAAGATCTGTGGTAGATTATGTTCTATTGTATTACCTACACATACGAGTGTAATGAAGCAAACAGAAAAAGTGAGACATAAGGTAAACAACGAACAAAGGGAGGTATTAGACTCATTAAAAACTGGTGCTTGGAGGTTGAGGGGATTAAGAAAGTGCATCCAACAGAGCCAGTGTCTAATTTATGTAGGGAAGGAAGATCTCGAGCATATACTCACTCATACATAGTATTTGAATGCCAAAGAAGAGTCATAGAGAGGAAAGAATTTTTGGAGCAGAAATGCGGTAAGCTGGATAGGAGAACATCATTAAGGGTTATTTTTACAAAAGATGGCAGGAGCTTAGGTTAGTTTTCAAGTAAAGTTAAGAAGAAATCTGATGTGCTACACTCACATTACTTTCTCTACTCTTATACTAACCATTCTTACAAACTCTTATTCCTATATCTTCTCCGCATTAGTTGAGACAGATATTTGCAGAAAATATTTTGTTGTTTATTTCCTTGTAGGCGCAAGGAGAATATGAGAACACAGAAGACTGAGCGATAGTCAAATCTTTTAAAGCTTTAAGCTTCCGTTCTCTTTGCACGACTAACATAAAAAATGAACAACGATGTACTTGACAAAAGTTAAGTTTTCCGAAATCGAAACAAATAACAAGGAATATCTCCGAAATAATTCACCGTATTCGGAGATAAATCGTGTATTTTAGCAAGATCTACATGTTTTCTGTAGCAAGATTTGGTCTATCTCTAACGGTTTATTAGTTATGCAGAAATCATCCAGAGTAAATATGATTACAGGGGCTATAGCCATAAAATTCAAGATATATATTTCATTTGTCATAAAAAATCTCAAACAGGCAGTTTAATCAAAATCGTTAGTCATTTTCAAGAAAATCAACATTTTCGAAAAAAAATTTCCATGTAAAAGGTAGTTTACGTTAGAGGAATTTTCTTCAAAATCTTCATGTTCCATACTTGAAAGACATTAAACTTAAATACCAACTTCGGTTTTTAACCGACTTTTCGTTTTTGAATTACGTTGTCCGCAAGCCGCCAGACAGACGCGGACCTTTTTCTGAAAATAATCTTTGTGGATTCAGGGGGCCTCAAAATATGTATTTCCGGTGAAACCTCGACATCGAATTTTTGGGCGGAATACTTCCTAGTAGAGAAAGTGAAAATGGAAGCGGTATATATGAAGACATTTAAGTCAAGGCTTTCTTTAATAGCTGTTACTGCCTTATAATGGCTATAGAGAATTATAAAATGCGTGTAGAAGCAATTATGTTGCGCATGATGGGCTAAAAGCCCAGTTATATCATGCTCATTAGCTTAGGACAAATAAATAAGTACCTACATAAATAAATTACCGACACAAATATCTTTACGTCAACATCTACCGTCTATATATGATAATACCTGTGCTAAGTTAACTAAGTTATACATAGAGAAACCTTCCTCTTCCTCTTCTGCTTCCACTTCCTCCTCCGCTTCCTCCTCTTCTTCCTACTCTTCCTCTTCCTCCTCTCCTTCCTCCTCCTCCTCTTCCTCCTCCTCTTCCTCCTCTTCCTCTTCCTCTTCTTCCTCTTCTTCTTCTTTTTCTTCTTCTTCTTTACTTCAGGGATTTGGCACTTCTGCTTTTTCTGTCTTCACATTCCAACAATTTACTCCCACCTTCTTCTACATTTCACATCTCTTCTCCCACGAGGATTGTATCTAATTATTAAAAGGAGTATTCTTGCATCAGTCATTCTATTCACGTGTTCTTCTCAGTTCTCAGCATTTTCTTCTATTTTATCTTGTAATTTTATATACCTAATTCCTTCCTCAATTGTTCATAAAAATCTAATTCCTGCAGCATTATTTTTGTGTTTTTATGGACCTATATCAGTCTGAATACACTCGTCTAAAGGAAGGAAACCCTGACAGAAAATCCTGGCCCCACAGATTGGAGGTTGGTACCCCTTCCACGCAAAAGAAATATTACCCATAATCTTCGCAAAGGAAAGCTGTCCGAAAGTTATAGAAAACCACTGGTATTAATTGTTCATATATATATATATTTCATCCAGGTCTACTTTAATAACAAGACAGAACAAATTAGAATCATTCCCTACTCAGAAACTGGAAGTAGAATGGAAACCTATGCTAATGAAAATCAGTACAAACAGTTTAAAATCTAGTCGAATACTTATTTCTGAAGTCAAAGCTATCAACATCACAGCACAAGTTAAAGGGGTTTCTATAAATGAAATAATAAAAGTATATACAAAAGCACATTGATTACAAGTAAAATAATCTGGTTTAAAGTATAAACCATTATTTAATATGTGAGCGAAATTATTTCTTGAACTAATCTTTGTTTGATCCTGATATACTCGTATGTTCTATTGTAAAGCATAGATGTTTTTTGCGGATCGCAGAATTGCCATTGCCTTTATTGTGTTTAGGATTCTCTTGATACACAAAACCAAACTCCACCCTCTCCCTATATATGTACGTTGTTTCCGGTGGGTGTTCTGCACGGCCGTACAGTTGGGAATTTAACGCCTGTGTACATTTTATTCAGCTCACCAAAACAGTGTCAGAATTTTAACTACCTGTCGTTCACAGCAAGCACGAAGAGTTTTTTTCAAAATTGGATCAAGCTCTTTGCGAGAAAGCCGCACATTGGGACCGCTTGTGGTTTTATAGTTCACCATGGAGAGGAAGCGGTTTTAATTACTGCATAGAGACCTTTCTCACCGCGGTCTCCAACACACTAGTAATCATGTCTGTAGGCAAAGATTTAAACACTTCACCAACCAGTGCACTTGCCATTGAACTATTGAACTAATACGCGAGCTACATTTTTACTTTTTACTTTCTCTATTACGTATAGTAAGTAGAGAAAGAATTGTATTCCATACAAAAATTTGATGCCGAGATTTAATGGGAAATATATGTTTTGAGGTCCCCTGAATCAAAAAAAAAAAAGTTCGTGTGTGTGTGTGTGTGTGTGTGTGTGTGTGTGTGTCAATGTGCTGTGGGCAGCTAAGTCAAAAGTGAGAAGTATGTGAAAATCCGTATTTGAGTTGAATATATTTCAAGGATGCGACACGAAGACTTTGAAGAAAATTCCTCCATCCTAAACTACTCTTTACATGGACAATATTTCGAAAATTTTTATTTTCTCAAAAATGGATTTTGTTTAAAATGGCATATAGGTATTTAAGATATTTTTATAGCAAACGAAATGTATATTTTGAATTCTCTGTCTATAATCCCTGTAGTCCTGTTTACTCTTGATCACTTTTGCATAATGTAAGCCGTAAAAGATAGCTCAAATCTTACTATACATACAAAAACTGTAGATCTCTTTACACGGAGTTTTTATCAGATGACATTTTTTTTGTGAAGTGAACAATTTTGAAAATATTCATTGTTATTTGTCAGAATTTTGCAATATTTATAAACCGTTATCTCTTGGTGTTGCAGCAATTTGACTATCGCTTAGGACCTACTATATTCTCCTTGTGCGTATTAGAAAATTAGCTCTGGATTATTTTTGCTTAAATAGTAAGTCATAAGAGATAGAACAAATTTTACTATACAAAGAATGTAAAACTCGTTAAAATACACTCGTTATGTCCAAGTGAATTTTCTTTG
The DNA here is from genome assembly GCA_030765045.1 of Tenodera sinensis. NCBI lineage: Eukaryota > Metazoa > Arthropoda > Insecta > Mantodea > Mantidae > Tenodera > Tenodera sinensis. The sequence goes on from CM060969.1 coordinate 53,918,056, forward strand.
TTAATCCAGTGAAGCGTTTCGGAGATGTTCTTTCTTGTTTGTGTTAGTTATGCAATACTTATACTTTTCTCTAATGAAAAGTCGTTATTCATGTTTTCATATCTTAGCCATGCGAATAGACTAGAATCTCAAAGATTTAAAAGATTTGATTATCGTTCTCTAATCCCATATTCCCCTTGCACCTACAAGGAAATTAACATTTCTGCAAATGTTTATCTTAACTAACACGAAGAAGATATAGAAATAAGAGTTTGTAAGAACGGTTAGTACAAGAGTAGAGAAAGTCATGTGAATGCAACACATCATATCTTTAGGGGTATTCTGCTCAAGTTGTACTAATTACATAGGTAAGTGGAGATGAGCAAAACTGTGTCCACTGAGCAGCCTCCTGGTTATGGACTTGCTGCAGCTACTTCTGAGTTGATCTTCTAGCGTTTATTCGTTCATTTGTGTATTGCTAATAAGTAGTGTCTGTTTCTTTGTGTCGCTAATTTCATTCATCAAATAATTATTTGTGGCGTCACTTTTGTTGGTCACTGTGAATTTGAACACCTAAAGCAAAATTAATTCTAATCGTCCCTAAGTTTTTCACAAATTTTGATATTTTCAAGCAGTTTAAGCCAGGTTACGATAGTTATTAATTTATTTAGGTTAGGTTTTTTTTATTTCTTTGTATTTGTTTTGTCTACCAGTACATGATACATAGGGAAGGTACTGCATGCTGCCTAGAGTTGCGCTTTACCAAAATTGGTTCGCTAGTTCTTGTACACTACATAAATGATGTAATAAATGGTAGGATCACAGGTAGTATTGGTAGAGAAAGAAACAAAATACAACGAATAAAAAAATTTAATGAGAAATTCAAACATAATGATCACCAAAATCTCTGATAATGAGCTCGGTAGCTGTTATCAAAATAAAATTGTTATCCGGTTCAAAATAACATTACTCGTGATTACCATCAGTATCTTCGATCTGAACTGCAGTATACTTAGAGGAGTTCCCAAATGTTTATGAAGACACTAATATTCCGTAGGTTAAGTGGCCCTTTATATCCCCTCTCTCAGTTTTGAGAAGGTTCGACGTTTCTGGTTTCTCGATGAATCAAAAAAACGTAAACAACGGGATTGATATGGGGAATATACACACCTTAAGTACAGGTAATGCGGGTAGGTTCTTAATTGAGCAATTCTACCAGGAAAGCTACCGTAGTCTACACTTATGATAGTCTACAGTAGCAATTTTACAACTCTAACTCCACCTAAAAATTCGATACAGAGATTTCACAGCAAATACAGGAAAATTTTGAGACTCTCAGTACAAAAACAATCTAATTCATTATGTTCTTATGTCATTCACAACCCATTCTTCAACCGGATGTCCTTAAAAAAAAAACCTATTCTCTTATCTACATACCTCACGTTAACTAAGATAAATCATAGAAATGCTTTTATTACAGATTTCCTTGCAGATAAAACGGGAGAATGGGAATAAGTACTCTTAAGTGATAGTCATATTGTTTAAGAGCTGGCTGCTGTGTGATTACCTTAAAACTCCGTTCTCTTTGCATGACCAAGGGAAAAAAGATAAAAAAAAATTAATGATGAAATAAGTAAATAAATAAAGAAAGATAGAAGGAAAGAAAACAAGAAAGAAAGGAAGAAAAAAGAAAGAAAGGATGGAAGAAAGAAAGAAAGAAAGAAAGAAAGAAAGAAAGAAAGAAAGAAAGAAAGAAAGAAAGAAAGAAACGAACAAACCAACAAACAAACAAACAAACAGAGAGAGAGAAAGGAAGAAGGAAAGAAAGAAAGAAAGAAAGAAAGAAAGAAAGAAAGAAAGAAAGAAAGAAAGAAAGAAAGAAAGAAAGAAAGAAAGAAAGAAAGAAAGAAAGAAAGAAAGAAAGAAAGAAAGAAAGAAAAAAGAAACAAACAAAAGAGGAAAGAATGAAAGAATATGATAATTATTCCTCAAGAACTTGAGAAAACAAGTATTAGAAAATTCAACCCAATTAGTATACTAATTGTGTGGTTTAAGGGGAAGGAATATTCAAGATATGCATTTCATTTGTCAGGAAAATATTTCAATATTTTGCACTTTTGAGAAAATTAAATGTGTAAGAAACTTCTTCTATGAAGTGGGGAACTTTCATGAAATATTTCGCACTACATCGTCTGAAGGCACTGAACTTAAATACCAAGTTTGGTATTTTAAGTGGCTATTCTTTTACAGTTACGCTGGTCACAGACACACGCACACATATCTATACATACATCATTTGTATAAAAATGTGTTTATTATTCAGAGTCTCAACTTATGTATTTCTGTAAAATATGAAAATTTTTAGTGGAATATCAAATATGACGAGACAAAGTTAAGACAAAGAGAGAGAAAGAAAGACAGTGAAACTGAGAGAGAGAGGGGGGAGAGGGAGAGGGAGGGAGGGAGGGAGGGAGAGCCCTGAGTGCATTTGTGTGTATAGGTGTCTGTGAACAGATAGCTCAAAAACGATGAGTCGCAAAATTACCAAATTTGAATACCTTTGATTTGATTTGATTACCAATAAACACGTCAGTCATTTTAAGCTAGAAATTTGTTAAAGATTCAACTGTAGCTGGCTGAGATGGTATGCTTCTCCGAAATATAAACGTTTTGAACATAGAGTGATATTTAACTTTGAAGTTGTGAGCGATCTTGCCTTTTGCTAGGCACGTGCATTCACTCGCCAGATCACTAGGATTTAGCTTTCTAGGGCTTGTCCTATTTCTTCCAGGCGCCAAGGTTAAGGCTAAAGTTAGGCTCGAAATCGAGTGTTGTGTACATTTAAATAGTGCTTCGTATTTGGTCTACCAGCAGAAGTTCAAATCAATTTATATGCAAAATGTATTATTTTTATCACTAAATTCTTTTCGCTTAATTCACAAGAAAAATAAGATTATTAAAACAAATTTAAATACATTTGTGTGTTTAAAAGAATGCCCAATAACACCACTTGATATTATTCAACTTCTAAAGTGTGGAGCGTAGAATCAAATGTTGGTATAGTTCCTGTATATAGGGAGTCAATATTACTTAATGTTATCCACTGTAACCGCATCGAGTTTTTAGTTTCATATTTTATGCATTTGATATTCAATAACGCATATGCACTTAACTTCGTTTTCTGTATGTGAATTTTATATGTAGCGTTTAAAAATGACTGAATAATTTGGCAGGTGTGTGTGGATATTGGCATAACACATGTTTAAAGTTTACGTCTGACAGTTTCCGCTCTAAATGTAAATATTTTGAACATAACCTCCAAAATAATTATTCTTTATTCTCCTTATCTACCAATTTTCACATTTTCTCTGCCTGTTTTTAGTGCCCATTTAAAGCAACGAAACCAGGTTAACGAAATGAAACATGCAAATGGGATCAAGTTAAATCTACATGAGATATAGGAACGGTACAAGTGGGAATTCTCTTACAATGTTGGCCTTTGAGTCAAGTCTCTGAAGTCCTGACTTAATTTTACTGGCTGCAAACAGAACAACTGCTTACAATAGAGAAGGCCGTTGTAACCATCGACCGCCCTTGCTTTAGTATTAGCTTGCTTAAGGTTTGTCGCACATAGTCAATACTCTGGTCCATTACATCAAGAAAAGATGTTGGTCTGCTCTTACTCAAAAACACACATTGTAAACTTGTCAGTTAAATCGCAAATAACAAACCAATACATGAGGTCTATAACTTGTTTTCGTTTCCTGTACTGGCAGAAGAATGTTTATTGCTCTATACATAATAGTAGATATGATTAAATTACTTGAACACGTTTGGTAACAGCAATACTTAAAATTAATATATCACGTGTTGAAAATTTTCACAAGTTAAATTAAATAAACAATTTTGAAACTTGCGATCTGATATGTTCTATTTTAGTTACCATGACAATGTGTAATGTATACATATATTTTTTTGGCATCTCGAAATGTTCAAGTACTCTGGTGTTGCAGAAATATGCCGATTTCGAAACAATGGTTTATGCTCTTAACTGAATGTTAGTCCAAGCCTACACAGTTTCAACATTTTCCTTGTGTTGACTAGTAGATCAAGCTGACCTGTTTCGTTCTAACGTTTTACATGGGTGAGTTACCAGCCCATCGCAAAACGTCGAACATGGGGGACCAAGTTGCGTTGTTTATAAGCAACATATATGTTAAGTTTTGAGATATTTTATTGGTTCTTTCATTTTAGTTAGCTGCTATGTTCACCTAAATAAATAAAATTCAGATATTTGGAGCTGTCTTACATTGTAAACCAATTATTTTTTGAATAAAACTGTAGTGTTTTTACGGCATATATAGCAAAATGACTTGGATAATACTCGGTGATCCCCACCCCCCCCCCCCCACCTACAGCACTTAATATGTTGTGTGGGATGGCAAACTGATCGGTATTCAACCCCTGTCTGCAAATACACGGTAAATTCATGCGGTAAATTCATCCGTAGAGTCCTTGGTGCGCATCCTACTGCGTTACTTGCGTAGTTTCCAGTTCAGTATTGTTTTCAACAACAGGGCGATATGTGCCAGTACAGAGCTGCCCAAATGAGCTCCAGCACACTTTGATGTAAAGGTACGGAATCACCTCAATACATGACCTCATTTGCATACCCAAATTGATCGATTGGTAGAGGTGGACCAGTTCCAAGGCCAGCATGGTCACCAAATCTAAGACCTCTCGACTATTTTCTGTGGAGTTGTATGAAGTATATAGCACTCCTGTAATGTCAGCGAAGGACCTCATGGCCCATGTCCGCAGTGCGATTGAAAATCTTCCAAGACAATCGCACGTATGGGTCATGTGTATGAGGCTCACCACCACCGATATAGTCTCTGCAATGATATCGGAGGTACACAGTTCGAAACCCGTTCGTAATGTAGACAGTTCATTGTTGGATTTGCTGACGAAATGTGATCGTACATCCATCTCACAGTTCGTTACGCTACACCATCCAAACCGTACATTTCTGGACAGGGGTTACTATTTGAGAACCGATCAGTTTGACGTCCCGCACAACATACTAAGCGTTGTCGATGTTTTTGGGACACCCTGTATATTTTATTTAATGCGAAAGCCTTACTTTTATGACGAACCCAATTAAATGTTACACCACAGATAAAGGATTCGGGAGCACTAATCTTCTAAAGATATAACAATCTTTTGTGTGTGGGTAGTATAAGCGCTCAACTGATTTTGAAACTTCTCTCGCTATATAAAAGCCCAATTTGTGCTGAAGTTTATAGAGATATACATAAATATCTAAAATTTATATAATAAATCACAAACGATTAAAAGGATTTACAAACCCCACGTACCTTAATACAAACATATTCGAACACATGCTTACGAAGGACTTCCTTTAACTGAGAAAATCATGGAGTACAAAATAGTTGTTATTATTCCATAGAGTATAAATAGTTGCTGCGAACCGTAAAGTAAATCAAAATTCAATTACCCTTTATTGCAAGTAGTATATTTAGCAAGGTAATTTATTAGGAGAGAAAATTTGTTTCTGTATACAGGGTAATTTAACAAGTCACTCAACTGATTTTGAAAATTCTTTAATATTTAGAAAGCGGTATTCGTATAAGGGACTATAACACAACTAATTATTTCCATAGGTTTTTAAAGCATTGGAAATAATTTACAAAGTCCTTGTACCTAAATATGCATACATGGAAATTATATCACAACATACTTCGAAAGAAGACTTGGCTTGCAGTTAGAATGCCATACAGCAGAAAATAAAGCTGCACAATTTGAACATTTCTCAAATAGTTGCACTGTTTTAGATGTCGTTAATTACATTTGTGCACTCAGAGCCAACTAGGTTACATTATGCTCTGGCAGTTGTCTCATAAGTTCGTTCGTTACTCGTTACGTTTCAATCACTAAGAACGCCTGGGAACACACTTCACCTGCAGCACATCTACGACAGAGTAGTAGCCAAACTTTCTGTATTAGGGAGATATTCTCAGCTCGAGATCGACTAAACCATTTTTGCCACGCTCGATTTGTTACTGCATCTTCTCCGTAGACAACACAAATTTTCTGTCGACATTGCGAGGCGTTTTGCCCTTACGATAGTAAAACAGCATAAGAGGTCGGAAATATTCCTATTTGCTTTCCATAGTTTGTACACACAAGTTCCGCTGTTTCATCCAGCGTCAGTCACGAACAGACACTGACCTCTAAGTCGTAGGATTGTTAAAGGGTAAAGGGTAGATACCCTGAGGGGACATCTCGCTCGCTTCGATCTACACAGATCTATTGTGGCTACCACCCCCAAGAAGGTAGGGATGAGATGAGGGAACCGAAGGTTCCACACAGGGTCGCAGCTAGGCAGACCACAGAGACGCGCGGAAGTCTCTAACAAGTGCTGAGATCTCTTCATTCCGGTGCCAGGCCGGGTAACTGTGATAACTTGAGTGTACAGAGGGTTTTCAGGGTTTTCAGATGCTATAGATGGAACTTATGAGCAAGATGAACGAACTGAGACAACTTTATATTATGCTGTATCTTTTATGAAATGAAGCACTGTCTCAAGATCTTTACTTTTCTTTTAAATACTGTACAATATAATGGCTGTTGTCTTTATCCAAGAGAAGCGCCAATATTTTTCCTGGGCAGGCAGTTGCTGTGATAACACGAGGAACGTTTTAGTGGCTCCTAAACCAACTTCCCTCTACATCCCCCGCTTTTCATCAGCATCACGTTTCCAATTCTTTTCTTTCTCTTTCTACGGCCATCATGTATGTCTCTTTTTTCATGTCCCATCCCTGCAGCATATCTCCACATTATCGCCGTGCACCTCGCGCTAAATTCCTTCGTGGTCCTCTGCAGAATTTCACTTTGGGAACGTGAATCAATTTCGGCCCCGCGGGCGAGAATGCAAAGCAGGTTAGTTTCTTGGCGCCTAAACTAGGGAAAAAAGGAAAAGAAAAATATTCGTTGTGCTGATAAAGACAATGAACACCTCCTTTTGCTTCTGTGGTACCCAAGTACTAACAAAATTTTCATGTACCGCTGTGGGAAATGGTTATCTTAAGAGCACCAGAAAATGTAAAACCACAACATTTGAGATTTCCTATTTATAACTTTTAGCTCTTTCAGTTTATTTATTGTGTGCTTGAAAACTTCAACCATTTAAAACGGAATTAAATATAAGCTACTGGTTGCGGCATTTGTTTGGTATTTCTTCTGCATAATTACAATACTTTTAAAACTACAAGTCTTAATTTCGCTGTTCCTTAAACATAGCAAATACTGGAATTTAACGAACTGAATAATTATATCCCTAAAACTAAATTTTAGCTCCTGTTTTATGAAAACTACATTTTCCTAAACATATATACCAGAGTCATTCACACAACACGTTTTCCGGGAAGCATACTCTTTGTATTGTCGCAAAATGACAATTCGATGAATTCCCCTTCTGACACCATGGTAACGAAACCACAAAAACAGTTCACATACTCATCCCTCGCTTTTATTTTTCCTTCCAAACTTTTGTACAAAAGCACAATTCTTTTATATTGACGTTAACACAGTCTACAGTCTTTCGTGATATTACAACTCGCAGTTGTTTTTTTTTTTTTTTTTTTCTGACTGCTTTGACTCAGTCCTTTCATTCTTTCTTCACTTTCTGTCTCTCATACACTTTCTGACGATACAACCAATCGATGCTCGTTAAAACTTCCTCACTTCGTCACCGCATACCTTTCACGACCACACTCCACACACAGACACATCTGTCTCGCACCCACTGGCCGACTCATGTATGTAACTCACTAACTTTCTGCTGCTTTTTGGTCTCCTTATATAGTGAGGATGACGTAAAATGGAATTTTCTCGAACTTCCACAAATACGCCGCCCGCGGAAAAATTCTCGAATTATCTGGAAAATCCTTTTTGGTTCTGCTGCTCTGATTGTTGTCATGTGTTCGCTTGCGTGAGAGGTGTGAAGTAGCTTGATCCTTACCGTCCTTTGTTGTGCGCCGCGGTCGGCGTCACAGTATGTACCGGTCATTCACTCATTTAGCTGTGACGTATCACAATCGCGTGAAACAACACCATTTCCGGGACAAGGATAGTACTTGTGTGTTACAAACACGTAGACACTAAGTACAAGTAGAGCATACTGTATGTAGGGAGCATGCCATATAATTCCCTATATTTCACACATTTAAAGTGTATAATAGGATTAGTTTATGACTGTGTAACAAATGAGGTTAAATGTTTAATAAATAAATAAAAGGCCAAATGGCAATGTGATGGTTTCGTGTTCTTGTTCCCGTTAGTAATGCCACCTGTAGCAAGTGAGTGGACAAGTTTCAAGCCAAGATGTTCCCTCTGTAGCTTCAGTTATAAGCAAGCTAGTGCATGTTTATTTAGATGTCTGGCGGTCTTTCAGTAAAAGCGAAAGGTGAGGTTAACCTTTCCCCTTGTCTTACATGTCGCTAAGAGCAGAACAACAGAAACATGATAGCTGACATCACAAGGCATACAGTTGGCTGACACTGAATCATATGTAATTTTTCATAACGATTTCATCGAACCTGAAAAAATATTTAATTTTAAAAACAGGTCACATAACTTAAGGGAGACCTTTTAATGCTCCCCTAAACTGTTGCGCCGAATATAGCTTTGGTAGGTAAAAAGATTGTTCTGAACCACATATCGAATGTATTTATAGCACCGAGCAAGGGATTAAGGTATATTCAGAGACTGTTTTGAGATATGGGCATTTACTATCTAAAATTCTTGCACACAAAAATAAACTATATTATTGTACAAAATAATACTTTTTGAATAAAATTATAACGAAGCAAAACTATCCACAATAAAGAAGCCGTTTCCCATCATTCAGGAAAGCTAGCTCCACATCCGCTCCTTACACTTTTTTGGGGGCTGGATGAAGTACGCAATTTTCACTCCCTCATTATCCTGAAAACTATCTCTCTCCCTCTTTCTCTCTTCAAATATTGTATCTTAAAGTAGCAATAAAATTGGTTTTCTGGGATCTTAACAAAAATATAAACTTAAATATTAACAGAAATTTAAGCCTGATTCTTCTTCTTCTTGCTAAGCATCGGAATCATTTCGCTTAAACTAATAATAATAATAACGAAAGTTGCAGTAGCTTATTCTTTTTCAAAAGTTCTAAATATAAAGAACCATGTTAAAAACATGATTTATTGTTGATCTTAAATTAAAGCTTAATAACAAGCGGGATATTTAAATGTTTATTTTATCTACCGTTTACATAATAAATAGAGAAGATATTGTAAACCGTCCAACAATTAGACACCCAAATTTCACTGGAAATACATTTTTGGTGTGTGTGTGTTTCTGTGTGTGTGTGTGTGTGTGTGTGTGTGTGTGTGTGTGTGTGTGTGTGTGTGTGTGTGTGTGTGTGTGTGTGTGTGTGTGTGTGTGTGTGTGTGTGAACAGCATGACGCAAAACGGAAAATCGGTTGAATGCTGAATTTGGTATTTAAATTCCACATCTTCCAGATACGTGACATACCTAAATATTGTGAGAAAATGACAAAAGTTCAATTACTTTTTTGTCACTTTATTCGGCTTAGAAACGTTTGCACAAATACAGTTTTCTTTTACTGACGTAAATACAATCTACATCCTTCATGATATTACAACTCACAACTGTTTTCTTTTCGTAACCTTGACTCACTCCTCTCTATCTTTCTCCAATTCCTGTGTCTCTCAAAAGGGTGCCTCACGATATAATCACTCAACGCTCATTAACCGCTTCGCTACCTTCCTCCACGACGCGCCGGTTCTCTCACGACGCCCGTACACGCACACACACACACACAAACACGCGCGCGGGCACACACACACACACATTAGCTAAAAAGGCTGTCTGCCCTCACAAGCTCCACAAGATTTTATACCAGCAATGACGAAGGCAGATGTTTCTCGAACTTCGCCTTTCAAGTACTTCCCAGAAGTCAGAAGATTTACGAAGGTTCTAGCAAGCCCTTTGTAATGCCACCCTGATTGCTCACATGAGTGACGTGAGATTACTTGTACCCGAGCTTTCCTTTGATGTGCGCCGCGCGGGCGATTTCGTAACATCGCCTCACCAGAAACTTCCGTTTATATCTTTTTACTTCCAAATCCAGTAGATACCGTTTGAGAAAATGATAATTATGATGCCAAAGATATATGCAACAAACTCAGGCGCACACCAGCGCACACAGACACACACCAACAAACGCGCGCGCGCTAACACACAACCACACGCAGCACACACAAACATACAGAAACATACGCACGCACATGCAACACTCACAAACACACTACTAACCAACGCAAATTCCAAAAGCGCTATAAAAGTTTTAGCTGAAATATATAGCATAGTAGCCTATTGTAAGTATAGTTTGTTGAAGAAGGGGTAGGAAAGCCATGTGAGTGTAGCACATTGCGTACTTTTTATTAATACCCCCGACAAAGCTTCAAAGCTACAGCAAGGCGTATCTAAGAGGGTAAACCATCAGATACCAGGTAAGTGAGCTGCCCCTTATTTTCCAGTTTTATGCAATCTGGATTTTAACTCTGACATGAAAATATGGACCTCTATGGTAGGATCCACCCAAATATTCAACATAGATGTATTTGTCATCGTTTATGTATGGAGTTAATAGGTAGCTCAGTTGGAACGAGCGTACCATTCGTACATAATCGAGGTTCTGTAAAGGTGGTTCGAATCCCCTGCATGTACTAATGTTTTGCTGTGTAATATTTACAAATAACATTAGTTGAACAATTATGTGTAAAGCTGTTATTATTTTAATTCATAATTGGTTTAGTTATACTTTATGGTATTGTTGCACATGAGGATATCTATCCCGGTACGGATTTTGAGTTGCTTGCACTTTGGTTGTTGCTTCTCCGTAGATCAAAGGCATATCAACGCACTAATCTGTCGAAGGAAGTGCAATGGGCTAGACTACCAAAACGTTTTAAATTATATCCTAAACTCTCAGAGACTTTACAATTAGATTATTGTGAATTTGGTTTCCAAGTTTTGACGAACAGAAAAAGAAATATACAACCCGAGACGCGAACCCCTGTCCCTAAGATTGGCGCACTGGACACAGTTGTTCAGCTATTTGGACGCTTGACCGAAAGTGCATTCCAAGTTGAAGCGCAGAACGTGTATGCCAGGCGCTATGACATTGCCACTTGAAGGAGTCTCTTCCGGCTGGTATCTCCCGTCACCAGTATGAAGGGAATCTTCTGCTCGTCGTCACTTTGAAGGGTCGGTATGATGAATTCTTTTCTCGTATAAAAGATCCGGCTAACTCTTTCGATGAACTGCGATGACTCTTTCTTTCCTATCTCGGTCGTGGTACGGGTATGAAGTATGTTCACAATTTACAGCTAATAATTTTTCTTGAGACGCGACCCCCGTGAAAATTATATGTTACGTCGATGTATTAACTTTTAGTCTTTCTAATGAGATAGTCTTCTTTGCTCTGGAGGCCACAATTGAAATAATATTAGTGTATTTATTATCACAATTTTATTCGTTAATATCTATAACATTTACAATGAAGACAAAAGATAATCGCACTAGGCCAACTGCAAACGATATGATGCAAACAATCAAACAATGGGAAACAAAACACTCCAACACAACGCCTACCATAACTAATAATACTGCATCAAATGCCCCTCATCACAGTATATGCAACTAATTCTATTTTGGGAAAATTGTTTTCAGCCATACAATGTTGCATGTACTGTGATGATCTCCCCACAACAATGTAATTGTACAACAATATAACAACTGTGTTGAAAAACATGTCATCGTTGAATACAAAAATATTTTCTCTTGACAATGTTTCGATTTTTTTTTTTTTTTTTTTTTTTGCAACTTTCAGGGGTTCTATGCCCCTCCCCACTAAAATTTGTTTTATGATTTTTCTTATGTGCGGTGGATAATGGCGAATAAGTGCTTCAATAACCTCCTGTTCACTCAACTGAGGTTGGAGTAGTTTCGATTTGTTCGCCAGTTTCAAAAAATACTCCATCATTGAAATACCACGTTTACTGTCATAATGTCCGGTAGCCAGTTCGACTTTAATCTGGTTTTGACGTCCCGGTCCCCAAAATCTATTTATAAAAAGGTTTCGAAACATACTATATGTTTCGTGAGACGCCAAAGTTAGTCTTAACCATTCCAATGCGTTTTTCTTAAGACAGCGTTTAACCACCATCATTCGTATCTCGTTCGGAATTCGTTTGATCCTAAAATAATCCTCCAGTTCTTTTATGAAAATTTTTGGATTGTCACCGGCTTCTTCGTCAAATGACGGAGGGGTTAGATCATGGAACAAGTGACTAGCGTGACAATTATGGTTTTGACTAGGGGAGTGCATTGGCATAGCTAAATCATTCTCCTGAAAGTCCGCCATATTACTGTTATTGTCAAGTGCATCAGTATTGGTCATATTTTTGCATTCACTCACAAATTGATCATGATTGTCATTAACTCTATCAGCCTGTAGAGCAATCACAACTTGGGAAAGCCTTCCTGTAAATTCTTTTTCCTTTGTAACCGTTTCATTTATTCTATTTACACTTACATTGGCTTCCTCCTTTACTTTATTCAATTCTTCTCGCTGTGACTGCATCTCAGCGCTTATACCCTTTACAATATTTTCTAAACTATCAATTTTTACATCAATGTCAGTTTGTTTTGACCTAATTCCATCTTGATACATTTTACAACTCTGTTCTACCACGACTATCTCTGTTCTCAATTCATCTCCTACCTTTGCAATTTTTGCATTCTGTTCTGCTAGTTTTTCATCAAATTCTTTACTTAATTCAGCTTTCATTTCTACCACTGTCTTCTCCTGTCCTAACTTAACTTCATTTATCAATTCTCCTAGCCTAGCTATTTCTACTGTGTTTGATTCCTGTCCTAATTTTATCACGCTTACTAACTCACCTAATTTAGCTATATCATTGTTACTTGATTCAATTCTTTCTGTACATTCCTTCTTACATAATTCAATTTCTTGTGACAATTTATTTATATTTCTGGCATTATCCTCCTTCAAATCTGCTACATCTGCTTTTAGTTCTGTTACATTTCTAACACTATCCTCTCTTAGTTTTGCTACATCTGCTTTTAGTTCTGTTACATTTCTAACAAAATCTGCTTTTAAATCTGCTTTTATATCTGCTGTATTTTTGTTCATCGCTTCCAATATTTCTTTCAATCCTATTTCTGATTCCTTACATACTACATTCTTTCTACCTTCTACTGATAACTTATCACTCACTTCCCTCTCTACACTATCATTAACTTTCTCAACTTTTTCCATCTTCTGTACAATTTTCTTATTGCGTAGTATCATAAATTAGTACTAGTCTTACTTGAATTCTGGAGCACAAGAAAAAGGATACTCCGTCAAAATGTCTTCTTTTCACTCTTTGTCCAGGTACATATTTTTACTCTATACGCCTGTATTCGAGCCGCCCCACGTTGGGCGCCAGTATGAAGGAGTCTCTTCCGGCTGGTATCTCCCGTCACCAGTATGAAGGGAATCTTCTGCTCGTCGTCACTTTGAAGGGTCGGTATGATGAATTCTTTTCTCGTATAAAAGATCCGGCTAACTCTTTCGATGAACTGCGATGACTCTTTCTTTCCTATCTCGGTCGTGGTACGGGTATGAAGTATGTTCACAATTTACAGCTAATAATTTTTCTTGAGACGCGACCCCCGTGAAAATTATATGTTACGTCGATGTATTAACTTTTAGTCTTTCTAATGAGATAGTCTTCTTTGCTCTGGAGGCCACAATTGAAATAATATTAGTGTATTTATTATCACAATTTTATTCGTTAATATCTATAACATTTACAATGAAGACAAAAGATAATCGCACTAGGCCAACTGCAAACGATATGATGCAAACAATCAAACAATGGGAAACAAAACACTCCAACACAACGCCTACCATAACTAATAATACTGCATCACACTTCGCGACTTTACTTACTTAATTTAGCCCTTTAAGACACTTTTAAACCTTTGCTGGGCGTTTTAATATTATTAATTGAATGGCAAAAGATATTATGCATGTTATTTGAGTTTTACGACAGGTATTTCACGCCAGAATTTAAATAAGTCTTTATTTAGTAATTTGTGTGTTTTGACTAAACGGGTGCATGGTGGATAAGTCATGTCTGTCATATTTTTGCAGTCAACCCGGCACTAAGTACAATAATCCGCCATTTTATTTTTACTTTATGTTGTTAATATACTCATATGACAGGCCCGTTTTTTCAAAGATGTTTACTGAATTGCGTTGCTATGTATAATCTAATAAAAGTTTGTAAAATCGGCTAGAAACCCGGAATTCTTCCTCAGTAAACCAGTCGTGTGTTTTTAAAATGTACTTTAGAGAGGAGAATGTTTTGTCCCGTAAACCGCTGTTCCTCTACATTTTGCGCATTCGTCTGTCTAAAAACGTCAAGCAATACGTTTTAGTAAGCGCACAACTAGACTAAAACGCTCATGCCGTTTGATGGGTGGCCCACCTTCCAAGAAAAATAGGGGGCGGCTGACTTACCTGGTATAGTTGCAGAAGAATGTTTTATTTAATTCCTTACGTCGTTTTCTATTTTCTAAACAGCTGTCATATTTATTTAAACGTTTGTCATAATATTCTACAAGCTTTTGAATGTCAACGCTGCTTTTTTTTTCTTTTCTTTAATTAACGTCCTCCAACGTTGTGACATATCGGACGAATGAATGAAATGAAATGGGTGAAATGATGCTCAAATGGGCCCGAGGTCCATGGAGCTTTAAGTTACCCGACATTCGTGTTCTCAGGGTAGGGAAAACCTCGGAAAAAAACCTTACCCGGATAACTTACCCTAAGCGAGATTCGAACTCGCGACCTCTTGAACGTGAAGCAGACACGCTAACCATCACGCTACCGAGGCGGGCATAAAAGTCTGCCGCCTGGATAACCAGTGGACATTGACAATTGCCGATCTTCACATATCCTTTCATCCACGGTATTGACCAAATATTCGTGGTCACTGATGGATGGCGTGATCGCGGTTCATTATGGACATTGTCCCGTCTGGCCTTGAAAGCTCTAGCCCAATTACGCAATTTGCTATCATTCATCGCATTGGGTCACAGACTTCACTGATCTCTGGATGAATGTCCGCTGCTGAAACGTTCCTTGTTGTCAAAAACTCGATTACAAACTGTATTTCACAGGTACCGTTTGTTTTAAACACTGAAACGACACTGTGAACAGCACACTGCTGCACATAACATGGAGGCAGTGGAGAGATAGACGGATGGGGAGAGAGTGGGAGAATTAATTCCAGCAATGCCAACTTTTACTGTAGAACAGAACTTATACTATCGACGGGGGTGGGGGGGGGGGGCGGGGGGAAAGAAGTTGACTGAGCAATTTTTATAACAAACTTATTTTAAAATTGGGTATTATATCCTGTCATGTTTATCAAAGTAATACTTAACACTGTTTTAACTATTCCTTTTTCACCTTTTTACATGAATCACATTGTACTGACGATTCTGACATACATACATCTTGACATTTCATTGTTTCTCAAAAAGACGAACAATGAAAACTTTGAAACAACCATTCAATTCAGTGGTAGAAACAGTGACTCACGATAATTATGAATTGCGTCTCCTTAATCAAATAATTAAAACACATTACTTAAAATATTACAGAACGTGGGCATGAAGTACACCCCACGCTGGTTTTGGCAGGGTTAGTTAATATGAGAGACAGAAAAAGAATGTGAGATAGCGATATGGGGGGAGGGGGGGGGGAGCAAGAAAGAATTTCTGGTGTTAGCGCAGTAACGCGAGCGGATTTGAGGGTTTAGAAGGACCAAGATTCTCATTTCTGAAGTAGCAGAAAGAAAGCTAAAGATTTAATCATTGGCAGTGGAAGTTGGAAGCACATATCTGTGTCTATTAAAATGCCGGGTGTCTTCCTAGGCCCATTTCCATTATTCCCTATATACCACGTTGGGCCAGAATCCAGAGCGATCAAAAATGCATAACGTGTAAGCTAAAGGAAAGCGGTTAAGAGAAAGGAAGCACCGAAGAAAAGAAGAGATGGAAGAAATAGAAAATTGATGACGTGTTGTAAATTGGGTAATCAAATGGAACTGCCGGCCACTTCCTTCCGCCGAACACGATAAAGGAAAAAAGAGAGGGTTTGCTAGAGAAAGACATCGCGTTGAATCTGTGCCATAAAATTTTCGAGTGAGAATACATTAAGGGCGGAAAGCGTTGGGGTATGACCCGCAAATGGGGTGGAGGGTGGGGAAGCTAGCGATGCAGATGAATGTAGAGGGGTGGCGGTTTTCTATGATGTATGTGTGCCATATCGCACTACGAGAATAGCTAAGGCTGCAATATTCTCTTCTTTGTCACGTGGCGAGGAATAAGAAGAATGGAGGATGTGAAGGCGAATGTAAACAAGCTGTGAAACCTAAGGCGCTCTAGTCTGGATCCCAGTACAGTGGCGGCTACTCCACAAGGGCACAGTCCTGAGCATGTCAACGTCTTAACTTTCAACAATTCCGCTTTATTTAATCATTGCTATTAAAGGCATTGTGTAGGGTTTGTATTTTTAGGTGTTAAAAACTTAGGAAAAATATATATTCTTATATGCTGAAAGCATCAAACATATATGCCAAAACAAATAAACCTTGTGACCTTACAATTCACAGCTGTTTTGTTCTATCGTAACCTTTACGCCAAACACTACATTTGACACATTTGGTATTTCCCGAAGGTTCCGTAACAATCCGTGTAATTGAAGGTTCTCAGTCTGTCTGGAAACGGGCTTTATTCTTAGGCTACATCGTTACCTAGCAACGTAGTGGTGTGAGGTAGCTGACCTTGAGCCTGCATTGTTGTACGGCGACGCCCCAGTATAAAGAAAACTAAAGAATTGCGGCTTATAATAAGAAAACAAACAATATCAAAATAGATAATGAAAGTATAGATACCGTTTCGGAAACTAAATTCTAGGTAGTATAATAATAATAATAAATGTCGGTCTAGGTAGATCAGTTGGTTAGACGCTGGCCTACTGATCCAAAGGTCACGGGTTCAAATCCGGCCCAGAACGATGTTTTTTAAGTGTGCTTAAAAACGACAGCTCCACGTCATTAAATCTACTGACAAAGAAGCAAAAGAAGTCCTGGGGGACAAAATTCTGGCACACCGATGTGCAATTGACAGCGAGAAACGACAAAATATATTTAGGTAGCATAATTGATAAAGGTGTAGGGTCCTTGAAGATTTAAAGAAGAAAATAAAGAAAGCAAATAAGCCTTTGTCCTATTATATGTAGTTTGCAAATCTGACATGTCAAGACATTAAAGTAAATGTTTTCGACACTAATATGAAATCAGTCTTATTATACCGTTGTGAAACGCGGAAATCAAATAAAACCATTCAAAGGAAAGTACAAACATTTATAAATGGTTTTGTAAGAATAAGATGACCATATGCAGTTTTAAATTTACAATTTACAAATAAGAAGCAAATTAAAATAGAAATAAAACAGATGCTACCTCACATGCCTTTATTCACTTTTATACAAACTATTCTTAGAAAAGTTGTTCCTTTATATACTCCATGTTAATCGAAATAAGCATTTGCAGAAATTATCTCATTGCTAAATTTGCTGTAAGTGCAAGAGGAATATCGGGATATACGAGTATCCTTAAACCGATAGTAGAGGTGGTTGCTATGCAATACTTTTAAAATTCCATTCTCTTTGCAGTGCCAAGAGATGAAGTCAATAACTTAGTGGTATGTAAGAACAGTGTAAGTTTTGGAAAATTCAAACAAATAATTAATATCACAGAAATGATTTAATCGATAACAAAAAGAGTACTTCACATAAATTGTCAAACTAAACGAGATCTACGTTTTTTTGTGGAGTTACTTTGTCTACCTCTTATGATTTAAAAGTTATGCAGATGTCATCCAGAATGAGGATATCTTGTGAAGACAGAATGAATGAATGAAATGAAAAACGTTATTTGGGCATGTTGTGAAAACATGCCCTGGCTGTTTTAGGGATAGTCCCTCTTCAGCCGCGTATTTAGATTTTTTGAAACTGGGTACGGGGCGGAGAGATCAATCTGGGGTGCGTAATGATAATTTTGATTTTGCGTGTTTGTAGGTGTGGTTGTGTGGGTTGACGTGTTCGTGTCTGTGTGTGGGGTGATGGCTTCTGCCCTCCGAGAAAAAAGAAAAGATTTTGTTTTTGTTGTATTGTGTGGTTGTGTTTGTGTGTTGCTGCAACGGCTCTCGGTTAGTTTTTGTCTGTGTTGTGTGTTATGTGTTTTGTTATGTGTATGTCAGTGTGTTTGTATTTACTGTGTGCTTTAGTTTTTTATGGGGATTGGTGTTGTCATTCGTGTGTCTTTGTTAGGTGTTTTCATTTATAAAGATAGCCAGCTGGTTGCCAACTCTCGTCGTGTTTATTGCCCTTTTAAGTGTCTTTTGTGCAGTCTGAGTCAGGTTTTGTAGGAATCGTGCTCTGTATGCAGTTGGAGTGATGTCGTATATTGGTGGTATTAATGTGCTTAGTATTTGTGTGATTGTCGTGTTTGTAATTTCGCGTATGTACTTGGTGATGTTTTTCTGTATGTTTGTGAGTTGGTCTTGTAGGGACTTTATCTGTTGTTCGGATTGGGATATTACGTCTTGGAACGTGTTTACTGTCTCGTGCTTCGTCATGTGTGTTTTAGTTTCGGGGATCTTTGGGAAATTTGTCTCGGGCCAGTCAGTCACGTGTGTTGGTTTGGGTGGTGTGGGGATGTTGTGGGGGAAGATGTATGTCTTGGCAGTGTGTTCAGGTTGTGTCGGGGGTTGTCTGGGATACATCGGGCATTTTATTTGCCCGGTGTAGTGCCCGTTTTGTCGGCAGGTGGAGCAGTAAGGGGTGTTATGTCGGATAGGATGTGTGCATCGTCGCGTGTCAGAGTTGTGTCCACAGTGGAAGCAAATGGGTTTATTGGTACAATTTTCTTCGTGATGTCCATATGTCTGGCATTGTCGGCAAGGTACGTGTCGGTCTGTGTGCTTGGAAGGCTCTGCCCTGAAAATTTGTTTTTCAATGATGGCGCCTTCTTTCAGTATTGTGTTGATAGTTGTGATACATGTGCTGAATATTCGTACGAGTTGCGTCTGTCTGTTTTGGCTGATGATCCTGGAAGCGCGTGTTATTTCTGGGTATGTCTCTTGTATGCTTTGTAGTATTTCGTCATCAGTTATATCGTAGGGTATTCCTTTTACTACTGCGGTCAGGGTTTTTCGTGGTCTGTTTGGTTCTGTGTCAGGGTTGGGTGTGGGTCGGTTTTGTGGTGGGGAGTTTGCGTAGTACGCCAATTTAAGACATATATATATAGTAGAGTTCCTCCTATCCGAAGCCGCTAATCCGAAAATCCGCCTAATCCCTACAGGGCTAGGAAAAAAGATATCTATTAAATTTGCTTTTGATTTTGAAACAAGAAGAAAGATTAAAATTAAATTAATTTTTCCAAGTAAAAACGCAAGTTTATTAGCACATAAAAACGTGAAATAAATGCTACAGGAATAAACAGTGAATCTACCATATACACAAAAACTAAACGCGGAAGACCTAGACCTATAAAGAATGTGCAGAAGAAGGTTTGAATGCAATTTTTTTACGTTAACGAGAAAACAAAATGGAAAAGCAAATCTACAGTGAAGAAGTGAAGTCTTCTTTTGACACAGCGCACTGACTGAAGCGACTTGAAGAGGCAATGTTTCGCCAACGGCCATTTCACTTTCACCAGACTACTGGTAGGCGCCAACAGTGCTTATAAAATATTACAGTAATTGGGTTTCGGGCCTCAGAACGTAGTTGTAAAATAAATTACAGCGTACTGTACTAATTTATGTCATTTTAATACTTAACACATATACACTTAAGGTCAATAAGTTGCCGTGTTTGATAAAAATCCACCTAATCGGAATTTTCGCTAATCCGAACAGGGTTCGGTCCCAATTAATTCGACTAGTAGGACTACTGTATTTCGTTTGTCATGAAACAATCTTAAATATTTGGTATTTAAATGAAAATCCTTAGTGCCATTTTGATAAAAGCAAAATTTTCGAAAAATGTTCTACGTAAAAGGTAGCCGAGAAGATTTCCTTAAAAAAAATTGTATAACGTTGGAAGACGCTGAACTTGGTATTTTGCCAAATTTTCGTTTTTGACGTATGCTATTTGCAGACACACACATGCTTTTTCTAAAGCATTAATTTAGGTACCTCAAAGCCTGTATTTTCAGTGAAATCAGTATCGAAATTTTGGATCGAATCCAATACTTTCTCTACCTGGTACGTATGTGCAATGATAGAT
The DNA here is from genome assembly GCA_030765045.1 of Tenodera sinensis. NCBI lineage: Eukaryota > Metazoa > Arthropoda > Insecta > Mantodea > Mantidae > Tenodera > Tenodera sinensis. Next base: position 53,938,554 of record CM060969.1, read on the forward strand.
AAAGTAAACACTATGAAAGGAGGATAGGCTTGCATTGAAATCCCTAAGTTAGTAGGGGAAGAGGAAAATCAAGACACTTCTTGAAGAAATTGTAAAGGAGGAAAAACATGGAATGAAGACAAAAGTTGATATGAAATAGCATCCAATGGAAACACTGTAATATAGTAATTATTAACGACGCTCTTAATTGTCGGAATCACATCAGCGCCACCAATATGCCGGAATTTTGTCCCGCAGGAGTTCATTTACATGATACTACACAAATCTACTGAGATGGGCTGTCACTACTAACCACTCTTAAAATAAATCTATCAGGGGTGGATTTGAATTCCCGACCTTAGGGTCAGTACAGTGATGTCCAACCTTGTCCCTTTGAAGACGCTTACATTATTACCTGCTATTCCCCACCTCCTCTTTAAGTCAGAGGGTGAATCACCGTTTAGACTCACAAGCAGCTAGTATCCAGTGACGTGGTGGTGGTGGTGATGGTGGTGGTGGTGGCGATGGTGGTGGTGCTGCTGCTGCTCCTGCTGCTTATGGGCCAGTCGACAACTAGGTCATTAGGGCATGACGGTCAGAAATACGATTCCAAGTCATTTCTTGAATTACCTGGGAATGTTCTCAGAAGACGTCTTCATTAAGGATTATTTCTGCACAAGTGGTAAACAGTAAGAGATAGACAAGAGCTTAGTTAATAAAAATGTGGATCTCGTTAAACACGTAGTGGATGTCAAATACTTCTTTTTGTTTTTTCGAGTGAACCATTTCTAAGATATTCTTTTTATTTTTATTTTAATTTGCCAATACGTATACTTTTCTCATATATGAATATGTTATACGTTTTTTTATCTGTTGGCCTTGCAAATAGAATGGAATTTCAAAGGCATAGCTTAGCAACCAGCTCTTAAAACATTTCACTATCATTTAAAGCCTAATCTATTCCCATATTCCCCTTGCACCTACAAAGTAAGCAATAAGGTAATTTCTGAAAATGTTTATGCCGATTAAAATGTAGTAGATTGGGAAATAAGCATTTGCAAGAATAGTGTGTATAAGATTGAGTATAGCTCTACTTATATTTGCGGACAGAGTTTCTCCAAATTGAGAAAGTCTGTAACGCAATTTACGCGACCATCACTTTCTAAGGCTATGCACTTCGACTTTGTCGCCAAATATTGACAGACTTCTTAAACGTAAACAATACCAAAGAAGTCACTAATGAACAGATGTTTATCGCATAAGATTTGAAAGTGTTTTCATAAATAAAATGGAACATGCATGCAATCAACCTGCCACTGCAACATAATGTACGTCCGAGGGTTGTGCATTGCTGGGCTAGTGCCTAACCAAATGAGCCACCCAGATCGACAGGAAATACTTCTCACTGACACCGTGAATATTAAAGAAAAAAGAAAAGAAAGGGAAAGAAGTCGCTGGGTGCTGCTCTATGGGCACTTTGAGAACATTCGGTGATATAATGTTAGGTGAACTGTAGACCATTTGGTCTACGAATTTTGGGGAACCTTGTTCCTCCTAGCGATGACTGAACCTATTTATTACCTGGTAGAATCTAGCAGATGGTGTCCCCAATTCTAAACTAATGCTGAGACATATCCCTAAATATGCAGCAATAAGTGGAAACTATGGAGAGTTAGTTCAAATTGTGTGCCATATTTTCTTTATCCGTTGTATGTTACTTGCTCTTTCAGCATACGATTGGGTGTGTTTTCCTTAATAGTTTGCCGCTCACTATGATGCATGGATCGCGCTGTCCCTGCCTATAGCTTATTGGTGGGTTAGGGTAAGCACCGCCGTCGCTTCCTGCTTTTCCTAGAATCACGTGTACAGTTGTGTTCTGTACGCTGACGGGCACAGTGCGATTCCTTGCTAATCTATCCATGTGTAATTTAACATAATTTGTCCATCATATTTCTGTCCATTATATATTGTTCTTGCATGGTCTTTTATCTCATCTCTCTTTATGGGTTCATGATTGATTGCCGGAAGTTTAAATGTAAATAGTTATCCTTTGGATCATAAATGTGTGATAATGAGTGCTTAACAGATTACTGAGCTATTGTATTTTTTATGGTTCCTATCTCTTCAGTGTATTTTGCGACTTTGCTGTTACAAACTTAAAGCAAGATAAAGTCTAGAAACTGAAAAGTGAAAATATAATGCGAGAGGCTTCAATAGAATCTGAAAATCTGAGTATGATTGTAACAAAGGTCCCGTCCAGCTACTTCTTCGTCACTTTATTTTCCTCCAACTGAATGCACAAATACTCAGTACTCCTTTACTGACGTTGACAAAGTTTTTAATCACAAGTCACAACTGTTTTTTTTTTCCCGTAACCTTGACTCACTCCTGTCACTGACTTTCTGCACTTCCTCTGTCTCTCAAACGCCTACCACTCAACACTCATAACTGTTTTGGTATCTTATTTCACCACGCGATGACACACACACGCACGCGCGCGCGCACCCGCACGCACGCACGCACCCGCGCTAGCGCACACACACACACACCAAAACTGACTCACTTCTGTTTGTAATTCACTCCGCTCCTTACTTATGTCTTGGGAAAAGAGTTTAAGACAATTGATAACTAAAAGCTGTTAAATTCGAAATCAGTGTCATCTTTTTGAAAACACCTAATCGCTCCAAAAACTACAGTCTACAAGAATCTTCTATGGATTGTTAAACGCCGGAGATCATTGTCAATTCAAATAGTTTCATCGACAACAATGTAACGACGTGAGGCACCAGTCATTTTTCTGCTTCACTGGTTACTTCACCTCCTTGTATAAGGAAGATGACGTAACAAGGCGTTGCTTGAACTCCTATAAATGCGCCGGCTGCCGGACACTTCTCGAATCATCTGGAAAATTGTTCCAAATGTTGCCACATGTTAGAATAGTCGCGTGAGGCAGCCCGACCTTGAGTGTCTTTGATGCAGTCCCAGCAGTGAGGCGGGTCAACCGTCCTTTGTTGTGTGCCGCTGCCGGCGTCACATATTTAGCATGCATTGGATATGCTATGGAAATTAGAGTTTGTTATTCTTGCGACTCTCTCCGTGAGAATCCTTAATTGTGACACCTGACCGAGCGGTTAGCGCGCTCGCCTACCACCTAGGCGGCCCGGGTTCGATCCCAGGGACCCGCATGTGGTATTCGTGGTGGACAAAGCGGCGTCAGGGCGGGTTTTCTCCGGGTGCTCCGGTTTCCCCCGCCATCTCATTCCACCGGTGCTCCATCTTCATTCCCTGTGTCATCAGTGTCACCGCCTGCGGTGCCGTAGTAGTAAAACCGGGCGTTAAACACTACAACAACAACAAGAGAAAAGACACGACTCACATCTCATACTTAAAACGCTGCATAACCCAACAACATTCTGGTGATAAGTTGTAGAGCGTGAGCGTGTAGGATCAATACATTTTTTGAGCGAGACGTATCGTGCAAAGAGGGGCACTAAATTTAAAATGTCATAAGCTCCTGCTCAAATAAGTGGAGTGAAGGCAAAGTCATTGTGATGCTACATTGTTCATTCTTCCACCGAAAGTGAGCCAATAAACACCTTAGAGTTGAATGGTACTTGAGTTCCCCCTACTTCCCTTACTGATCCGACTTTGAAACACTAACGAGCAAGGTAGCAAAGAGAAGTTCAATGTTTCACCGTCTGTGCATAGGCTACTTATGTCCAAGCTGGGTTTGCCTCTGTTCTTCCTTCCCTACAAACACACTAGAGCCTTCGAAACGAGAATGGGTATCTCTATAGATAAATAAATCCCATGCTCCCGACAAGCAGTAGGCTTATCATTCATTAAGCTAGTGAACTGTATCAGCTGTTATGTGATCAGCAGTCCTTCAGCATGCCTACAGCGAATGGCAGTTTTAACACTGTTATCCTGTTTTAATGGTTCCGGCTTTAGAGTATCCATTTGCCTGGCGTACTTCGTCAAGTACGTACGAAATGTAAGGCACACCGATACGGTTATTGTCTACCTTACACCACTGCTTCGAAGAAAAGGTGAATTTCCAGAAAAACCGCGCTACGTTATTTTCGGTTCTATAAGCGAGTCAGCCACCCAGTGTAAGTTCAGTTTAAACTTAGTCAAAGTGATTTGCCGCAGTTGTTGGTACAGAGTTTAGTTAGTGTATCGTCGTAGCGAGTTCTTGGTGAGACATAGTATTAGAAATCACGTCATTCATTGCCAGACATTTAGTACCGTGACAAACCCCCTTGGCATCTGTCAGTTGCAAAGTCATGACGAGTTTTAAATTGTATTAATGACAAAATAAAAAAAAAATAAATAAAAAGACTGTGTTTTGTGATTCAGCATTAGAAAATAAAGCGACATAAACAAGTGGACTTGTCATTAATCAGAATATTATGACATAGTGTACCGTTAAATACTGGAGTCCAGTAGGAGTGGCATTCTTTAGAGTAATGTCGGTAAGGTCAGTGGCCCACATTCAGGAAGTCATATATTCGATCCCCGTGACCGATCTTGCAGACTCATGGGCTTTTTTCGGTGGTTTATCCGAGTCTGCAGTCGAATGCTGGGAAGGATTTCCACATTGTCCATTGGTTACATTGACAATTTAATTTCACTCTTCATCCCGTTAGGTTTCTTTCAGGGTTGGAAGCATCGATTAGCATCACGGCAGCAGCACGACAGCGAAAAATAATGCACTCTGGAAATCTCGTCCCCCAAATTGGAAGTTGAGCTACTGGGCCCCCATGAGATGATAGAAACCCGAAGGGGCAAGCCAATTTCCGAGTCCCGAACCCAAGGGGTGGGAGAGAAACCGAGCTGAGCCAGCCTCCGCCGGGGTGCTTCTAACTTAAAACGTAGGAACCCTGCCCTCTGCTGTCGTGGAAACGTTCCGGCAGCCTTTACGATCAATTTGGCTCATGATTCCTCCCGAGGGGTGTCCCACGACGGGCATAGGTACAAAAGATCGCCTTTCGGTCTAAGTCGCTCTCCGGAAGTTGTCGGAGAGTGGTGAAGGATGTATGAAACTCGGATGAGTGCTTTCTTAAATTACCGTACTTACATGCACAATCAAATTCAATAATATTAATTTCTTAGTAACCTAAAGCTATATCATTAGTTTTTTAAATTAAAATAAGGGTTTAATTAAGGCTAATGTATCCACTACATTCTTTCATGAAACTTGTGTACAATTATGTAGAGGATTTTACGTTTAATCCCTCCCTTTACCTCTTTTGTAACTTTGTAGAACCCTAGTTACTCCCAATAACGGATAAAACGGCCCTGATGTTAGTGTAAAAGCTATATGTTTCACATAATGCAGAAATTCTTAACATGCACAGCGAAAATGGAGATGAAGCTGGTGAATATGGGCATCAGGTTTTCAGCTTTAGTCTGCAGCCATCGAGAAGTATAATCTCATTCGTTAATATAAAATATCGGCTTTTATTTATAAGTTTAGCAATTTTCTCTCTTTATACAAGTATTAACACCGCTTACCAAGGAATTTTATTACAACATAAAACCTAAAAACGTAAAGCTGAATTTTCTTACATAAGAGTTATCAGAAGTCACCCAGGAACTTTTATGAATGCCTCCGTAGTACTAGAGTAATAGTTCTTCGGAGATTGTTGACACCGTTACATAAAATACAACACACACACGTACGTTTCGATTAGTATGACAGCAACTCATGGTAATTTGCGTAATTTCGTTATTAGGGAAATAGTTATTTTCCAACTTTAAAATGTTGACACCTCAGAAGTTACAAGGTTTTATATACAGTGACGTAGCACAATGGCAGTCGCGAATTTTCCCCCCACTGGAAGGTCCAATACGGGATTCACTCAGCCTCGTTAGGTCCCGGAGGTGCCAATTGAGGAGCTACTGATGGAGAAGTAGCGACCCCAGGTCGTGAAGGCCGCATAACTGCTCGAGAGAGCTCGCGGCGCTGATCACGTTCCACCCTTCAGGCACAGAATAGACAGTATACAGAAAGGAAAGCTTGAGTCGGCTCTTTTGATCTGCATGTGCCCGTTGCGTTGCGCGCTTCGCCATATTGATACCAAGTTAATGAAACGATTGCTACTTCCTACCAGGGCTCGAAACAAGCAGTTTTACGAAACGGAACTCTTAATCTAGCTGGCTAAATGAAAACTTTTACGGAAAGAAACGCTAATGAAACCGAATATATGATTAACCCAGACTAATACAATATATTTTCCCTCCAATGAAGTTTACTCACTAAAATGAGCCGGAATTATACATAATAATTCATATTGGGAACTGAAGACATTCATACGTTTACAAAAGGCGCTCTGTTCTTACACAAAATTTCAGGGGAATTAAAATTTGAAACAAACAATAACGCACGAAATCAGAGTGAAACCAACAAAATTTTGTTTTCTACTTATATCTATTAACAAAGGAAGCCCTAGTAATATGAAATAAGTGGAAAATAGGTAGCAGTAATTAATAAGCAAGTGGCTCATTACCTGCTTTTATTTAGTAACTTTACAGTATGGCAAAAGTTAGGATTATTTTATATTAAGGGCTAAGGAGATCTAGGAATTGTCTTTTTATATCATGTCCATTTGCACAACATAAAATAGTTGCTATAAAACATACAATTGCATTTATTTTATTTCACCTTTTTACAATAAAACAACAAAGTCTGTGTACATTCACATGACCAACAGTACACTATTGCAGCATTAAAGAAAAATAAGTGTTCAGGTATGTCATTGTAAGTTTGTCTTGCTTGTTTAATCTGTATTTATGAAGCAACTACAGCAGCAAATCATATTATACATAGATGTGTCACTTTTATTAATTTGTAATTTAACTTTTACTTTTATTTTTCAAATTTCTATTCACAAACTTTAAGAAATAAAAATACCCATGCTGACAAACAGCCTTATTAAATAATGTATGGGGAAATCCTTGCATGGGTGGCTGAATTGCACATTCTCCATTAAATTAATCAATGCGTTTCCAACATTATTTATTGTCTTTAATCTGAGAATATTGCCAGTGGAAATGCTCTCCAGATATTGAATGTAAGTTATAAAGGTTGAACCTGGACAGTTTAGATTTCCAAGGTATCCATATTCTTGTTCTCGTATGCTTTGAAATGGGAATACAGATTTGTATAGTTAAAAGTATTTGCTTCTTCTTGTGAATATGTTACACATATATCACATTCATGGTTGGTTAAGAATTTTTAATTAAGTACCCACAATCATACTGGGGTGCATTTGTACCAGGTAAAGCTTCCCTGTAAGTTCACAGTAATGCTTTTTGAAACTGAATTCTTAGTTACACACAATGTCAATGAACTACTGTTGTCATTGTAATTTGAAAGCAGAGTGTCAAAATCTTCAGTACAGTTTGAAGAGTTTGAATGCTGAAAGTAACTGAGACAAACTAACTTTTTGAATGCCCTTTTAAATTGTACTGGAGTAGGATTGCATGAGTTGCCCCCTTATTGACGTATACTACCAAAAACTTTTTCAAGGCAGTCCTGATTTAATCTTCGAGTGACGACAAAAGAAAAGAAATGCGTGTTTAAGCAAGACCAGAACTGCAGAAATGCATTTAGTGTAATTGTAAACCCCTGAATACATTTGCATGTGAATTATTTCTGCAGTTTGGTGCCAAACACCATCGGCCGCCTTTTCTCTGACTGCTGCTCATTATAACCACGTCGAAGCTTAAAATACAATAACACATATTTATACCTTTTGCAGTAGGCATATAAAACAATTCTCCAGTTATAGATATGCTCAGCAGCAACATGCTCGAGGTAAAATGAACACAACGTATCTATTCTCTTTGGCTTCAACAACACAGCTGTTTACTCAGTTTACTCGCTTTCAACATGGCAGACTTCCCGCATGCGCACTAAATTTTGGCGCACGGATTTCTGCCGAGTTTCCTTTCTATATACTCTCTATTCTGTGCTTCAGGCCGCATGTTGGAAACTTGCAATCATATATTATTAATTCATTATTTTATTGTCAAAATTTATATTTGTTGCATATAACCGTATTGATTTATGCTAAATAACAATTGTTCTTAATTAAAATAATAGTTTAATAGTCAGTAATTGATTGCACATTGAGTTCACCAACTTCCAAGGGGGGGCCACGGCCCCCCTTGCCCCCCGTTCGCGACGCCCATGCTGTACTGGGTAGAGGTGGGGGACGCAACGGCCGAGCTGTAAGCCTTGGCCCGTCATGTGTATTGCGCTGGGGGTCATGGTTACAACCTCGTGCTAAGATTTCAGAAATGGTTAATTCCACACTCTTAAACAGTTGTCAGCTTGCTTTAAATATATTATTATTGGCCTCCATTAAATTTGTCACTCCACTTCAGCTAGATGGAGGTAAAATGTAAAAAAAAAAAAAAAAAAAAAAAAAAAAAAAAAAAAAAAAAAAAAAAAAAAAAAAAAAAAAAAAATGCATATTTTTTCCTTTTGATTAAAAATATTTAACAGTATTGAATTATTGAATATTACAGTTTTATACTTCTTGCTGGTTTAATCGTCTGTTTAATCCTGAAACTATTGTTTGAGCACTTTTATAAAGCTGTGAATAAGATGGTGAAATACGTTAATTGAAGTTATTTACAATTGAAATTCCTGTGAAGCACCTCAGCACCAATGGACCTCAAAGTAAATCTTTAACTCAACATTTCTACGGTTTACATTTTCACAGCTTGGAGGTGAATTTTCTCCAAAACTAATACATGTATGGCTATCATATTTATCAGTCTGATAGCAAACTTCATGTTGCATAATCCTGTAGAACGGAATTTCAATAAACATTTAAATAGACTTTCGTGATATTTTACTGGAATGGATTTTCAAGAATTATATCAAAGTGATAATATATTATTTTTTATCTCACAAACAGTACTACATATAAAAATTATGTTCCATAGGATAATGTGTTGTATATTCAATATAACTTAAAAACATTTTCAATGACGAATGTCACGTGTGATAAAGTGTGGGTTATTGTTTTTAGATAACAAAAAGCATATAGAAGCAAATACATCAAAGCATTCTGAAAGCATTACACAGTATGTAAACAAGCATTAGTTATTAGGAAATAAAATTGCAGTTTTTTTAAGTTAGAACACGTAAGATTTGCACATACATTTTCGAGGTGATATTTGTTCCCTCTTTAACAGCTGTTGTTTATCCTTACACTCACCCTCAAGAAAAGAATCTTCTAGTTCACCACTGGAACAAAGGACAACAGATTCATTTAAGGCCTGGGTATTGGAGACAGGATAAACGTGGTTTGCAACGTCGTACTGATATAAGTATAATATACACTGTGGCTTTTGAATAATTCACCAATATACCCTTAATATTTCAAAAAGACTAAAAGCTTAGTTTGATTTTAGTTAATTAAAGCAAATTCCTTATTTTAGAAGTTTGTTTCAGCTTCATCTGCTCGTTAAGCGGTTGTCAGATCTTTATACCACACACCAATTACCTTTGAGGTGTGATGATTTTTGCCTCTCTAAGCTCGCATTTAAAAGCTATTCGAGCAGATTGAGAGCGAAAAAACTAAGTTGAAAACCGATGGACGTTTGCTGTTTGAATACCATATCGCTTTATGATTGCATGTGGAAGGATGAAGCTATTCATACACAAAATGTTTCCCAGAATCGGATAAATTTGTACGTTTCACGTGAAATGCCATGTATCAAAGCGGAAAGCACTGTATACGAAAATTTATTGCTTTGCATTTCCAAATACATTTGCAATTGAAAATCGTAAAACAGCCTGTAGTTGTAAATCTGGATGTATCTAATAATGTCTAAAATTGCAGGCATGGTTTCAATACTTCCGCATTCCTTTGTTTCTGGTTTTCACTTTGTGTACCATATATATAAAAGGTAGAGATGGTAGACTTTTTTTCTGTCTCATTCTCTCTATCTTTCTCTCTCCCTTTTCTCTCTGTCCTCTTTCTTGCTCTCTTTCTCTATTTCCCCAACTCCTCCCTCTCTTTCTCACTTTCTCTTTTACTTTCTCTCTCTTTCTGTCTCTCTTTCTCTCTCTCTCATTCTCTATCTCTTTCTCCCACTCTCTCTGTTCCCTTCTTTTCTCTCTCCCTCTTCCTCTCTCTCTTTCTGTGTTTCTCTGTTTCTCTTTCTCGCCTTTTCTTTCCCTGTTTCCCTCTTTCTTTCTCCTTTTCTCTCCTTCTTTCTTCCTTTCCTTCTTTCATTCCTTTTTCTATGCTTATTTCCTGCTTTTTTGCTTCCTTCTTTTCTTCTTTCTTTTCTTTCTTTTTTAACGGTTATATTGCATTGGATGATGAATGAAAAGGCTAAAATGACGTCCAAATGAACGCAGGATCCCTGGAACTTAGAGTCACCCCACCCTCATCTTTCAGAATAAGTGAAAATATAGGAAGAAGTTTACTCATCCTAACCGAGATTCAAATCCGGTCCCTCTTGAATGTGAGGGAGGCACGTTACCCCACTCCACGGAGGCTAGCTACAGAAGGTATTTTATTCCATTAAAAATTCTGTAGTGGGATTTCGCTTTAAATACCCCTTTTTGAGGTCCCTGGTTTAAAAAATTTAAAAGGTCTCTGTGTACATAATATGCCTATCTGTGTCCGTGTGTGTATGTGGATAGCATAACTCAAAAACAAAAAATCTGTTAATACCAAAGTTGGTAATTAAGTTTTCTGTTTCCCAAGTGTGTGACAGCAAGATTTTCAGGAAAATCCCTCACCCAAAACTTCCCTTTAGATGTATTTCGAAAATCTTGACTGTCTCAAAAATTGCTCTAAGGATTTCGATTAAAATGTGAAATGTTCAAGTTATTTTCATCAAAAATGAAATCATTATTAAATTTTTTTGGAAAATAGTCTCTAAAGTCCTCTTTATTCTGAATGATTTTTGCATAACTGGTAAAGCACGAAATATAGGGTACCACACAAAACATGTATATGGACTCAATGAACATTTAGCTATCAGTATGTCATATTTCTCTTATATATCTACACGCACACATACACACATATACAAACATTTACTCTCTCACTCACTCTTCCACACTAAAGAGAATAGTGGATAATGCTGCTTTTAAAGAAATATTTCCATCCTACAGCCGGAAATACAACCCGAGACTTCTGAGTTTGGAAGCTACCTACTACACTCTGTAGCAGAAGTTAATAAATTATTGGATTGAATTTTGCAACATACTTTTCTCAAAAGAGAAGTCATTATACTTTTCCGTTCCCCTCTTGGGCATGTAAAGGGATCGCCATACATATCAGTAACTCTTAAAACGCTTCACTATGGCTGAAGCCTATTGTATTCCCTTATTCCCAGTTTACCTACAAGGACATATATAATAATACATGTATAATTGGTTGTCTCGATTACCATGCAGTAGATAGAATCATCAACTTTTGTAAGTATAGAATTATAGATTATTGAAACATGAGTGGAGAAAGCCGTGTGAATGTTACACATCGGGTTTCTTTCCATACAGTGTGCAATTAACTTTCGGCATTGAATAATTAATAGTTATCTATGTAATTTGGGTATAATCTGATTGTGACAGGAGTATATGTTTAGCGCGTGAGCGAAAGCGAGTTATGCATGTGTTACATAAAACGTTTTATGCAATTTTAAGATTAAAATAGGTAAAAATAGTTAATAAATTAGTTAACTGAGAAATTATAATGTATCAGAGATCACACATGTGTGATGCGGTATGGTGGCTAAGCAAATGTTGTTTCATTTGTTTCAGCACTTATAGAAGAAAATGGAAGGTAATGATAAAACAATTCAAAATATGTATTGTATTGCGCTTGACGGTTTCAACGAAGCCAAGAGTGCTGAGAATTTATTGATTTCAGAAAAAGCATGTGGAAAGGTACGAGGTGATTCTTATCCTTTAAATGTTTCTGCACTTGCGAGAGTGACGATGTCAGGTTTTCTTACAGACACATTGGAAAAAGCTATTTTGTGTCGATGATGACGTCATTGCCGTGTTGTTGCTATAGTAATTACGTCATTCATTTTCTGGCATAGAGTAATTTTGCACTATTTTTCCGTCATAATAATCCGTTTAATGCAACGATTGCATAAATGTATACTGTGTACTTGTATTAAAGGATTTTGAAGATACATTTTAACTTCAAGGATTCAGACAATGTGCACCATTCGTAATTCGTCTTGAAATCAATCCGCCGCCGTGGCTTGGTGGCAGCGTGTCTGCCTCACATTCAAGAAGTCGCGAGTTCGAATCTCACTTGAGGTAAGTTATCAGGTAAGTTTTTTTTTGTTTTTTTTATATTATTATTATTATTATTATTATTATTATTATTATTATTATTATTATTATTATTATTATTATTATTATTATTATTATTATTATTATTATTATCATTATTATTATTATTATTATTATTATTATTATTATTATTATTATTATTATTATTAATTATTATTATTACCGAGGTTTTCCCTTATCCTGAGAAGACGAATGTCGAGTAACTTACAGCTCTATGGGCCTCGGGCTCATTTGAGCAAAATGTCACCCATTTCATTCATTCACCGTCCTATATGACACTACGTTGGAGCATGTTAATAAAAAATATCTTGAAGTTAATAAGTTAGTAAGTTAGTAGTAGTATTAAGCTCTCAAATACCATGCCATTTTGACGGTATAATCAAACGTATTTAGCTAACGCCGTCCATCTATGTCATTAATAGGCATAATTATTGAAATTAATTTTCACCATTCTTTTCCCTGCTTTTCTCTGCCAGAGTTTGCTCCAGAGGGAAAGCGCTAAATGGATTACCTATACTTCGAATCTCATGTTGAGAGGAAATTAATTCAGATGGTCAGAGAATACAAGTTTATATGAAGTTGATAGAAAGTAACTGTAGAATTTCATTAAACAATTTTGTTGCTTAAAATACTATTAAAAATAGCAGCAATGGATGCTTGTAGTTAATGATGTAATGAATGTAATGTAAAATGGAACGCAAACCTACAGTAAGTTGGCCTAATTCCAGGGAGCATGCCTATTAAATCAAGTTAAACTGAAGACAGTATACAGGTGGAAGGAGAGTCATTACTAGGGCCAGGCATTTAATGACCTATAATTTGGTAAAAAATGCAAAATAAAAAATGCATTTATGACCTATAAATTACAAAAAATGACCCAAAAAGATGACCCCAAAAATGTTAAAGTTACCAAAAATTAAAGAATTGCCAATAAAAATGCTATTAATCATCATCATCATCATTACTACATTAAGCACTCACTTTGTTACTAAGTTACACAAAATATAACATAAAATCAAAATATTAAAAGAAAATTATAAATATAAATGTTAGAGTATCTTTTATTGAAGAAATTCCAATTCAGTGCATTTTTATAACAATTTTGAGTTGCAGTTAACAATCACAAATTGGCGGAGATTCTCAAACAGAAATGACTGTCTATTGTCTGCTAGTACTGACTTATAAATGGAAAAGCTCCTCTCTACTTCAACGGAAACAATTGGATCATACTGAAAGCAAGCCATATCTTCTGGATTTAACTCACAGTCAGCAAGAGAAAACTGTTCACCAGACAAAGCACAGCCAATTGAACACAATGTTTTGTACCCCCTGTTCTTGTCTATACACTTCTTTATTTTCATTGCCACTGCATCACCCACTTTACCATATGCACGGCTCAAATCATTCACTACTTTATCCACTATTTGTAGCTGTTCCATTAATGTCATTGGGACAGACAGAGAAGTTATTGCATCAGGAAGGAATCCAAAAGAAAGTTTACCCGCAATTTCATTATCAACCAGCAGTTTTTGCACCTTTTTGATTGACACAGACAGAGCATTGTCAAAAGAATCAACTACTTTCTCCACTACGTCAAAATTCTTGCAATAATAACTACTAGCCTCGAGCCATGTTCCCCAACTATATGTCTCAACCTAGTTCCATCCTGTTGTAAACATCGGGGCGGGAAGAGAGACAGAGATATTGGGACAGAAAACGGTTAAGCTGTTGATTGGTTTGGCGAAGATAATGGGCGTTTTCTTTTATTTGCATACGTACGATAAACTCCTCCTTTAAGTACAGTATTGTACGTAAGTAGTTTTCCGATCACTACTCTGCGCGAGCTAATTTCGGACACAGAAAAGTATGCAAATGTTTCGATTCTTATAAACGTAAATAGGCCCACATTTTATCTTTCTGCTTCATATCACATAGATGTGCTCTGGGCTCGTGAGTTCTGAAGGGAATATATACATAATAGTATACTATATACAGATTAGACAGAAGACAGGTGAAATTATGCACACTATTAACGTATTATGTTAAATTAAGCTGCATTTTACTTAACAATTACTAAAGGACATTGCTATTATATACTATTTTTGCATTCCTATACCAGGCAACTCTCTCGCAACGAGGTCTGTATCGAGTTGAATGCTGATTAAGATGTTTTTGTTTATAGTGTGGAGTTGCTTCTGATATTTAACACTGTATTTCCTGTACATCTCGCGGACCTCACAAGGCCAAGGACACTTGTGTATATGCAATTTAAAATCAGTAAGCTTTTCACCATGGAGCAGACTGGTGCTTCAGCCGAAATGAAACACAATCGAGGCAAACCTTTAAAAAGTGGTGAGAGGCGAATGATCACACACTGTTTCGCAGTACTTAAAGAAAGAAACCCGGAATCGTCCATAAAAAACGTTGAGAAAGAAACTGGTGATCTCCTTGGTGTTTCCGCAAGCAGTGTACACAGTGTTAGAATGGAACAGCAAGCATCCGGAACTCTAAGAACACCGGAAAAATCACGTAAATGCAAACAGCGCGTGGAGAAATGTGACGATTTTACGAAAAGTGCTATACGCAGTAAAGTTCATGGTTATTTTTTCAGAAATGAACCGCCGACTCTAAACAAAATTGTGCATGCGGTAAATTCTGACACGGACTTGCCGAATTTTTCACGAAGTGCTCTTCACCGTTTGCTGATAGATATTGGATTCAAGTTTCAAAAGCGAGGCGGAAATCAGTTATAGTGGACAGAGAGGAAGGAATCCGATTAAAGGTAACCATTGTGTTACTGCATGATTCTATTAATATGGATTTAATAAATTAATGTATAACCCAACTCTATTTATTGTCTAGAAGTTAGCGCTGCTATATATACTGCTAGTCTTGCAAAACTTTTGTGCATGCCTGTACATCTAACATGTGGCGAGTTGAGTCAGCTCCGCCTTGTTGTTTACAGCAGGACTGAACTAGGCTGAGACATGGTATAGTCAAAACAGGTGAAAAGGGCAGTTGAATTTCTGGAGCTTCTGGTTTGAATGCTACAACTCGAGAGGGGGCTTTCAAGAATACTTTCTTGATGTATCCAATTAATTTATCCACTTAAGGAAAATTTGCACATACTTCTTCCGCGACCTGGTGCAATGCGTGCGCTAAATATGTTACATGCACCATTTTTTGGGTAGAGTGCACTTAAAGAAGCAGCAACTTTTGTCATGTTGGGTGCTGCGTCTGTTATAAACAGCAATACATTGGAATTTTGAATCCCATTAGGCCAAAGTATTCTCAATGCGTGGTCAAATACTACCGATGGTTGAATAGTTCACTTTGTCCAGCTGCTCACAATGTAATAGAAATTGTTCTCCGAGGCTGTGTGCTTCTAGAACTCCAACAATAACATTTGCTACATAACGGCCTACAGAATCTGTTGTCTTGTCGATGGATACAAATAAATTCTTTTCTCCAATCCTTTTTCTCATTTGTTGCAAAGTTTTGTTGTAGCACCAATCCACGTAGGTTCTTCTCAATGTTCTGGGATCTGGAATTAATTTTCCTGTCTCCTCTTCTAAGAAAGCGCGCAGCTTAGAATGATTCAGCTTGTGAAGTGGAATATCGGCAGATAAAAATGCTTCACATAATTTCTCATAAAATGGCAAAAATGTTGAATGAGTTTCCCCAGAAGTGTCTGCTGCAATTATTATTTATTTATGCCAACAAACTTACTGTTGGTGTAAGCTTACACTGGATTTATTTTCAAGTCGTTGCAGGCCACGTTTATGCTTCTCCCGTGACATATGTTGTTCTACTGTAAACGTTTTTTTCAGCAGTCACTCTCACATCACAGATCTTGCAGAGTAATATATGACCGTCCGTGGAAAAAGTATTTTCTCTATATTTTGAAACAAATGCCTTCAATTTAACACTATTACTTTAGGCATTTTGCTCTTATGGTGCTTGTACAGGTGTTAGAAACAACTGATCACCTCACTTAACAGCACAACAATGCTGGTTTACCTGGATATAGGAGTTTCCTTGGGAGTGTGGGCAAGTCCATTAACCACATTCCTTGAAAAATAGGGGTAGGAGGTAGCTTAAGCTCTAAAATTTGAATTCCTAGAAGTGGGCCAGTTCATAATTCACATTCCTTGAAAAATAGGGGTAGGAGCTAGCATAGCATTTACTCAAATCCAAAAAATTGTATTGAGAAGGAAAAATACTGAATTTTAATTTTAAAAAGAATGAATTAAATACAAATAATCTCCCAACCTTCCAGAAAAGTGTTAAAAATGCTCAAAATGACCTAAAAATTGCCAAAAAATGACTTATCCGTAAAAAAGTAAGAAAATGCACAAAAATGCTCTAACAAATTGCTTTTATTTAACTCATTTGTCAATGCCATACCTTTCTGTATATGCAAGCAATGTTTCAACCTTCACAAGGAAAAGATGCAAAATCATTAATTGCCTTGCCCTAGTCATTACATTAATTTAAACCAGTAGTGGATCTCGGTATTCGGAACACATTTTCTATCTTACGTTTTTGTCTCTGATCACTTCCTACGAAGATATTTTAGTTCTGGCGAAAACAAGCTGGCAACACTGCAGATTGTGTGGGTGTCACTTTCGCCAGGTCAGTACATAAACAACCACCATAGTGTGGTGCCTCGTGAACGTAAACAAGCACCATGCCGTGTCCTTCTATGTTTACTGTGCGAGTATAGGCCAATCACAAGCGTTAGTTCCCAAAACATTAAGCGACTGACCTGCTTACATCCAGAAATTGTTTCAATTCCCTGACCAAGCTCAACGCAACGTTGTCGAGTTATTCCGCTCTGAAAAAGCTACTCGGAGTGTTCCTTTAATTCTTTTAAATTATTAATTATTTCGAAGTCCTGTGTGATGTCCGATAATTACTACCCAAGCTATCTCAGAAATGAGTTACTCTGCGCAGTAACAAACTGTTGCCTTCGTGCATTATTGTGGCATTACGCATCCAAATTGGAACAAAAGTCGTTTATTTTTTCGAAATCAGTGAATCAAATAACAAATTGTCCTTAGACTTCTTTGTTTGTAATGCTTCTATGAAAACATATTAGAAGGAATATAATAAGTTCCCTTTAACCTTATATTTTGGTCAAAACTTCTACTTCAAAATTCTCACGAGAATATTGAAACTACAAGGGAAATAATGTTATAAATTGTGTGCACACCAAAATTCTACACAGTGAATAATTGCTAATAAAAATCATTAGCAATTTACTAAATACCGCAGTCGTTTAGTAAAATTACCACAGTAACAATTACGTCATACAATAGATACGCTATAAAATATGAAACCAATTACAATCAAACATTAATTATCAGATATGAATAGGGGATAATTGACATGCAGAGTAGTGCTTTAAATATGTCACCCAAAATATGTACTGCTTCTGCCTTTAGCGTACAAAGTTTCACAGAAGGTATATTGAATGAGTGCGCTTTTTTGGTCCTAAATCAAAATATAAATGTATAAGGGACCTGGAACTGAAAAATGATCGATAAATTATAACACTGACTACCTTTAGGTTTATGTATACAAATGTTGGTGATGAAAAGTTTTAGATTCCGCCATTTTAAAGGGCTAGCGTAGGCTTAAATGTCATGCGCCACATTTAAACGCCCTGATTAAATTTTCGGCAGTATTTGAACAACACTTGGGATAAAAAGGGATAAAAAACAATCAAATTAAGCGAAAAGGAGTGGTTAAGTGGCATCTCCTCGGAAGGGCAAAGCTGTGAATCTGAGGAGAGAGACTATTATAACAAATCTTTGCATGTGAGAGTAATTTGTGGTAATTATTTAAACATGTCTGTGTCGTTTGCTTGGAACACATTGAACTTAAATACCAAGTTTGGCGCTTAATCAACTTTTTGTTTTTGAGTTATTTTGCTTCCAAACAAACGGGGATCGGGGATCAGCATTCGCCTAGGTGGCATGTGGAAACCACGGAAAAACCCATGTCAGAGAGCGGCCACGGGGATCGAACCCGAGACCACAGGCGTAAGCGCCTGAGCTATCCCGTTCGATTGCACCTACTGTATTTCAGGTTTTCACTGTACAGTAGGCTCAAAGGGAGGGAGAGGGGGGAGGGTGGGAAAAAAAAAAAAAAAACAAACAAACAAACAAACAAACACACGGCTAGTTCGACTGTCGACTGCAACGACCCTAAACCGTCGGTCCTTTCGACTTCATTATAACCGGTTTTGACTGTACTTACTTTCCTTACTGTAGAAAACTAGTGGAGAAAGTATAAATCATGAGTCTGCAGAGTACGTACATTTGAGTGTGCAGAATATCTTCTTTATCCTTTTTCTAGGTAGAAATGATCCTTCCTCATATTGCAGCATTTTATGCTTGTGCGCTGATGCCAATTGCTGAACGCGTTAAGTACATTGTCATGTCGACAGCTGACGCACCAAATTGTCAGCGTCATATAATATGGGCGTCTGTCATTCAGCTGTCCGAACCTCTACCGCTATCTGTGGACGTACGTGTAACTTACGCTGTGATTCTGTATCTTTTATATTGAGAAGCTGTTTTAATTTTAGAAAGCTGACGTCATGGTAATTAGTGGGCTGCTGAAATATTTTTGCAGTAGATATCTACGCAAGGACCTCACAGCGATATACAGGGTGTTCACAATGAGACAGAAACATTTTAAACAAATGTACCGGAAAGGAAAATGTGTATATTATGTATAGCATACATGAAAATCATAATTAGGTCATCACGTTTTCAGTGTAACTCACAAACTTCTGTCCAATGTACTTGTAAATGGGCACTTCGGATGCGATCTGTAGTCGATGTATTGCGCAGCATGTGTTGAATTACAAAGTTTATAACATCTTTTGTGCCATGTTTTAAGTCCGGTATCCCGTGCATCCTTATAGCGTGTACAATGTATTTGAAATACCCTCACAAGATGAACTCTAATCTACCAATATTGGGGAAATGTGAAGCCCAAGAGATTGGACCACTATGGCCAATGCAACGACATGGGAATGTGTAATATAAGCACTGCCAGACTTCAAGGCCCTAAAGGCTCTCCCTCCGAAAAATCCTCTCTGCTCCTCTCTTAACCACCAACCAAACCCTACACCTGGAAGCCCAGATCCCCTCCATCCCTGAGGCAATAACCAAAAGAGCTTCCGCGGCATGGGCAAAGGTGAGCCGAAGCATCGAAAACATGCACGAATCAAAATGTTTTAGACGTCGCTTGGCTCACCGACTGATGTGCGTCCATGCAAACACGGGCCCCAGGCCGGACACAAGCTACCTCAGAGGCCTGCACCCCAGGGAACCAGTCAGGAGCTGCACCCTGCCCGCCCAGGAAAACCGCGGAAATGTATATAAAGCGAGTGTAAATAGCGTCTGTAAATAGTGCTTTAATGTGCGCGTGTGTGTGTCTGTGTGTGCGTGAGGGCATGTCTCACGATATGCCAGAGTGAATGCGGGAGTGCATGTGTGTAAATAAAGTGTATATATGTATATAAAGAAAAAAAACTAGAAACAAAACCCAAAGACAATACAACAGGGAACTGTTCTCGGTGGCCCAAGGACGGCCACTGTATGGGTTTCCTGGAAAACCCGTTGTATATAAAATGTAAAAACAAAAAAATTGTAAATAAATGTAAATGTCAGTCTGTTAGCTGGGCCTGCTGTACCAGCACCACACAAAATTGAAATAAACAAAATCTGAATCTGAATCTGGCCCCAAAGGGGTGGGGTAGCATCCTTCTGAAAGAGAAACGCATGTTGACTGCATGGCTGATATCTGTGGCACTGCCAAGTTTTCCAACATATTCAAGTAACTCTTACCTCGATAGTATTCTCTTGAAAGAAGAATTGTCTAATCGATAAACCAGAAAACCGTACCATTTACTTTATTTTTATTTTTATTAAATTTAAGGAACCTTTTTTTATCTCTTCTCTTTCTTCTTCCTGCTTCACTTCACTATTGCTTTTATTCTTTCATTTTCTCTCTCTCTCCCTCTCTTCCCACTTTTGACTACAGTATATTTTGTTTCTTTATTTATTTTCTCGAACTTATACACTTAATTCTTCAATCTGAAACATTTTACAAAATGTTAAATATTGTATATATTATTTAAATTTACTGTAAATCTCTTTCTGTATATTACATTATTTTTATTGGATATATATTTAGTCTGTTTCTTACGTGCCCATTAGTTTGTTTGTTTGTTCGTCATCAGGTTCTGAGCTATGTTTAACGTTTCAAGTTTATAGAAAAGTAAATTTAAAATCGATTGCAAAATTGGTACTCAACTAGCAAACAAGCTGACAGACAAGAAAGCGAGTTAAAAGAATTGTAACAAAATTCAATGTTATATCCGGCTTTGATATTGCATTTTTCAATCTGAATCTACCTTTCCAAAGTCAAGATAAGTCATAAGTATCTTATTGTGGCATGTTGGTGTATGAGTTACTGGCAGTAAGTACATTTAAATAGAATGTGTGATCTCGCAATTCTGGTGCTGAGAGCAGTCTGAAGATCTTTAATGGAGTTGGTAGCCCTGCGGTGATCTTCAGGTTGTGTATCGCGTGAAGTGCGCGGGATGCAGTAACGAGTGAGGGAGGGGGAGAAACCTGAAATTGGAACCACTGCCCCTCAGCTCGGTGAGTAATTAGGAGAAATGGATCGCATTAGTTTCGGAAACGTGGACCGTGAAATTCGTAGTTCCGCTGCGAGCGAGAGGGTCAGTGGCGTGTACACTCTCTTCTTAACACGTTCCCAATATCAGGGGTCAATGCAACAAGGTACTAACTCTACTCTCTAAACGCCTGGCTTGCAAACAAAAAGAATATCTCACTAAAGCTTTTGGTTTATCTACAGGGTATCAAAATTCGAGTGGAGCTCAATTGGTTGTCACTATTAAAATAAAGTATATAAGGACTACAAGAAATGATATATTAACTTACTAAGTTAATTCACTTAACTGCTCTTTATCTTTGTATTGTATGGTGTATTGCTATCTTGGTGAATATATGAATATCTTAACTGGCTGGGTGAAATAATGCATCAATTCATAGTTAATGCTATGGGTGATTTATGGATCGGAAGAAAGAGTATGATGGCAGGACTCTGGGAATTAGACGTCAATTGGAAGATATGGATAAAGAGACTTTATGGGCAATGGCAGAGAAAATAAGTTAATTAAAATTTTATAAGGAGTTTGGATGCAATGATGGGAAGAATATGTATATTAAAAGGTGTAATAGGGCTCAACGAGAAGTTAATGCATTGTTTAAATTAAGAAATTGGAGATTGATAGGTTACAGGGGAGGGTTACGGAAGAATTTTGCCCTATATGCAAAGCTAAAGAGGATGCAATGCATATTTTATTAGAATGTAAGGGAACGGGTATTTGCAGGAAGGGCTTTGTAAAAAGTAAATGGTTGAAAATGGCAAAACCAGTAGTAATTCGAAAAATATTCTGCAATCATTCACAGATTAGTAACCTAGGAGAGTTTCTATTTAAAGTGAAGAAGAAGTGGATATGCTCAGTTAAGTAACTTGGAGTATGAAGTACAAACAGTTTGAAAATTTTAATGGAGAATTTAGGTGGTAGAAATAATGATTGGATTATCTATAATAGTTGTGGATAGTAGAGATATTTATTGTTCGATATGTAATGCATATTTTTATTGTTAAGAAGTTGTTATAAGTGGCATGTATCTGACAAACAGCCTGGGCGGAATGCCTAATTATATCCATAAATAATAAATGTAAATGTAATAAGCTACCAAATAAAACTGTTGTGAATATCAATATCTATGTGGAAACCAAATGACGACCGCAAAAAAATTAACAAATGATAGAGAAGTGACAAAAACAGACAAAAGTTACGAGGTGGTAAAAACAAATACTAGAGAGGCAATACAAATTTGGGAACAGCAGTCATGATATTATCTGAAACATGCCGTTTGGTGGTGTCCTATTGGTGAAAAGTATGATGACGTAGTAAGAGTGGGATAGTCAGGGCAATACCACAGGAATTCCCATGCGGAGATATTGATACAACAATGGTGTTTATTATAACTGTTTTGTGAACAGAATAAAACACGTATAAATAACTACACAAACGAATAGTACACAATAAATAACACAAACTCAACAAGAATTATTTTACAAGGTAGGCCTATGATGTATTTGTATGAAATCTAGACTGAAATGGCTCCCTTCTTTCGCTTTTTAGGCTGCTTTCCCTAGATTTTGTTAATTAGTCTGTCATTCAAATTCCTCTTTTTTGTCTATACAATAATTGGCCTAAGGGAACAATGAAAAGGTAAGTAATACTCCATTGTTGCTTAGTTCATGCCACTTTTCTTCATGGAAGAAAATATGGAAGAGAATGAGTGAGGAAAATGCATAATTTTAAATAGTATATTCTGTTTTTAAAGGTTAATGTCCTTCAATTAGACTTGTTGTCGTAAATCCGAGATGAGAGTAACTCTTAGATGTCTGTAAGTGCGCACACTCATCCACATTCTCTTTGAATCGAGCCGAACTACGGATAGCCCACTCTTGCGCTAACATTCTGTTAGCTTTACAGCGCAAATTGCTGATTTTCGTCATTACGTTCTGGTAATGGATTTGCTTCAAGTTCTTAATAATATATCCCACGGTGCACTTGTTTTAAAAGGCTTTAATTTTGCAGTTATGAAAATACTGCTAACACTAATCTCTAGTAACATTTACTCCTTCGTTTTATATAACTATGAGCAGTTAACAGAGTTGAAGAAAAGCTATAAGATGTTTTCTTGCTGAAACTGTAATTGTAAATTTATCCTGGAGTATATAGAATATAGAAATTGATGTGTTTATATGGCTCTCTTCCAAATCTATTCACAATATTATTACAAAGCTATACACATCTATCTGCTTCATTTTAATCTAGATAAACATTTGTAGGAAGCGATGTATTATGCATTTCGTTATAGCTACGAGGAGAATATAGTAGGCTTAAAATTTGTCAAATCTACTATAAGTGAATTGCTATGTGATGGCTTTGGATTTCTATTCCCGTTGCACGGCCAGTAGAAAAGATGAGTATAGACTTAACAGTTTAAAGAGAAGTATATTTTATTTTACAGTTGAAATCGATAATAAAGAATATGTTGGAAATGATTAGCGATATATTTTTGGAAATGTATTTGATATAAATTGTATGTTTCAACAATATCTACATTTTAATGCGCCTTATGTATGCTTTAATACCTAAGATACTATCGGCAGCCCTTTAGCTTCGAAACAATTGCTTATCGGCAATGATGTTTACTAGCTTAGAGTGTAATGTGAACCTTTGGTTAGGTATTGATTTTAGATATTACATAAAATTCATATTCAAATTCTCATTCACATTTCCGCATTCTAGGAAGGATGGGCAATAATTCTGGTTCCACCCTCTAACCGGGAATCGAACAAAGTACATTTGTATTTTGAGATTACCATGTCACCATCAGATTACAGAGGCAGTCAAGGTATGCATTTTTGTGTAGCATTATTTTGTCCATCACTTGTTATTTACAAGGTATACAAAATTCGATGAAAATGAAGAGGACTTGAAGACTACGAGCAAATATAAAATACACAACAGAAGCTATTTGGGCTTCTCTGTGCTTATTTTCTTATAGCGCCTTATTCTTATTCGAAAAAGATTATTTAAATTAGGGAAATATAAATCAGTCGGTCCGGACGGCATTTCGGGTGACTTTCTTAAAATTGGAGGGGAGGCAATCGTGCCATATATGCTGAGGCTATTCGAAATAACGGTAAATAACGGAAGTTTACCGCAGGATTGGAAGCAGGCTATAGTCGTTCCTATTTATAAAACAGGGGATCGAACCAAAGCGACAAATTATAGGCCAGGTAGCTTGACATCAGTAGTAAGTAAACAAGTCGAGCATCTTATAGAGCAATACTTAAGACGAGAATGGGATAATTCACACTGGCTCTTTGAAGGACAACATGGGTTTCGGAATGGACACTCTTGTGAGAGCCAACTAGTAGCTATTTGTCAGGATGTAGCTGATGCACTCGATGCAGGCGGTAAAGTGCATACAATAGTTATTGACTTTACTAAAGCGTTTGACCTTGTACCTCATGGGCCACTTATAGAAAAACTTTGCAATATGCAAATAGACAACAGAGTGATTATTTGGATTCGGGAATTCTTGAGCGGACGAACCCAAAGAGTGCGAGTGGGAAATAGACTATCGTCCCCTACCGAAGTAACCTCAGGTGTCCCCCAGGGTAGCGTGATCGGGCCGTTGCTTTTCCTAGCATATGTAAATGATTTATGGAAAGGGATAACATCACAAATTCGGCTATTTGCGGATGATTGTATAATCTATAGAAATATCAAGACCGAAGGTGACGTTAATAACTTACAAGAAGATTTAAACAAAATTCAACTCTGGGCGAAATCCAATCAAATGGAGATAAATCCAAGTAAATGTAAAAAAATTATATTTTCAAGGACAAGAACAGAAGAAAATGTGATGTATAAATTAGATAACAAGAGAATACCCAGGGTAAGTAGCACTAGATATCTAGGTGTAATAATAAATGAAAGATTGGAATGGGGGGAACATGTAAACTCGGTCACTGGAAAACCCTGCAAAGCATTACACTTTGTAATGAGAATATTAAAACGCAGCAATGGGAAATCGCGAAATTTAGCTTACACATCCTTAGTCCGACCAATATTAGAATATAGCGCGACATGCTGGGATCCATATTGGGTTGGTCAAAAACAGGCACTCGAAAGATTTCAAAAACGAGCAGCTAAATTTGTTGATAGAGGAAAGCGATTTGAAAACCCTACAGGCACTGCTACCTCCTGGGAATCATTGGAGAAACGTAGAACACGGGCAAGGCTATGTGCAATTTTTAGAGCATATAAGGGGGAACCTGCATGGAAAGATATAACAAAGCGGTTGTTGACACCATCATATAGGGGAAGGAATGATCACTCTAAAAAAATAAGAAATAGGAAACAGAAAACTGATATAGGTAAATTTTCCTTTACCAATAGAACAATTAATGACTGGAACAATTTGACTGCAGAGTTACTGGAGACTTTGCCTCCAAATGTAAATAATTTCAAAGAGAGGTTAAAAAGAAATCCTGTATAGTTACCATAGTGCATGAAAGGAATTGTATATATGTTGTAAGGAATTGTATATTATATTGTAAGGAGTTGTATATTATACTGTAAAGAATTTGTATATTATATTGACAGCGCTGCCACCGGGCCATGCTCTAAGCAGTGAAATAAAGTATCTATCTATATCACACACAACACAATCACCAACTCGAACCTTCCTATTCACTAGTTTACTGCTCCGACTCAATGTGTCTGCTACTCGAATAAAAAGGCCATCTGGGCACTAGTAAATGTTTTGTACTGCTAACTCAAGAAAAGTAAACATCCTTAGCCCTTTTAGGCCTTAAATACATATATGATCACACTTCTCAATTGAATCACCAGTTTGAAGAAGGGAATAAGCACCAAAATTTGAAAAATGAGTTTCTGTTATAAATCATATCTATGCATCTAGAGGCATGCGTCAGGAGAAAGAAGGGAACGAAAACCAAATAACAATGGCGTTATAAGCCGTAGTAATATTCGTTAGTTTGAACAAGGGAACAACTCCCGGATTCATTTCCTTCTTCAGCCTAATCTCTCCGTCCATAGATGGCACCAAATACTAAGAGTCTGAAAGTGCAGTTTCACAGCTGTTACAGTAATGAGAAGTGTATTACTGCACCATTCTTGGGAGAAACATGCATAAGTGAGGATGTTCGAAAATGTCTAGTTCCAGTGATGACGATTGTGCAAATGTCGGAAATTTCAGCAAAAAGAAGACAGGAGTTAAAAACACGCATTGTATAAAAATGAGGTTCGGAAAAGAGGTAGACTTCTCGACAAGGAATGCGTTAGTACTGCAACATAAAAACTGTCCCAGCTAAATCTAATTCACAGCTACATTGTTCGTGCAAAGAGAAATGTACTCGTAAGTTTTCAACAGAAGCGAAGAAGTCATTTTTAGATATGGTTTATTCTGGACGGCCAAAAAATGAGCAAGACACGTTTCTGATGGGATTGATACGGTATGATATAGCCAGGAGGTGCTCCAGGACTTTAACACCAAGACGCAGAGACAGCAATTTCACATATTTTGTACTGGTGGACAATGAGAGAGTAAGGCTATGCAAAACAGCTTTCTCAATCCTTTATGCAGTAAAAAATAAAGCTCTCTTTAGGCTAACATCACTAATTTCAGCTGGAAAATCGCCTATATATTTGCTCGGGAAGTATCATAACCGTGCAAGAGCCCTACCCCAAGAAACAATTAACAAGAACGATGAACGTATTCGGCTATTTCCACTTAATGAGATATTATCGCTGTAAAGCAGTCAAGCATCTAAGCGCAGACCTTAATGTTAAAATAATGCATGAACTATTCTGTGATGACAAGCATCCTGACCTTGTTAATATTGTTAAGTACGATTTCTATCGTCAATATTATAATGAAAATCTCGGATACAGATTTGGAAGGCTCCAGATTGATGCTTGCTCAAGTTGTGAGGAACTTGAAATGAATATCAGATCCCCCTTCTTAAACGAAAATGATAAACGCGGCAGTGGCAGAAAAAATTATACGCTTACGCCGAGTTAAAAACTTTTACAAGAAACAACAGGAAGTGATAAGCCGATGTAAGGAAAATGATACAGTGGGAGCGATTGTGTTTGACTGCATGCAAAACCTCCCACTTCCAAAAATGCCAGTTCAAGACATGTTCTACTTAAAACTTGGATGTACGTATTTTGTTTGCATGCCACAAAAAAAATTCCAAGTTCTACATCTACCATAAAGGAGACGCAAAGCGAGGACCAGATGAGGTTTGCAGCTTCCAGTGGACGAGTATTCAGAAGATGGACCCAGCTGTCACACAGCCTCCTGTGTTCGGTGATGTCTGTGGAGACCAAAACAGAAACAACACAATGGTGAGATTTTTTACTTTCTCTGGTTTTGATGGGACACTTCAAGAAAATCTATCAGTATTTCCCTATGCATCGCCACTCATTTTTAGAGTGTGGCCGCATCTTTGGAGTAGCCAAACAGAAGATCAGAAGAAAGGAAAGGATTTATACTCCTGACGAGTATGAGGAAATGATTATAACTTGGCTGTTTAGTATCAAAGGTTACATCAGATGATGTGCTTGACTTCAAAGAATGGTGGGCACAGTTTTATAAGAGAACCACAAAGTGTGTAAGCAAGTCTATAAATAAGTTTTAAGTTTCAAAATACAGACACTTTGAATATGTGATAACCTAAAGGATATGTAATAACCTCAGAATATATAAATGGATTAGTGAAAGAAAGTTTCCTGCTTCTGAAACCAGGAATGCACCCTGAACTACTAACATCCAAATCCTACAACAGTAAAATTCCTATTGCCAGGTTGAAAATGGATGACATCAGAAAAATCATTGCATATATTCATCATGACAAGAAAATGCTTTATGAAGAAGTTTTGACATGGCCAATAGAAGATTCAGAAACACAAAGTAAAGAGGGGGATTGAAGAGTTACATTTTGTGAAAACATAATGCAACATATTGTATAGATATTATTATAAATATATGTTCTTGATAGTTTCTGTTTGTAATGCTATTCATGCATGTTCATTTAAACTAGTGTAAAAGTACTTGTAATTTCAAATATATGCAATTTTTATACTTATTGTTCTTTCATGTTAATAAAAATGTTAACAGTTTTAAGAAGGAATTAAATCCTATTATTTATAGTCCTAATTACTGGGCTAGAAGTAAATTAACGTAATTGCTAGCATACCAACCTCTTTCCTAATAAAGAGATAAACATTTTCTTACATAAGGTAAAATTACGTTGAACGAAAAATAAAGACACTAGGAATTTCTTTTCGATTTCCCAAAAAACATGTTTTTGGAATTATTCCCTTCTTCAAACTGGTGATTCAATTGCAAATTATCATTAGATTTGCTAAAAATCCATTGAACCCTCAAGAAGTGGGTGTGAACTCTTATATTTAATAAAAGCAATATCTTGAAATACCAGCAGAACCGAACTTTATTATAGGTGTTCTAACAAGAAATAATAGTACTAAAGGCCTTAGACACCCTGGATGTTGAAATAAATCCAGAAGGATGAGAGTAGAGTAGCTTTGTTCACAGATACTATAACGATGCTGTAACTAAATAATAATTCCAAACATGGAAAGATCATTGAACAATAAGTTCTAAAATACATTTCGGGTGCGTTACTATAATTCCACACTGGAATTATGTATAGTAAATGAGTTCGCTAAGGATGAAACACGGTTGTTGTTAACATAAAATACAGAGAAGCAAAATACAGAGATCTAAAGAAAAAATGCATGGATAAATGGTAGATGAAATGACAGAACCCTACAAAGGGAAACATATATGTAAGCATTCTTCCCATGTGTAAAACAGCGATTCAAACATGAAATTCCAGTAACATTCAGGTATTAATATAAACACATGGGATTTTAAAATCGTATCTCCACCGTTTTAAGAAAACCCACATTGTACTTGGAACCTAGACCGCCAAACTTCTCAGTACATAATTTACGAGTGCAAAAAGCAAAGCATACCACCGATTAGTATAGAAAAATAAATAACAGATAAGGAACTTGGCTTTCAACTAAAATTTATTTAGTAAATAAGAATTTAACATTGACCTTGAACTGTACAAAAGGGATAGACTTCGACAAATTAGCAACATAAGTATAGTGGATAATAAAAAATAAGAAACATATAGAACACATACGCTGAACTGCACAAAAGGCATAGACTTCGAAAAATTAGCAACATAAGTATAGGGGATAGTAAAAAATAAGAAACATATAGAAAACATACGAAGTTAATATAGTTAACATAATTACAATTATTATTTATTTATGCCAACAAGCTTACTGTTGGTGTTTTTAAACACACAAGCCGTGTGCGGAAGGTCTGTGGTTCAGATCCCAGTTGTGGCATTGAATTTTTAAGTTCCAGTTCTACCTCTTATAATTACAATTGTTTATATTCAAGAACTAATTACACTGGTCGACAAGATTTTTTTCACAAGAAATCTGAATAGTGAATCTAGTGCATTTTTTCATCCTGAATTCAGATATGTAGTCAGAATTTTCCCATCAGGCATAGTTTTTCTGTGAAAGCTACTTTTCAAAATATGATTTTAGCGTTTTCTTTGACCTGTCATAGGAACCTTTACCTCATATGTAGCTATTTTACTCAAGCCGTATTTATTGAAATTATTTGTAATATCACGCTGAAACACCACAAAACAAGACTGTGCAGGTTCATTCCTGTTTAGACATGCTCAGACCTGTCTGGCATTGTGATGTGTCAGTATTGAGCTGACTGTGACATTGTTCACTAGTGAAATATTTCCTTCCTTTCTGTTTAGAAGTGTGTTCTGTATGTTGTGCATGTTGTATTTCAGTGCTTAATGTTTTCATCATGCCAAGAAAGTGTGTAAATCATGCAGATAATTTCTGCTATATTTGTGGTGAGCTGACCAAGTCTCAGAGGCGAAATATGACCCCACTTGTAAAGAAGTGTTATCATCTTTACCTTGGCTGTCAAGTTGGTGATTTTGATAAGAGCTGGGCCCCAAATACATGCTGTGTTTCGTGTGTTAGACTGCTGACTGGGTGGAAAAATGGTACACATCATATGCCATTTGCAATTCCCATGATTTGGAGGGAACCGAAGGATCATTCAACTGACTGTTATTTTTGTTTGACAAATATTAAAGGAATCACATCTAAAACAAAATATACAGTTAAGTATCCGAATTTGCAATCTGCATTGAGACCTGTCTTACACAGTGAAGAGTTCCCCGTACCAGTATATGTAGACACAACCTTAAGTGATAACTCTGATTCTGACCTAACTGAAACTCAAAATGATTCAGATGAAAATAAAAATGATCTTACATATGAAGCCAGTAGCTGTTCATCAGAACCATACTTTCCCAATCAGCAAGACCTTAATGACCTGATTCGGGATTTAAATCTGTCTAAACTGCAAGCTGAAGTTTTAACTTCCAGACTCAAAGGGTGGAATTTACTCCAAAAAGATGTAAGAATAAGTAGTTATCGTAGCCGCCATGGTGTTTTCAAAGAATACTTCTCTGAAGAATATGGTGTTGTGTTTTGTAATAATATTTGTTCACTTATGGAAACTCTTGGGCATCAACACCAACCAGATGAGTGGCGATTGTTCATAGACTCCTCTAAAGTAAGTTTGAAGGCTGTGCTGCTACATATTGGCAATGAACTTCCATCAATACCAGTAGCGCATGCCGCTATGAAAGAGACATATCAAAATATGAAACTAATTTTAGAGAAAATACAATATGGAAAATATGAATGGAATATCTGTGGTGATTTAAAGGTCATTGCTTTATTGCTTAGTTTGCAACTTGGGTTCACCAAATTTTGCTGTTTTTTGTGCGAGCAGAGATAAGAAGTCTCACTACGTTAGAAAGTCATGGCCAAAACGTGAATCTCTTCTCCCTGGCCAGAAAAATGTGGCATGTGTCCCTTTAGTGAATCCTGAAAAAATATTTTTACCTCCATTGCATATTAAGTTAGGAGTTATGAAAAATTTCGTCAAAGCTATGGATAAACTTTCTGATGGATTCTTGTACTTGAAATCGAAATTCCCCAAAGTCAGTGATGCTAAATTGAAAGGAGTTTTTATAGGACCACAAATCCGATCATTAATGGCTGATGAACATTTCGAGAGACTGTTAAATCCACTGGAGAGAGCAGCCTGGCAGTCTTTCAAAAGTTTATGTTGCAATTTTCTTGGAAACCATAAAGCAGAAAACTATCGTGACATAGTGGCTGATCTTCTGCATTCTTATAAAGCTATGGGATGCAACATGTCTTTAAAAATTCACTTCTTGGACTCTCACTTGGACTTCTTCCCCGAAAACCTTGGAGCTGTCAGCGATGAACATGGTGAGCGTTTTCATCAGCAAATTTCTACGATAGAGAAGAGGTACCAAGGCAAGTGGAGTTCCAATATGCTGGCTGACTACTGTTGGACTAAAATGAGAGACGTTCCAGATGCAAAATATACCCGAAAATCACTATCTACCACTTTCTAGGTAAGTCAGAATCAGTAGTTATAATTTTGAGTTAGATAGCTAGTTACGGATTTTTTAGAATATTATAAAAATTCAAATGAATATCACACAAAACTCCTACCCGATGCGGACAAACTGTAATTATATTTGAATTCAGCACGAAAAATACTTTTAGAATCTGTTATTTTAATTCTTGTGAAAGAGAAAAAGTTAATTTTTGTAGACCAGTGTTATGTTTATGTCTGCATTTTATTCACTGCAAATGGGTATTACCAGGTGGTAGAGTTAAATTTAGAAATTAGGATTACAAAAAAGTGTATAAACAATAGTAACACAATGAAAAATAATATTGTGACAAATACGATAAAAATGTGGTCCTGCTCTTATTGCTTACTACAAACACATATTTTTCTCCTCGTAGTTAACACCATCCACAGTCTTTTGGGCTATCACAACTCACAATTGTTTTTCTCTAAATCTTGCTCTGTACTATCAGTGTCTGCCTCCCTTTCACTGTCTCTCAGTACTACACTTCTTACGACGTCTTCGGAGCTCCTTCATCTTCTTATGACGCAGCTACGAATACACACACACACACACACACACACACACACACACACACACACACACACACACACACACACACACACACACACACACACACACACACACACACACAAATACAGTTTGTGTCTGTCAGTGTTAACTCTCAAAAATTGACTCTGCTGCTGTCTCATGTCCTTTTATACTGGTATGGCGTCACACGACCTTTCGAGAAACTCTCCACAGAAGTTCACCGGAAATGACGTAAGCAGAAGTCTCTGGAAGGTACTAGAGAAGTCCCTTCGTTTCTGCTGCCCATTTTACTGTTGGTTACACACATCAGGTACGCGAGGTGACCTGAGCTTGGACGGCTTGCCTGCTCACTCGCCCGTCACGTGAGGCGAGGTAGCTCGGCCTTTAATGACTCTACCTGCCGTAGTAAATGAAATGGTTGCATCAGACTATATAGTTTCGCAATATAACAGGTAATCTTTGAAATAATTAATTACTGCACTGTTTGTACTCATCAATTAACTATCCTGTCAGTATCAGCAGTGAGTTTACCACTCATCTCATCATAGTGGGGTCGTTAAGGGGTTATCCTCCCTATGGGAGGCGCCCTTGACTTCTACCATACCGGGTTATAAACCCTTACTGGCTTAGAGATGGTGATTGAAGAAAGATGGTGGTTAGATGGTGGGATTTTTTGTTGAGATTGTTTTTTTTTTTTTGTTTTTTTTTTTTTTTTTTTTTTTTTTTTTTTTTTTTTTTTTTATTGATGATTTTGGCCGATTTTAGTCGGTCAGGGATTTGTCAAAGCGAGTCTGGGGCGTTTATGTATTTCGCCGGGGTCTATGTCGTACTCCCCAAGTCCACGTATTAGCTCGTTAAACCTGCCTGGAAGTTGAGGATAAAAGCTGTTGGCAAGGCTCTTAATGCGATCTATGAGCGCAGGGAATGATAGGTCAGCGTGGATGTTGTCATTGGGGATGTACCAGTCGGCTGCTACTGATGTTCTCAGGTATCTGTTCTGTAATACCTGTAGCGGGTATAGGTTGGTCTTCGCTGCGGCGCCCCAGACTTGGCAGGCGTAAGTTAGTGCAGGCCTGATCACTTGTTCCTCAAAGACATGGGTGACTTCTTCGTTTACCACTAGTGTTCACAATAAGTTTATGTACAAAAAAGTCATAGCGATAGTGGGAACGCTACACGAGTGAAGTTGATGCTTTGCACTTTGGTTTGGTGTAATCATCTAGAACCATACATCGTCTGTGAAAACGACTGCTGAGTTTGATGCTGCAAGGTATGTGAAACAACTGTGAGTAAAGGTAGAAGTGGGGCTTGCCTCTATTTCATTTTATTATTGTTTTTATTTGCAAAATCAACTCTGCTTTTAGCTTAACCTAAATAACATAAACTAATCCCTTGCATGGCCAGCTCTAACAGATGTAGGCAAAATGGTACCAACCTAAAGAAAGAAAATGCAGCTAACATTGACGTCCTAAACAGAAGGTAACCAATACTGATTGTAAAATGTTACACTAATAGTTCTAACAATGTAAAAATGACATCACTGAACACTGATAATAATACTCCTAATAACCAAACACACAAAAATCCAAATGAAGTTAAGAAATCTCCCACTAATGAAATTGCGCCACCTACAAAACCAAGCTACTCCGACATGACTATGTCAAACCCTTCAAAAGAACAGGCAATAGTAATTGAATCTTATGAAGGCATTACCATCAAAGACTACAGGCTTGCGCTAGGGAAACTTATTAACCCAACCAATATACGCTTTGTTTCCCGTATATCAAACGGAAGAATATGTATTTTCCTATCAAAAAATACGCAGAAGAAATTACTACAAACCACTCCAAAATTCTCATCAATAATGTTTTATTAGAAATCAGACCCTTACTAACAAAGAATAAAAGATTAGTTATGTCCAATGCATGTCCGGTTATCCCTAATTACACTATAGGACAAGAATTAAGCAAACTTTGCTTAAGGATAATGTCAAAAATATCGTCAATCAGGCCTTTTATCAATCTCAGAATTTTCTCACATATTAAGCTATCCCAGGATTTTCTCACATATTAAGCTTTCAAAGACAGATGTTTGTCCACAATGAAGACTTTGACAAGCTCCCTGAAATTCGTCAAATTCAACATGATGGGACGAATTACTTTATTTACCTTTCGTCTTACATTTCTTCCTGCTTTCTTTGTAAAAGTGAGGGACATTTAGCAAAGTTCTACCCTAAAACCAACCAAACACTTGAAAGTACTCCTTCTGATCTCTGCCATAGCACACCTGATGGAAATCTATATTCTTCTGAATTTCCCGTCCTTAACAAAAAATTATCAAAGCCAGAATCTATAGATGAACAGAACATATCCATCCCTTCACCTCCAGTAAGGGAAAGCATCTCCCGATACAAATTTATTAAGCGTAATATATGCCATAAGGATTGCCTCATATCCATCTCGTTAAACGCATAACTGTTTTTCCACTACACAACACTTGCCTGATGCAAACAGAACGATACAGAAGTCAGTTTCACATTAGAATTCTCCAGTACTTGAAAGAAATAAATTTAAAAATCCCTATGATCCAACCCTACTATATTAGTTACTCCACACCCACTGGCAGATACAAAGTCCACCAATTGATACCAGCCTTTCATCTCACTTGAAACTGCAAACTCCTCTATCCTTAAACAAACGTGGAGTTCTTTACTGGATAGATACAACACTAGCAGGAAAATTTTCACTGATGGATCAGCATCTAAAGAGGGAAGAGGATGTGCACTTGTATATCCTGATCAAAAAATGCTCTACAGTTTGCCTCACCTGTTTAGCATTTTCTCCTGTGAAGCATTCGTCATTAAGGAAGCGCTTCTATATATAACCAATTCATCCGTTAAAAGTCACTACACCATATTCACGATTCCTAAATGTACTACTTGCAATACAAATCTCCGAGCCAAACCACGCACAGATCCATGAAATCCGCCTTTTGTGTCACAATATAAATAAAACCGATAAAAAGGCATCCTTTGTATGGACTCCCTCTCACGTTGGCATAACAGATAATGAAACTGCAGATGAAGCTGCAAAAGAGGCAGCAAAACATCCAATCAGTGATACCTCGATCGCTTCTCCACACCAAGACATCAGCCATCAGTAAACTCCATGAAGCTCGCTCAAGCTGTACAAAGCCTTTTCTGCATCTCCAAAGATTGAAAAGAAGAGATCAAGTTAACATCACTCGGCTTAGAATTTGACACTCCAAACTAACACACAGTCATCTTCTCACCAAGGACCAATCTCCAAATTGTACCAACTGTGATATTCCTCTTACCATCCACCATATCCTTATAGATTGTCCTCAATTCAGCAGATATAGACAGCAAGCCGGCATTTCCAGTCAATACACCGAATATGATCAACAAGACTACAGTTTATGATGAACATAAAACTTTCTAATTCATTGTAAATGTCAACATAATTTAGTATATGTACAATTTGTAAATTAATATCCACAATGTATTACTATGTATGGTCGTGATAAGACCGCGCTGTCAAAACGACCTTAAATAAATATTTATAATGACAAAATTATAATGACAAATATAATAAATATTTATGAAATGACAAACATACGCGTAGGAAACCTTTATAGTATATTATCCAACATTTACTCAATTTAAAGTTTTCCTAAGTTTCTTCATGGGCAGAGGACAGCCTGTAGGCTGCAACAGGCAGTTCATTTCCATTTTTAAATGGCTCTGTCAATGGAGGAGAATTTTCCTACATCGGTTCTATGCCTTCTGCCTTTAATTTACATTAATAAAAAGAAAAAATTGCAGCTCAAAGATGCCGTATGAACTAAATCATAAGTAAATGCTCCGGGAAAATGTACATAGTAAAATACAACTATCAAATAAGATTATATATCGGTCCGAAATAACATATCTATATATATATATATATATATATATATATATATATATATATATATATATATCAAAAGGTGCAACATTTAATGTAGTTCATGCACATATATGCACTAAAACAGATAAAAATGTAGCACGTTAGGTTACCATGAATGAATACAGGAAACTCAGGTTTCCATCGTGACACTATGAAGGGAAAATTGGATAAAAAACCAAAACGATTCTCCATACAAGACTGACAACAATAAAAGAAGTGTAAAAGAAAGAACAAGTAGAAATAGCAGCAACTTAACGACCCCAAGTTCCCATATAACAAATAAAAACTTGAACTCTAAGGCACAGGCACCGACAAAATTAAGCCGTAGTTTACAGCATCTATTCGTTTACTTAATCCACGACAGACAAGTTTTTCTTGCGTTGCTGCCGCCATCAAAAGAGCTAATAGTAAAGTCGATTGGGGCACAGCACTCTTCCTGATTAAATCTCTCGTGCAACCGGACTTTGTTATCTTTCTCCTTTGACAGCACTGCATTGTTATTACCCGCAACCTTTCCTTTTGTAGTCAGTTTGCTCAAACAGCTTTTACGACAGCGACCGGATCCCAACAGAGCTTTCATTAATTTTTTTTTTCCTCAGAGCTCCTTGGTCTACGCTCATCAGGACCAGGGATTGACAACACCATTTCCGCCTAGTCAAGAAGCCCAGCGTTCCTGAATAACACTTCATTAACTACCATGCCATAATCATATGAGAAGCTTTAAATAGCCGAGGACGTTGAGGCACGGGCAGATAAATGGAAGCTTTGCTGTGGAAACCTCGCTAGGATCCATTTCCTGCCAGAGTTTCTTTCTTTCTTTTTATTTTTTCCGGGCTTTCTGGCTCCTCAAAACTGGCAGAAGACGAACTCACACCTTAAACATAAGTTTGGGACATTTCTTCCCAACATATTCATAATCAGAGTCCATTGCCTATGACTCTGCATGTACCAAGAGCGGGACTTACATACAACCATAGAGTGGGCGCCCTAAGCCGAGAGCTCTTGAACGCGATACTCTCACCCCAGGGTTTTAATGGTTACTTCTGAGCATTACCTGAATGCTGGGATAGTTTCGCATCTACTATGATGCCTTACCACTATTTCTCTTTCATTATGTTTGCTGTTCACTCTTCGGGTGTGCTTCCAGGTTTCGTGGTGTATGGTGGTGCCTGAGGCGGAGTGTATGTTTGCTCAAAGGGAGAATACTTCGCATGGACTCTGGAGGGCTGTTTGATCGACAGTCGATCATCGCTCTAGGCAGTTTCAATAACGGGACGAGTCTTCGAGCCAAAGCGGCCCGGGTTCGAACCCCCGCCATCTCATTCCACCGGTGCTCCATCCTCATTCCATGTATCATCAATGTCACCGCCTGCGGTGCTGTAGTAGTAAAAGCGCGCGTTAAACACTACAAAAAACAAAGTCTTCGAGCCTGGAACTGTTAGCGATTTCCACGTATCTCTGTGCAGCTTCACTTCATACCTTCCTTCTGAGTAGTAGTCACAATATATTTATCTAGGTTAAAGTATGCGACTGTTCCCCTATGCCTATACACCTAGAATATATCTTTCTTTATTCCAGTTTCTACAAACTCTTCCCAGAAAAGCTAATTCTTCTATCTCCTGTTTAGTAACATAAGAAATGCGTGTATTGCTCAAGGTGCAGCAATATCTACAGAAGGCTTAAGCGATAGTCAGGCGTTTAATCGCTAAGGGTCTGGGAGATCCCTACGTATATTTAAAGCTCTAGTTTTCGAACGAACGCACCTATGCTACTGTCTAACTAGGACATCTAATATTACACCTTGCTTGACTGGTGGAGCTACCGGGTTACCTGTTTATTTATTTAGTTCCAAGTATGACTAGTTGGCAGTTATGTGTCGCAGAGGTTAACCAAACTCTACGCGCATGCTCTCATTACATATTATTGACCTATGTATTGTAAGTATGCCATTGTAAGTAGTATGTTGGTACTTCTCACAAAACAGGAGTGAAGGGTATGATGTACACAATTGCAAGGATTTGGAAGAAGTGCACCATCTAGCTTGTAATAATGATGCCTTACATGTGTGTGGCAATTTGTATGGACATGATTCCAATTCTGAAGATAAACTGTAAACGAGATCTTTAGATTCAGAAACTGATCATGAAGAAGAGGATGAAAGCAACCTATGTGATAAGAACATGTATTATTTAGGTAACATCACATGCTTGGCAAATATGTTGTTTTTTTTATTACCACCACCGCCGCCGCCGCCACCGCCGCCGCCACCGCCACCGCCACCGCCACCGCCACCGCCACCGCCACCGCCGCCGCCACCGCCACCGCCGCCGCCACCGCCACCGCCGCCGCCACCGCCACCGCCGCCGCCGCCGCCACCAGCACCACCGCCACCGCCACCGCCACCGCCACCGCCACCGCCACCGCCACCGCCACCGCCACCGCCACCGCCACCACCGCCGCCGCCGCCGCCGCCAGCACCACCACCACCGCCACCGCCGCCGCCGCCACTACTACTAGGCCCCGTACGATTAACGGTGCTGTACCAGGGCGCTTATTACACCTGTGATTGTGAGAGTGTGATTGAAGAAGTGGAGGTGGGCACCTCGACGCACCGCGACCCGAGAGGAATCTATTACTGTCACACCACCGGAGGAAGGTATGAGGTGAAGGAAGACCACAGGCCGGCAGAAGGCAGAGCTAACGAAGTTACAGAAATGCACAGAAGTTCGTTATAGCTATTTGGCACTATCCAGGGATAAGCTACCCTTTCAACCTGGGTAGCAACTTCAAGAGGAACTAGGGAAGTTTGTTTTATGGAGCGGGTAAGGAAGTGAATAGCGACAGGATTTGTAAAAATTACAAAGCATTGAACAATTGAGACCAATGTTAACGGATACCTCGGAAATCGCTGATGCCACAGGACACCATAAATTTTCTGTTTTAAAACAGATGTTTTTTCATTTCCAATCAATGGTTCCTTATGTCAAAATACTCAGTTTAGAAGTCTCTATCATCTGTATAATTTTGATAGTATAATTTTGAGCTTTTTATTGTATATCTCAGGATAAATGGTTCTTTGCCACGACTTCTGTATGAAATAGAGTCAACTTATACTAAAAATGTACTCTGATTCCCTGTTTTAAGGACAGAAGTGCTGTTACGAAATCTACTCCGGTATGTAAACACGTAACACGTGTTTTACTTCCTCTTTACGCATATATGTAGAGAGAGTATTATATTTCAGCTAAAACTTCGATGTCAAGCTTTTCCAGAAATCTGTGCCTTCAGACTAGCTGAACCGACCCAAAAAGCATGTTTAGAAAAATGCCCGTGAGGGTAGCGTGTACATCTGTGTTTCTCTCTCTGTGTGTGTGTGTGTGTGTGTGTGTGTGTGTGTGTGTGTGTGTGTGTGTGTGTGTGTGTGTGTGGTGTGTATGTGTGCGCGCGCGCGTATATGTCTATGCGTGTGCGTTTGCGAATAGCATAACTCAATCATACAGTAGGCTATGAGCGCTAGTCTAATCTTTGAGATTCCGTGCTCTTTACACGGTTAACTTATAACAAAATGAACAATGATGTATTAAGTTTTCTGAAACTGATAAAAATAACAAGGAATATCTCCGAAATGCTTCGCTCTACAAATAAAAAAAAAAAAATTAAAAAAAAAATATTTGGACATAAATTGTGTGTTTTCGCGATATCTACATTTTTTGTACAGTAAGATTTCCCTTGCGGTTTACGAGTTATTCAAAAGTCATCTAGAGTAAACAGAACTACGTAAACTATAGCCATAAAATTTAGAATATACATTTCACTTGTCATACAAATGTCCTAAACATGTCATTTAAATCAAAATCGTTAGTTTATTTCAAGGAAAACAAAGTTTTCGAAAAATTTTCCGCGTAAAGAGTAGTTTACGGTGGAGCACTTTTCTTCAAAATCTTTGTATCGTATTCTTGAAAGACATTAAACTCAACATTGGTTTCTAACCGACTTTTCGTTTTTGAGTTATGCTGTCCACAGACTGACAGACAGACACACAGAAATGATATTTTTTCTAAAAATGCTCTTTTTGGATTCAGGGGGCCTCAAAACATATTTCCGGTGAAATTTCAAAACGTACCTAAACTTTGTTTGTAACTTGGTAACTTCAGTCTTCTAATAATGCAGTACAAAGATTTTCAAGAAAATCTCCCCAACCCAGACTATCCTTTGCATGGAAATGTTTTTGAAAATTTTAATTTTTGCCAAAAAGAGCGCTGACAATCTTTATTAAAATATCCTAAGTTCCTAAGTTTAACATATTTTTAACAAATTAAATGTATATCTAGAATTTTCATATGATTATAGCAAACGCATATTTTTTATAGAATTAACCATTTCCGAGATATTCCTTACTATTGATTTGTGTTTTAAAATATTTGTTCTATAAATTGCAAAGTCGTTATTCTTCTTTCTCTCCCTCTCCCTCCCAGACAATGAGAATTTAATTTCAAAGCCATTACATTTCAATGACAAGCGATTTCTGGAAATATTCATCTCGATGTACGTTAAGTGCGTAGAAGAGTAAGCATTCGTAAGAATAATTTGTACAGGAATTAGTAAAGAAACTCGTGTGAATGCATAAAATCATATTTTAAGCATGTGTTAATGCAGCATTTCCCTGCATTTTGAACGGTTCTTATTTTCACTTGTCTTTTTTCTGTGACGTCATAGATAATCTAGCAGAAAACAGCTTATTGGGAGTTTGGGATGGGATCTCTTAACTTTTCTCAGTAACTATGACCAATGTTACCTGTTCTAAGAGGTTGCTACAATGTCATCAACAATACTCGGCCCGGCGGATTTTACAGTTTTTACTAATTCATGGCGAATGACATCCGCCAACCGAATATTAAGTGTCATTTAAACGCTTTAAAAGGTGAGAGATGCGTGATATGTGGCACCTTTTGTTATATTACATAAATGTCATTTCAAATTAATGACAAGTGCTGCGGCGCTTAATGAAAATCCTGTTTGTGATGTTTTGTTTGCCTTTCAGACATTCAACTCACATACGAGATGTTTTGTTTTGTTTCCAGAATAACACGGAGATCTCCCCTCCGCGCTCAAACGGGTAAATGCGTTGTTAAATTTAGTGTAATGAGTGCTTAGCTTTAATGATTTCAATTTAATTTACATAAACGTCACGACTACCTTCGAAACAAACTGTCTTACCATTAACCTGTCGGAATATTTCTTCTGTGTGTGTGCGTGCACATTCCAAAAGGGTATATATGATTGTAAGAATTGACCACGTGGCGAAGTGGTGTCATTATTTCAAGTCAGCGTTGTCCGGTTGCCCTCTTTCATCAGTTTTATAATCTTTTGTTTATTTCCCTAAGTTTGTTTTAAGG
The DNA here is from genome assembly GCA_030765045.1 of Tenodera sinensis. Taxonomy (NCBI): domain Eukaryota; kingdom Metazoa; phylum Arthropoda; class Insecta; order Mantodea; family Mantidae; genus Tenodera; species Tenodera sinensis. The sequence goes on from CM060969.1 coordinate 53,980,067, forward strand.
ACGGCGCCGTTTGCCTATTACCAAGGTGAGTCGGGTTCGATGCCAGAGACACGCATGCCGTATTCGTGGTGGATGGGTTTTCTCCGGGTTCTCCGGTTCGGCGTCCGTAAATTACTTCCCCAGGTATAAAAAGAACGTAAATTGCCTCC